>JAOANR010000009.1:10336943-10816540 GCA_030278955.1 Hygrophila difformis | reverse complement strand
ATGTAGCAGGACAAGCAAGGTCATGCCCATGAACTACAACCAGAATATCATTTGATGATGAAAGTTCTCCAGGCACAAAATACCACTGGCATGACATCAATTTTAAAAGAAATCAATATAGGGATAGCAAAAGTCATCCATATTTTCCCAGCAAGACTCAGCTACTGTAAGTAACCTAGTTGCCAACAAAGCAAAAAGTGAATCAGCACCCTGGGAATTTTCTAGAGCAGCTGCTACTCATTCTTAAAGGGTGTATACAATACTAAAGATCGCATTTTTGAACAGCCAATCATCCCATTGTTTTCCTGCTTTTTCCAAATCAAATAATCAAACTCATAAGAATACAAATTACCAATAATGTACACAAGACCCTGAAAGATTTTAAAAAGATCATTTACAGGGCTACCTGGTAAGGTAACTCATGCGGCAAGGCTACCTGGTAAGATCATTTACAAGGCTACCTGGTAACTCATTTTAAAAAGATCATTTACTGTAAGATCATTTACAACCAACTTCAATAACTCATGCGGCAACAACGAATCAACTTTAAGCCAACCTTAAACCTCAACCAATTCTCGCGGCTTCTTTTCTACAAAAATCTATTGGCTTTGAGCCTGTTTGGATGGTTTGAGCCTGTTTTTGGCTTTGCTTTGAAATAAAAGTACTTTTCTTAACCATAGTTTCGGATATGTTCAAATAAGTGGTAACATTTGATTATATAACGAAAGTAGGCTAGCATCTTGGAAATAAACCCATATGTAGAGAATCAATTTTATTGGAAATTAAATGCCTATTAACTTCGATCAGGCTAGCATTAATACACTCAGGATACAATGAAAACGCAAAATGCAACCCCAGAAAGCAAATTAGACTTTCACATATGAAATTAAAAAACAATGATGTCCATATTCAATGAAGTGAAACAAGATACAATTGCTCATTTTCTCAAGCTTTAACAAAATAAGAAAAAAAAATGCAATACACAAACATTCCAAACGCCCAATCAGTCAAATACTACACAAAAGTAGCTGGACAATTTATTCAAAGATATAATTTGAAAGTATAGTATTGAAATAAGGTGGAAGCTACTCATGGGCTTACAATTCAATCAAAGCATCGAAGGGAAACTCCCGCACAGGGAATTCGGAACCGGTTGGGTTGGCACAGCGATGATGGCAGGGAGAAACATGAAGAAAACGACGGAAGATGAAGGGAAGTACGCACAGACTAGAATACTCCTGCGACCTGCTGCTGCAGCGGCAAGCCCGCTAATGGATCATGACATTGTGGACTGGGTTACGATTAGCATTCATGAAAATAGCTCAAAAATTAAGAGCCCGTAATAGAATTATAAAACTATGTAATTAGATGAATCTAACAACATCTTACTTGACTATGTTTTATGTTCCATCTTATGTGATAATATAAAAATTCACAATCAAAATTACTCAGTGAATAGTGTTTACTATGCAAACGTTAGAATTGACAATGATGGAGGGAATTATCCCAATGAAGAGATTCAGGAAAAACTAAAGATAAGAATGATGCTAAGAAAATAAGAAATGTATCTCTGTAATCCATTTGCTTCGCACCCCCACAGATAATCTCTGCACATCACCCTGCTCGAGTCATAAGCAAAGTCCTATTGTTTATCTCTGGACAACACTTACAGGCAGAGCTATCACAGAAATCTAATTATAGACAGCTGTGGAATCTAAAGTCTAAGTTTCCTGAACCTATCAAGTTATTTAAACCATAAATATAGTAGAACATAACAATTGAAAAAAAAAATGTAAAAATTATTGAACATAACAGCAGCAAGCAGGTGAATTTACAGGGAGGACACTGAACATAAGAACATTGTAACGGAAGCTCTACTGAAACACAACCTCTTAGAAATAATCAAAATTACACCACTAATTTCATTCTAAAAATACAGCATTGTAGAAATAACCACTAATTTCAATAAAAGTCTAACTGCCGAAAAAATAAACCCTATACGAATTTGCAAAATTACCTCTTTCGCAGCCAATGGAGGGCGAGCACACTGGAGAGAGGCGGAGGACGAGCAGACGTCGGGCGAGCGGCGACGGGCAGAGGAAGACGTCAGACCGCAGACGGAGGGCGAGCAGACAGACGAGCGACGGGCGAAGGCAGGCTAACGGCGTCAGAAGCAGGGGACCGACGAGGCGGCGACGGCGAAGATGAGCGGCGCCGGGATTATTTGGAGAGAAGATGGCTTTATTAATCAGGATTGGGCTTGTTCTACGCTTTAGGCCCAAAACTAAAGGCCTCCTTTATTTGGGAATATGTGGGCTTGCGTGGCCCAAAAATAAAATAGTACAATAGTAATACTAATACCTTTTAGGAGCTTTACTAGCCGAATCGAGTTTCAAGTATTTGAGCACCGAGCTAAAAATCTTAACGAGCCAATTTTCATGTTTGAGCTCTGTTCATTTAACTTTATGAACGAGCCAATAACGAACGAACACGAACCTAGTCGAGCTCAGTTAACGAACCATTTATTTTATTAATAAATTTATTTTTTTAGAATTAAATTACGTGTGAAAATGTAATGTATATTGTAATATAATTTATGAGAGAAATGTGAAATTAATAAAAATGAAAAATGGAAAGAACAACTACATAAAATATTTATTTTTTATAATATATATTCCATTAAAAAAGAATTCCGAACTGTTCGCGAACTTAATGAATTACGTGTTTGAGCTCGGTTCGTTTAACTTACCGAACGAGCTGTTAACGAACGAACACGTGTCGAAACGAGCTCAGCTCACGAACTGTTTGTTCTATTTACAACTCTAGTTGAATATCAGAATATGTGCATCCAAAAATCATTTTCGTATATATACTTTTCTTGAAGGTGGTTGCGATGAAACACATTTTAAAATTTAATCTGGAGTGTTCTGGCGAGTGCTACTCAGACTTGCACAAAGCTGTATTCATTGTATTTCAAGGAATGAAGCAGATACATAAAGAATTAAGTTTGTGTATTTTTTTAGAATGGGAAAAATAGAAACATGGGCAAAGGGGATACTTGCCAAGAAAATGTAAAGGTCGACGAGAAGCACAAGGTAAGGGGAAAAAAACCAAAACATCCAAGGCATCTAAAACAAACCCTCAACATCAAAGCAGCATTGCAAACAGGAGACACACCAGAAGCAGGACATGAGTAAATCTGCCATAAACCAAGTTAGCACAAAGCAGTAGGATTGGGGCCGATGGCAGACTCTCGAATCCATCCCCAAAAGTAAAGAGGTAAATTGAGATGATGTGTGGTGGGTTAATTGGTTTATTGCTGGAGAGCAAGGGGTCAAAACATAATGCAAGAATACTCATCCTCATTCTTCAGGCCTTGTGTTGTATTGTGGCCCATTTGCTGGTGTTGGCCCAACACCTTTCCAGGCCCAGCTGCATTTAGTAAGGCCCAATAACCCTAATTTATATACTCCCTTCCAGCCGAGCCCTTGTAACCCTAACCTCATTTTTCTTTGTGCGGCGCCCCTCCCCATTCAGAATGCCCTCTCCCATTTCCTCATGTGTTCATCTCCATTTCTAGGTTAGATTTGTTCTTACCATTAGATAGAGAGTGTGAGAGGTTAAGGGACGAGTGGTGTAAGTTCTTCACGGGGTTGGAAAGCCGAATGTTGGGGTTCGGTGGGGCTGTGTGTGTCTCCCTTTTAGTGCCTCGGTGGTAGGTCGCCGGAAAGAGGTTTCCGGCGAAGGGTTTGTGACACGGAGGGCGGCAGCGGGGTTGATGTGGCCCGGACAGCTGCTGTACTGAGTGGTGGTGAACGGCGGTGAGCTGTGGAGGCCGGCACTGCTTCGGCAGTAGTGCGGCAGCGGTGGCTTGGTGCCCGGGCAGCGGTGGCCGCCCATTCTCTTCCCTTGGATCACCTATGTGATGGCTCCGGTTGAGTGGTGATTTGCATTGGGCTTCCTGAGCCTACTGGTCAACGGATCTAACTAGATCTGTTGGTATATCTCTGTTTTCTCTTTACATTTGTTGTTATTTGTGTCTTGCTTACCATCTTTTGTAGATCTAAAAGTGGTGAACGAAAGGGAGCCCCTGGACGAACGGAGGAGCAGAAACGGAGGCTGCCGGACCTGTCCGCCGGAGGCAGGAAACGGACGGCGAGGCAGCAGCTCCTCAGGCGTCTTCTGTTTCTTTTTTATGTTTTATATGAGTGAAATATGTATTTGTGAGCAAGCTATGTAGTCCCACTAGTTTAGGCCTATTGGGTTTGTAATAGTTAGATTAAAACAGGGTCTTCGTGTTTACCCAACAGTGGTATCAGAGCCATAGGCCACTGTGGGACGGGGGTTGGTCAAGGCACCCCCGCAAGGTGAAATAGCTTATCCCATCTTTTACAGTTTTAAGTTTATTTCAGGTTCTTGAATGTGTTGCTTGAAATATGTGATTTTTCATGCATTAGGCTTTGTGCTCTTGAATCTGTATGCTTAAACTGTTATTTGTGATATTTGATAGCTTTGTCCTTAATCTGCTTTGTGTGATATTGTGGCATTTTCTGTGTGAAATGTGCTTTCTGTGATTATTCTTTGCTTTGTGCAAATATTTGGAATTTGGGTATTTTTGGGGACTGAAAATTAAATTTCAGATCTCTGAAAAGTAGTTTCTGAAAAGTGCATTGAGAAGTGTGCATTTTTGGGGAATCTGAAAAATTCCTTGAAATTTGAAATCTGACCGTTGTAGCTATTTGGGCCACCCAAAATTTAATTTGGGCCTGTCCAATAGCTGGGTCAAATCTGAAAATTTTTGGGCTCCCAAAATTAATTGGGTTTGCTTAAAAAATTTAAAAGGATGTTATATGCTATAGGGTTGAAGTAATTGTGATTAGTTGGCTAAGTGTTTGAGCACTTGTTTGCTCATTCTGATTAAAACGGCCAAACACAATAATGGCTTCCACCTCAAACAGCATAGTTCCTTTCAATGGAAAGAACGACTTCAGCATCTGGCAAGTTAAGATGCGTTGTGTTCTTGTCCAACAAAGAGTTTATAATGCAATTGATCAACTCTTTGATAAAGATGTGACTGAAGCTAAAAAGGCTGAAACTGATGAACTTGCTAAATCTGCCATTATCCTTAGTTTATCTGATGATGTGCTTAGAAAAGTTAATGATTGCAAAACAGCCAAGGACCTTTGGGAGAGGCTGTCTAAACTATATGCTGAGTCATCTCTGTCTTCTAGAATATTCCTGCTTGGTAAATTTTTTAAATTTAAATTGGATATATCTAGAGACTTAGATGAGAGTTTAGATAATTTCACTAAACTTGTTCAAGACATAAAAGCAACTGGTGATAAGCATATTGATGATTATGTGCCTATTGTGTTATTGAATGCCATCCCTGATTCATATTCTGATGTGAAATCTGCTATTCAGTATGCTAGAGATGATTTGACTTTAGATCATGTGATTAAGAGTCTTAAGAACAAAGAACTTGAAATGAAGAATTCCTCTAAGCATTCTGATAAGGTGTTTATGACTAGGGGTAGGTCTTGGAAAAAGAGTAATCACCAACAGCATAATGATAGGGGCAGAAGCAATGCTAGGGGTCAGTCTAAATCACATAGATCTCAGTCAAGAGGTAAACATGATAAGAAATGTTACAACTGCGGTAAAAAAGGCCACTTCATTAAAGATTGTAGACTCCCTAAGAAAGAGAAGAATCATGTTGATAATCAGAACAATGATGTTAATGCTGTGACTGATGTGGCAGTTAGGCATGACGAGCTTTTGATGGTTCATGATATGAATTGTTTTTCTGATGTCAATGTGGCTAAAGATGTTTCTAAATCTGTGTGGTTATTAGACTCAGGTTGCACCTCCCATATGTCTCCCAATGTTGAATTATTTGATTCATATCAATCTGTTAAAGATGACTTTGTGTACATGGGTAATGACAATAGATGTCCTGTCTTAGGTATAGGAAATATTGTCTTACAGTTTGAGAATGGGACAAGATTCTGTCTTGAGGGTGTGAAGCATGTGCCTGATTTGTCTTACAATTTGATTTCTCTTGCGAACTTGCAGAAGAAAGGTTTAGAAGGGAGAATTGGTAATGACATGATTAAAATGTTTAAAGGGAATTTGATGCTTTTTAAGGCTATTCTCAAGCATAATCTTTATGTGGTCTCTAATGTGGTTAATTGTGCTCTTGCTGCTAGTTCTAGTTCTATTTCTGATAAGGTTAAACAGAATACGCTTTTGTGGCATGCTAGACTAGGGCATATGAGTGATAAAGGCATGAAATATCTGAAAGATGCTGGTTGTTTGAAATCTGATTTATGTGAAGTTGATCTGTGTGAATCATGCTTAGCTGGTAAACAACATAGAGTGTCTTTTAATTCTTCATATCCTGTTGGGATAAAATCCACCCGTGTACTTGAGTACATTCATGCTGATGTGTGGGGTCCATCTTCGACGCCCACACATGGTGGTAGAAGATATTTTTTATCTATCATGGATGATTTTTCTAGAAAAGTTTGGGTATTTCTCATGCAAAACAAATCTGATGTTTTTGGGAACTTTAAACACTGGAAAAAGCTTTGATTGAAAATCAAACTGGTTTAAAGATTGGTACACTTAGGACAGATAATGGGCTTGAATTTTGTAATCATCATATGGATGCTTTGTGTGCTGAATCTGGTATAAGAAGGCATAAATCTGTTCCTTACTCACCTCAACAGAATGGGGTCATTGAAAGA
This sequence comes from Hygrophila difformis, assembly GCA_030278955.1. Taxonomy (NCBI): domain Eukaryota; kingdom Viridiplantae; phylum Streptophyta; class Magnoliopsida; order Lamiales; family Acanthaceae; genus Hygrophila; species Hygrophila difformis. The sequence continues at coordinate 10,809,791 of JAOANR010000009.1, read as the reverse complement.
ATGAACAGAACTTTATTAGAAAAGGTTAGGTGCTTGATGGCACCTACTGGCCTTTCTAAGAAGTTCTGGGGTGAAGCACTGATGACAGCTGCTTACTTAGTTAATAAATCACCCAATGCCCCTTTGAATGGTAAATCTCCTGATTCTGTCTTTTTTGGTAAACCTGTTGATTATGAACATCTAAGAGTATTTGGATGTTCAGCTTTTGTGCATACTAGTAATGATAAATTGGACCCTAGAACCAAGAAATGCTTTTTCTTAGGTTATCCTGAGGGTACCAAGGGTTACAGGTTGTTTGATAGATCAGGGGGTGGTTTTAAAATCATTGTTAGTAGGGATGTGATTTTTAATGAATCTGAATTTCCTATGAAAGTTTTTGAGAATGATAGTACTTCTGTTGAGGTGGAGTCTTCTTCTGTGGAACATTCTGTTAATTTGCCTGCTCCCATTACTGTGCCTAATGTGATTGAGAATGCTGAAATTGCTGATCCCAATTTGCATGTGAATGAGGAACCCATAACTGATACCCATGATATTGATGAAGGTGGAGCTCAGAATGATGATGTTAATGTTGAACATGATTTGAATGATTATGTGCTTGCTAGAGATAGAGCTAGAAGAGTAGGTAGAACTCCTGCTAGGTTCTCAGATTGTGTTCTTACTGCTTATGCTATGACTGTTTGTGAAGAACTTGATAATCTAGAGCCTAAATCATATTCTGAAGCTGTTAAGTCTAAACAGGCTAGTAAGTGGCTTAGTGCTATGAATGAGGAAATTGAATCATTACATAAAAATGAGACATGGCTGTTGATTCCAAGGGCTGATAATATCTCTGTGATTGATTGTAAATGGATTTTTAAAATCAAACAGGAAACTCATGGTGAGAGGTTTAAGGCTAGGCTTGTAGCTAAGGGCTTTACTCAGAAAGAGGGTGTTGACTATTCTGAAATATTTGCACCTGTTGCTAAATTCACTACTATTAGAGTAATGCTTGCCTTAGTTGCTCATTTTGATTGGGAGCTTATACAAATGGATGTTAAAACTGCTTTCTTGCATGGTGATATTGATAAGAAAATTTGTATGAAGCAACCTGAAGGTTTTGTGGATAAAACCAAACCCAATCATGTATGCCTGTTGAAAAAAGCTTTGTATGGACTGAAACAAGCACCTAGACAGTGGAACATTAAGTTTGATAAATGCATGAAAGACATAGGTTTCACCAGATCTAAATTTGATCATTGCTTATACTTGAAAGATGTGAATTCTGTGCCTATGTTTTTGCTGCTTTATGTTGATGATATGTTGCTTGTTAGTCCTTGCATGAAAAGCATTGTTGAAGTTCAAAATTGTTTGAACAAGAGTTTTGACATGAAGAATCTAGGAGAAGCTAAATGCATTCTTGGAATGCATATAGTTAGGGATAGGGCTAATTCAACCCTAATCCTTAATCAGGCTGAATATGTGAAGAAAATTCTCTCTAGATTCAAGATGTCAAATGCTAAACCTGTTGGTTGCCCTCTTGCTTCTCATTTCCTGTTGACTAAAGAACAATGCCCTAAAAATGAATCTGAAATGAAAGATATGGAACCTGTCCCTTATGCTCATGCCATTGGTTCTGTTATGTATTTGATGATTTCTACTAGGCCTGATTTAGCATATCCTATAAGTTGTTTGAGCAGATTTATGGCTAATCCTGGTAGACCACATTGGGAAGCTCTAAAATGGTTGTTGAGATACTTAATCAAGTCTATGCATTACTCTCTTTGTTTTGCTAAATGGAATGATGATTTATTTGTGACTGGTTATGTAGACTCAAACTTTGCTAATGATAAGGATAGTAGGAAGTCTACTACATCCTATGTGTTTACTGTAGGTGGTTCATGTGTGAGCTGGAAGTCACAATTGCAACCTGTTGTTGCTTTGTCCACTACAGAATCTGAGTTCATTGCCATAACAGAAGCTTTTAAAGAGGGAATATGGTTTAGTGGTCTGATGCATGAACTAGGATTAAAGAATGAGATAACCATATATTCTGATAGTCAATCTGCGATTCAGTTAAGCAAACATCCTGTTTTTCATGATAGGTCTAAACATATTGATGTTAAGTACCACTTCATTAGAGACAATGTTGAGTGTGAAAAACTGAAATTGGATAAAATTGCTTCTGAATTTAATCCTGCTGATATGGGAACTAAGTGTTTGCCTGCTGAGAAGATGTTATCATGCATGAAAATCCTTCACTTTGACTTTGGCTAATATGTTATGTTTCTGATGCATGATTTATTGCTTTGATACTTTGTGTATACTGTTGTAAGCGGGACTGGTAAGTGAAGGTATAATTAGGCTATGATGACACCGAAGCACCAATGAACACACTCTTCGCAACACAGAAAATGGTCCAAGGTGGAGAATGTTGTATTGTGGCCCATTTGCTGGTGTTGGCCCAACACCTTTCCAGGCCCAGCTGCATTTAGTAAGGCCCAATAACCCTAATTTATATACTCCCTTCCAGCCGAGCCCTTGTAACCCTAACCTCATTTTTCTTTGTGCGGCGCCCCTCCCCATTCAGAATGCCCTCTCCCATTTCCTCATGTGTTCATCTCCATTTCTAGGTTAGATTTGTTCTTACCATTAGATAGAGAGTGTGAGAGGTTAAGGGACGAGTGGTGTAAGTTCTTCACGGGGTTGGAAAGCCGAATGTTGGGGTTCGGTGGGGCTGTGTGTGTCTCCCTTTTAGTGCCTCGGTGGTAGGTCGCCGGAAAGAGGTTTCCGGCGAAGGGTTTGTGACACGGAGGGCGGCAGCGGGGTTGATGTGGCCCGGACAGCTGCTGTACTGAGTGGTGGTGAACGGCGGTGAGCTGTGGAGGCCGGCACTGCTTCGGCAGTAGTGCGGCAGCGGTGGCTTGGTGCCCGGGCAGCGGTGGCCGCCCATTCTCTTCCCTTGGATCACCTATGTGATGGCTCCGGTTGAGTGGTGATTTGCATTGGGCTTCCTGAGCCTACTGGTCAACGGATCTAACTAGATCCGTTGGTATATCTCTGTTTTCTCTTTACATTTGTTGTTATTTGTGTCTTGCTTACCATCTTTTGTAGATCTAAAAGTGGTGAACGAAAGGGAGCCCCTGGACGAACGGAGGAGCAGAAACGGAGGCTGCCGGACCTGTCCGCCGGAGGCAGGAAACGGACGGCGAGGCAGCAGCTCCTCAGGCGTCTTCTGTTTCTTTTTTATGTTTTATATGAGTGAAATATGTATTTGTGAGCAAGCTATGTAATCCCACTAGTTTAGGCCTATTGGGTTTGTAATAGTTAGATTAAAACAGGGTCTTCGTGTTTACCCAACACCTTGAAATGGTCACTTCACAAGTCACAACGCAAGCTATCTACAGCCGACAACATCAAAGCATTCCAGTCATCATGTAAAAAGCATCTCTCTTTTCGTGACCCGTGCCCACTCTGTACAACAAAATCAACTTTGTAACTTCTGTAGTTCCCACAAAATTTGAACAATAATCAGTTCATGTAACCAAACAAACCCTTCATTTACATGGAGCACCAACTTATTGAGTTCAGAAGCTTCATGTATCTTCAAGACGACGTCATGCTCCTTCCATCACTAGTACCCCCACTATCTTTCACAGACAATGCCCAAAGACAAACGGGAGAACTATCCAACCATAATGCTTCACCAGTCTCCTTATGCTTAAAGTCCGGTGCTTTGGGATTTCGCTTGTTCGTTCTGTTGTCCCACCATTTATCAGGATTTTCCACCAGGTTTCTCCAAAAATCATCATTCTTCCCTTTTTTATTTGTTTTCTCACTGTGCCCTACACCTCCTTGCACTTGCTTGGCAGTCGAATCCTTTACATCGCACTCCAATTTCCCCAGACCAGGTAATACAAACTCGGGAGCATTCTCAAGCCAGAGCGATTCCCCTGTTCCCTTCTGCTTGAAATCTGGGAAGTTTTCTTTAACCAATCCACTAGTCTTGTGCCCGCGATAATCCCACCACTGCAAGGGGTTTTTCACGAGATCCCTCCACAAATGCAGCATTCGATCCATTTCCTTTTTCTTTCCTCTACGTTTTGCCCATGGTGACACTCCAAGTCTTCCTTTTAATGAAACCTTCTTTTCATTTGCATTTACAATTTCTTTACCAACCTGTCTATTGATGTCAATATCATCATTCACTACATTCTTAGCTGCTTGCTGGCCAGGGGATTGAATTTCTCCAATTGAAAACGAGAACCCTGATTTTCCATCAGCAGGATTGTTCTCAAATCCCTTCACGAAATTAAGATTTTCCACAGCAATGTAAACTTTGCCAACGCTCTCACTCAGAATCATTTGCTTAGGATCGACAATCAACTGCCCTGAAATGAAAATGCAGTTATTCTTGTTCACATGGCAGGCCACGACATGCGCCAACTCACCCTCGAACACAGCAGGAATCGATAGCGATTTTCTACTGCCCCCATTCCACACAGATATCAAAGTAGTAGCAAAAGATTTACCATTGGAATCAGCCTCAAACCGAACAGGAATCGCGACGTACCCGATCAATTTCACATAATTAGCAAATTGTCCATTGTACTGAATCTCCTTCGGTTTGGGCCAAACAATAGCGAGCGCCTCCTTCTGCTTCGTGGTCTTTTGAGAAACACCGGACGACGAAACACCAGATTTCCGGAGTCTGGGATTTGTTAATTGTCGGGATTTATGGTTAGCATAGGCAGAATAGAAATTGCGCTGACGGAGAGCCGTAACGCCGTTGAGGGAACAAATCCGCCATCTTGGTGTAGGTGAAGAGGAAATCGGGTGACCTGATAATCTCACTCTGGCAATCAAATTCATGGCGATTTGAAGTAAGAAATCAGCGGGATTTGGTTTAGGGTTCTTCAAAATTTGGGGATTAGACTTGAGTAGATTATAGAACTAGATGAGCACGAAAACAGAAGATAAAACAATGGATTAATAAGCTTAATTGTAATTAACCATCAACAATCCGTTGTCGTCCAGCGGTTAGGATATCTGGCTTTCACCCAGGAGACCCGGGTTCGATTCCCGGCAACGGAAATCTTTTTAGTTTTTTCATTCTCTTTCGTCTTTTTATGGGATGGAGTAGTTCAAAATACGAATATGCCATTCACTAGCTAAAGGCTAAAGCCTAGCTAGCTAGCTAGCTTTATATTGCCTTCTCTTTATGTATTTATTTTTATTACTATTATTATTTGATTTTTTATTTTTTTTAGTTTATTTATATAAAAATGTATATAATTATATAAAATTCATATAATTATAGAATTTAATTTAAGAATATTAAATTTTATAACTTTTGTATATGATCTAAGTTATTAAAATTAAATATATGCCATGAATTATCTAAAAAAAACATAAAGTTATAAATAATTAGGAAGTAATCACTAATGAATGTAACTACTGGGGATGATAACTTTGCCCAAGTGATTAAGTTCTTTAACTTTCAAACCTTCAGGTTTGAACTTCGATTTCCCATCGGCCCCTTATCCATCCCCTTTATTCACTTTATAATTTATAGGATATGAACTCCCACCACTCAATTTTCTAGTCTTGTATAGGTTGTTTTAAAAAAATAAAATAAAAATAATAATGAGTATAACTACTCACAAGTGACAACTACAATTTGCCAAATACACCCTCCTCCAAAATCTATCCATTCAAATATGATTAAAGTGTAATTAACAAGTATTGAATTTGTCATTAATTAATGGTTTAAAAATTGTTGAAAATTGAGTAAACTTGTTTAATAAAAATGAAAATTTTCTTCATAATTTAAACAGTGGGGTGGGCCGTGCCGTGGGGTGAACATATTTAATCGTTGCTTTATACTAATAAGGAATGGTGATTTATCTCCACCTATTGCACGGTGGGCTTAATTATTAAAATAATATAGATAAATTATCTCATTCCCAAAATAATAACAACTCGTTTGTTCAACAGGTGACTTGAAAAAAATTCATTTTTATTGGGTAATCGCCTGTTCAACAGACGATCAATTTTTTTTTAAAAAAATAATTAATATAAAATGTAATTAATATAAAAAAAATAATTAATATAATTCAACAGGCGATTACCAAAAAAAAATAAAACCCACTTCACTCGCCTGTGTCAGCAGGCGAGTGTAATTTCTTTTAAAAAAAATTGTTAATTAATTTTAGCTCTGGTAAATATTGTGGCATGAGCTCATGCAGAAAATGTTATTTTTATCTCTGGTAGGATGGAACTGAGAAAACTGAGGGGAAAATCCATGCTGAAGGAAAGTCAAACTTCTATCGAAAAGATGTGCTCAGACACTGTTTTGGATAATTATCAGAGGATTAATACTGCCTCTTCAAGAAGATCCTCGAAATCTAGGAATACATTTTTTTAAAAAAAAAAATTATAGAATACATATGGAGATGAGGACTAACCCAAGTGGCATTCTTAGGTTGGAGATTCAATTTCTCACCGAGCTTCCTATCCTTCCGGTTTATTCTCTTTATAATTTGTGTGACTTGAGCCTACTATCATTTTTCTGACTTCGATTTCTCCAAAAAATATTATAGAATATATATATAAATAATATTTATCTCTTAAAAATATACTTAAAATTATACAAAATAAAAGTGAGATTCCAATCAATTTTGGTCCATTTAAAGTGTTTGTTTCCCTTGTGCGCACTTAGCAATTAGTAATTAATTAATTTTTTTTAAAAAAATTTGCACTCGCCTGTTGAACAGGCGAGTGAAGTGGGTTATAAATTTTTTTTTGGTAATCACCTATTAAACAGGTGATTATATTTATTATTATTATTATTATTTTCAAGTGTGATCGCCAGGCGATTACCCGATAAAAAATAAATTTTTTCAAGTCGCCTGTTGCAGGCGAGTTGTTATTATTTTGAGAATGAGATAATTTATCTACATTATTTAAATAATTAAACCTTGCACGGTGTCGGTATGACAGCTCGCTGCTCGCCTTCAACATTAATACGAGTATTTCGTTCGTTTGGATGTCTGAATTGAAATCTATCCTGTATCACCTCCTCTAATTTTGTCCTCTTTGTTTCCTTTTTATTTCTTTAGTTTTGATTCTTTTTCCCATCTTAAAATCATGTCATAACTCATGAAGTAATAAAGACAGTAATTTTAATATATTTAAATATTTTTAATATTACCAGAAGTCCATCCAAGCATTTCAAAGTGGAAAAGAATTTTTTTACAGAAAGTAAAAGTGAATAGTCAAAAAAAATAAAACAAATAGGGCGTATATCTTACTATATATTTTTTGAAAAAATTATAACAAGTAAATTTGATTTTATAATTACAAACATTTACTACTATCACTTTTTTATATACGTAATTTAAAGCTAAATCACAATCCTCAAGTCCACTACTTTTAATTATCTTATACTCCTACTTTTTAATTCATTTTTTTAACTAGCCTATACATGCTAGGAAAAATAGCGATGAGTACCCATACCACACATTACGAAGAAATAAAAGTGATGGATAAAAGACCGAGTGGGGAATTGAACCCAACATTCAGGTTGGAAGTCAAGGTGGTTGGATGCCACACAAACATTTACTCCAGATTCATTGTGTTTTATTTGATCTCTTAATATTGTTTATTATTTAATTTTTTGGTAAATATTGACACTTATGTGTCGACAAAGGTATGTGGGAGCCCAAGCCACACAAATTACAAAGGGGATAAAGGAGAAAGATAGGGAGCCGTGTGTAAATCGGACTCCCAACCATAAGGTTGCAAGTTGGAGAACACAAACACTAGGCCAAGTACCCATTCCCATTTATTATTTAATTTTGATTCAATTTTATCGTAACTATTAATAAAAAAAATTGTCGGTCCTATTAAAATTAACTAAAATTATGTAGCTTTAAATATATATATTTTATTTATATACATTTTTAAATATTAACTACTATTAAATAAATAGAATAAGATAGAATGAGAAGGAGATTACAAAAATCCTTTGTTCTAAAACAAAATAAAATAAAATGTTCATATACATATCTTATACCCCAAACAAGTATTCCAAAAATAAAACTTTTAACTTGATGCCCTATAAAGTTGTAATTTGTCTCCAACCAAACCAAACAACAGGAAAAAAGCATCCTCAAAATCTAATTCCAAAAACCCAAAGAACAAAAGCAAACACATACCCACACAGAGACAAACATTCCATTCAAGAATGGAATTTGGAAACACCCAAAACTCGAACCATGAGTAATCACAATTGAGTGAATTGACCTCTGTTTCCCTCACAGGCCATTCATTCCCGATTTCGGATCAACCAAAAATCCCAAACCCAAAAATGTCCCATCCCAATTCCACACCCTTAACAAAGTCGTCATCAACTCCCGCCGGCAACGCCGACAAGTTCCCTACGCCATTGCTGAGATTCTTGAGAAGCAACACCGGCAGCAGAAGCACCAAAGGAAGGCCGCCCCGCTCCCCGATGTTTTCTCTGCGCGCTGCCAGACGATCCATCAGTGAGATCAATCAAGAGCCTTCTTCTCCCAAAGTCACCTGCATTGGCCAGGTTAGAGTCCGCCGGCGATTCCGACGCCGCAAGGGCAGGCGCCTCTGGTTCCGGCGGCGGCAGATGAAAATAGCCCTAATTTTTTTCAATTTTTTCCGGGGCATGAGGTTCGGGTGTTGGAACTGCGGGAGAGCGGACGAGAAGAAAGGCGGGGAGACCGGTAGTAATGCTCAGTCGGGAGTTTCACGGAGAAACGACGACGTTATGATGAACGGCGATCGAATTGGTCGAATTTATAACACGGAATTGGACCAATCCGTTCCGCCAAAAAATGCATTGCTGTTGATGAGATGCAGACCAGTTGTTACACACGTATCTTCATCAGATCAAGAACAAGGGAAGAAGAACGATACTGGTGAACCTGCTGAATTAATTGGGGCAAAATCAGAGGAACGCCATAGCCCCACATGTAATGCAGTAATTGATGGAGAAATCAAAGCAGAAATGAAGGAGAATTCCGGGGAGATTGAAGACCAAGAGGCCGGAGGAGGGAAGACGTTGCCGCTGAGGAGGTGTAAATCAATGCCCGCAGGAAGAGAAAGATTGGAAATTTAGGCAGCAGTCAGATGCATTGCGTAGTTTTTTTTTTTTTTTTTTTTTTTTTTTTTTTTTTGGGGTAATGTAGGCATCAATAAAAAGAAATACGGTATCAATATTGGGTTCTTGATAGTGTAAAATGTTGCAAAGAATCACCATGAAACAAGACTAGACATTGCTTTGCATCGGTCTCTTTCTATTCATTTTTGGGACAAAACTCTCTTAATTTTGAATCACCTCAGACTTTTCCCTTAATAGAGCGTCTCCAACGCTCCCTTCAAATTGGCGTTAAACGCCAAAAGCCACTGAGCGGCTGCTCCAATTGAAACGCAAAAGTAGCGGCCCGTACCGTAATATTTTGCGGAATTGAACAGTATCCCGCTTTTTATTGCGGGTACTGTGTTATTTAAAATTCAAAACAGTTTTTTTTTTTAGTTTTTTGGTCTTTTCTATTTGTTTACTTTTTTGCTTTTAATTTTTTTTAATTAACTTTGCTTTTGTTTTAATTTCATATTTTAATTTTATTTTTTTTAAATTTAATAATTCAAAAATAAAATTAATTATTTTATATATAAAAAATATGTATTAAAATTAATTAGAGATGAAATATAATATGAATAGTAATGGAATCAAAAATGGAATATTCTATTGTAGAGGGAAATATAGAGTTGTGGGTTGGAGAGAAATAGTAGAAAACTATAAATTTAACTGTAAAATAGAAATAGTGTAACTGTAAAATAGAGTTTTGGGTTGGAGATGGCCTTACACTTTTGATTTTCTCACCCAGAAACAATTGAACAGTAGTTTGTACTGCCTCCCGCGATTACTCGTTTCTTTTTTGTACTCCCTCCCGCGATGACTCGTTTCTTTTGGGCACGGTAATTTATGTAATGAGATTTAGTGGTTAAAGTAATGTGGGTATTTGTATTTAAAATTTTAATGAATTTTGACTTTGTTTATTGTTTAACTTTGACTTAATATTATGGTAATGATTTAATTAGAGAAAAATATTCAATTGTAGTCTTGTTAGAATCGTATGAGCGTCTAGTTTTAGAATATATACTGTATATTTTATATAATTTTTATTTGTACCCATTTTGAAATATGAATAATTAAATAAATGTAAGGGATTTGTGTAGAAAAATAAAAGTGTATTAGGAGTTGTGCAGTAAAAAGTGATTATTTTTAATGTGATTTGTCAAATTTCGCAGTACACCCCAAAAAGGAATACAAGTCAACTTTCGTGGGACGGATGGAGTATGATAAGGGTGATTTCCTCCCCTTGTTTTTCACCTACCTTCCTCTCTCAATTTATCTCCATTTGTTTTGTGGAGTACTTAATTAAAACCAGTTTTGAAATAGCTTATACAAGTACTGTATTTGTTTGTATTCTATGTTTGTTAAATTTGCAACTAATAAAGTAATTCCTTTGTTTCTTTAATGAATAATTATAATTATAATTATCTAAATATAATATAACAGTAACACCTACATGGCTAAACTAGTAAACTAGATGGGAAAAAGAACTTTTTAAAACCCATCCAGAATGCTCTTAATTCTTATGTTGCTTGGCAAGCAGTTGGCTGATAGTACTAGAATAAGTTAATAAAAATCATTGTATTTTTTATTTACTGGTTAAATTTAATATACTTAGAATGAAATTGGTCAAATACAATAACAAAACAACTTAAATGGTGATTAATGTGGATCAATGAGCATCGCCCACATATAATGAGCCATATATAAATATTACTCCTAATTCATTAATATATTAATGATTCATATTACCATATATCACCAATTCATCGTTAATATAATTAAGAATCTTATTCATTATTTGAAATCTAACGGTGTTATGGAAAGTGCTCCCTTCGTTCAAGAAATTTCGACCAAAATTGCAAAACTTAAATAATATATTTAATTCAATATAGAATAATAACTATTATCCAACAAATTTATTTCTATATTATTATACCTTTTTAATACGCAAAAAGTATTTAAAAATATTATAAATTACTTTCAAAATAATCAGTCATATTTATTTATTTTTTTAATCTTAAAATGTTTCAGCTTTATAACTTACAATTATTTGTTACCATTTCATAACAGTGTACACATTTTATTCTTCTATAAGAAATTTCCAATTACATCATGTCAATTTTTTTTTTTGTTTAATTAAGAATATATTTTTAATTCAATTTTGAAGTCCATGAACAATAATACAGTAATATTCCTCGCTAAAATAATACAGTTCACGGTAATATTTTGCTCCATTTTTAAGAAGAAATTATGTCTTAGGGTTGAATTGCATACAAATTATTTACTATATATACCAATCATTACTTGAATGATCAATAGTGAGTGATGCTGAATTTAATAGGAGGAGTATGATTTGAATTCCATAATAGAGGGAATGAAAATATTTTGATCTCATAACTTATTTTTAAATCAGCTTAGTCGACTTATTGATCCGGACACTGTAATTGATGTTAAATTTATAAAAAATTATTTAATATATAATTTAATATATTTAAATATTTCAATATTATGATTATGATATGGATAAAATTACTTCTTTGTGTGAATATAAATTTAAATTGCAATAATAAAATTGGTATTATATCGTTATATGATTCCATATGTAATACATTCTTTAATTTATATGTTGACATCTATTCAAATAAAAAAAAATTAAAAAACAAACTAGAATTTTGATAATTATAATTTTTCAATAAGATTTCCTTTCATATTATGAGAATATTTAAGAAATTAATAAAATAGAAAATTATCTTTAAATATCATTTGTATTCTTAAACTTTTTTAATAAGTTGAATCTAAAAATCTGATTTTAAATTACGTAGATATTAGTATGGAAATTTGTGATAAAGTGATACATCCTCCGTCTTAATTAAGTACATAAGTGTAACGTTAGAATTAAGAAAAGCTCAACCATCCAAACGGGGCCTTAGAGTTTGAATGTTGGGGTTTGAAATATTAAGTATTGAGGCGCCTTAGAGCATCTCCAATGGTCCCCTAAAACCCAAAATGGGGTGTCATCTTCTCTCCAACAATACCCTAAAACCAAACTTATTTTAAGTTTTTTTAGTTTTATGAATAGTAAATACTCAAATTTGAGTTTTTACTATTCACAAACCTATCTCACTTTTTGCAATTAAATTAATTACAATCTCATCGCTCCAATTATTGCAAATTGAATATTGATCTAATTTTGTATTATGGTTAATAATTTTATACTTCATACAATTTTTTTTATTATATTTATTTTATATTTAATTAGATTAAAAATTTTAAGGTTTCTTTATAAAATAAATTTTAAACATAAAGATAACTAAATTATTAAAGTTTTGGTACAATCTTAGTAATCAATAAAAAAATACATTAGCATACGAAAATATAACTAAAAAGAATACATCTCAAATACTTAAAAAAAAGATACAATATTGTGGGATCCTCCAATCAATATTAATATTAAACAACCAAATAACAACGTAAACGGAAAATTAAGTTAATAGTAGTTATCTAAATCAACATCGGATCCTCCAACATTATTCCAATTCTTGTGGGAAAAACACACAAATTCCAATTCTTGATGTTCGATAAAATCATTTGCTTTTAATTTAATATGTATGTTTCGCCATTTAGTGTCATTCTTATTCTAATTATTTAATTCTTTCTTAATTAGTTAGTATTGAATTTATGTGGGGTTAATGTATAATTTATAAGAAATGAAGGGTATGATTGAAAAGATAAATAAGTTTGCGTGGGAAAGAATATATAGATAATATTCTTTTAAGTTTGAGTTTAGTGTAAATGATTGGAGATGAACTACTGTTTGATGTGATATTTACTGTAAAATGAGTTTGAGTTTGGTGTTGGCTATTGGAAATGGTCTTAGAGTTTGAATGTTGGGGTTTGAAATATTAAGTATTGGAAGAGTAGTATTTATAGTTGGCTTGAGTAGATTGAGGCTCTAGTCGCTTAAGTAATGTTTCGAGTTCGAACATTGTGTATGTAAAAAACTGTTTTACCCATACAGATACTCAATGGTTTAATTTTGGGTCCAATGTTGTCTGTAATCGGTTTTTTTTTTCACAAAATTTAAATGTTAAAATTTAGCTATAACTAAAACAAATATTTATTATAACGTTTTTAACTATTTTTAATAAGTATTTTAAAAGGTAAAAATTCCGAAGGTTAACATTATCTCTCAAATGAAGCCATATATATATAGTCTTATGTACACATTATCTTTCCGTTAATTGGGAGGTATATGAGACTATGAGAGGATATTTTAGTAGTATTTGTAACGATTTCAAGAATTTAAAGTATTTTAAAAGTATCCAATTAAAAATTGAAAATTTCATTTTATCCTTAATACTGTTGAAAAATTTACAAAATCATCCTAGTGTTTGGAACGTCTAATATCTCACCACTATTTTGCGTCTATGACTACAATTTAAGACAAAATATCTATATATATATAATCTAAAACAAAATAGTTTCACACACACACACTTTCCCGTCCAATTTTTTCCCCCTCACAAAAATTATTTTTTTACACTCTCTCACACATACTGAAATATTTACCGCACTGCCACTGGACCGTGCTCCACCTCGCTGATAATTACAAAATTGTCCCGGACCGTGCTCCAACAATCCCTATATCTCATTTATCTCATTCTCCTATAAATATGTGTGTATTATAATTCCCTCAAAATCATATCATTACATCCTCATCTAACATTTCTCTCAATATTCCATTTAACAAATACATCTCTCCACCATTTTATGGCTTTTATTATTCAAATTCATGTATCTTTCTCTCTATTTTGCTAATATTTTTGTTCTATTTTGTTGTTGTTTTGGTGACAGTTATTGCAAAAACGAGAGTACAAACTCAAATGACGAAGAGCATTTTGAAGGGAGATAAGGACTATTCATAACCATACAAGAAGAAATCAATTGTTGCGGCATCTTTTTCAATGTCAAATAATCGGCGATTTCCCATTTCACTTCATCTTTTGGGAAAAAAGTTGTTTGGCTGTTGTTTTTGTGGAGAGATTTGTTCCACCAAGTGTAAATAATTGGATGAATTTATTTGTTGTACCATTAGTTTCTCTCAATCTTTTGTGTTTCATTCAATAAGAGATAGTTTGAAATTTGTCTATATCATTTTTATCCATTTGTTTCTCGCAATCTTTTATATTTCATTCAACTGAGTAATGTATACAAATTTAACACAATGACCACCAAAATCTATATTTTGTGTAAAATAAGTTTTTTATTTAAATTGAACTAATGAAAAATTCATTTTCCATATTATTGAAATCATTTTCCAAAAAGGTAAATTATTTCTATTCTCGATTATTATCTCAATGAATCCATAATTTTTAGTCAATAATTCCAAAAAGGTGTAAAACAATATAATATAAAGTAACCTCATCAATGATTGATTAACATTAATTAATATTATATTCACAATTAATGTAATGATCAATGGATATTAAGTAATTATTGAAGAAAATCGGATAAAAAAGTATGTTTGTTTTTAAAATATTGTATTATAAATCGCATCCCACCATATAATTATATTATCTCTCACTTAGGTATTTTATTATACTTTGATGTATATTTTTTCCCGCCATATTCTTAAAATTTTGAACCTATGCTCGATTAGAGGACATTTAGTTTGAAAAAATTCAGCCTCGGCTTCGAAGGATACTGGAAAAATATGGTCCCAGGGAAATATGGCGATGTTATGTAATTCTTATATTCATCCAATTGTAGTAATGAGAATGATAAATAATTCCCCGTTTGGTTTTATAATGATTATAATAATTTTTTACCCTCCGTTAAATATCCTACACACCAATAATCTTATCCGATAATTGATTATATTCAATAATTAATTAACATTAAATGAGATGATTATAATCCCAAAAAGCTAATTAATTCTATTCTCAATAATGATCGCAATTAATCCCTAATTTTTTGTCAATAATTCCAAAAAGGTAAATTATTTCTATTCTCGATTAATCAATGGATATAAATAAAATATCCCATAAATAATCGATAATTAAAGTAATTTAACTAATCTCAATTTTTAGTCACTAATCCCAAAATGATAAATTAATTATATTCTCAATTAATCCTTCCAATGATTGATTGACATTAAATGAAACTATTATGTCTAATTTCCCTCCCAATAATCTCTTCTATATATATTGCATTCTAATATCATTAGTATAATTTATTAATTTATACATATTTATTACAATTCTAAAGATCTTATTATAATTTGTTTATCAAATGATATTTATTTGTATTGGCAACTAATATTTCCATATAAATTTATCCGTATTTTGGAAACACAATATTAAATTGTAAAATACAAACTAAATATTAGAATATATATATATTTTTTAAAATAAACCATTCTATATTAGTATGATTTATTAATTAATTTATACATATCTATTACAATTATATAAGAATCTTCCTACAATTATGTAAGGATCTTCCTATAATTTTTAGTCAATAATCCCAAAAAGATATAAGAAAAAATGTAATATAAAGTAATCCTATCAATGATTTATTAACATTAAATGAAATTATGAATAATTCCTTCAATAATTATCCGCTGAGCATTAATTATATTATATTCACAATTAATGTAATGATCAATGGATATTAAATAATTATTGAAGAAAATCGGATAAAAAGTATGTTTGTTTTTAAAATATTGTAATATAAATCTCATCCCACCATATAATTATATTATCTCTCGCTTAGGTATTTTGATTATACTTTGATGTATATTTTTTCCCGCCCTATTTTCAAAATATTGAACCTATGCTTGATTAGAGGACATTTATTTTGAAAAAATTCGCCCTCGCCTTCGAAGGATACTGGCGAATATGGTCCCCAGGGAAATATGGCGATGTTTTGTAATTATTATATTCATCCAATTGTAGTAATGATAATGATAAATAATTTTCCGTTTGGTTGTATAATGATTAGGCTAAATTAATTATATTCTCAATGATTATCGCAATTAATCCCTAATTTTTAGCCAATAATTCCAAAAAAGTAAATTATTTCTATTCTCGATTAATCAATAGATATAAATAAAATAACCCATAAATAATCGATAATTAATGTAATTTAGTTATTCTCAATTTTTAGTCACTAATCCCAAAATGGTAAATTAATTATATTCTCAATTAATCCCTCCAATGATTGATTGACATTAAATGAAAATCTAGCTAGTACGTCTAATTTCCCTTCCAAAAATCCCTACTATATATAGCATTTTAATATCATTAGTATAATTTATTAATTTATACATATTTATTACAATTCTAAGGATCTTATTATAATTTGTTTATTAAATGATTTTTATTTTTATTGGCAACTAAATCTTTCTATATAAATCTATTCATATTTTGGAAACACAATATTAAATTATAAAATAGAAACTAAATATTAGAATATGTATTTTTTTAAAAAATAAACTATTCTAAATTAATATGATTTATTAATTAATTTATACATATTTATTACAATTATATAACGATCTTCCTACATTTTTATAAGGAACTTCCTATAATTTTTAGTCAATAATCCTAAAAAGTATAAAAAATAAAATATAAAGTAATCACATCAATGATTAATTAACATTAAATGAAATTATGGATAATTTCATCAATAATTATATGCATTAACATTAATAATATTATATTCACAATTAATATAATGATCAATGGATATTAAATAATTATTGAGAAAATCGGGAAGAAAATTAGGGATTACAGGAATTATTCAATGAAGAAATAGGTATGGAAACTAAATATCAATGAAGAAAATTATTGAAAGAAAATTTAACCCTAAATATCAATGAAGAAAATTTTGAAAGAAAATAGAAACACAATATTAAATTATAGTGTTAAATTATAAAATCGGGAAGAAAATTGGGAAGAAAAATAAATGGATTTTTGAATTGATCAATGAACAAAATTTTGGAAACACAATATTAAATTATAAAATGGAAACTAAATATTAGAATATGTATTTTTTAAAATAAATCATTCTATATTAGTATGATTTATTAATTAATTTATACATATCTATTACAATTATATAAGGATCTTCCTATAATTTGTTTATCAAAAAGATTTTTATTTATTTATCTGAGACGTTTCACTTTCCCATTTTACACTATATAAGGCATTCATTTAGTTACAACAACAATAAGAAAATATTCTGCTACACTATTTCTAGCAATGTTTGCATAACGCAAGTTGCAGGACTTCAACATGGAGAGTACATTACTATACACTATTTTTTGGTGATTTACATTACTCCATATAAGTAGCATATCTTTTCATATATGCGCCTAAGTAGTTTACATTACCCCAGCTCAACCCACCGATGGATTGTGGATAAGGCGGGCTAGCCCATAACTTTTTTAATTAAATAATAAAGTCAGTTTTTTTTATTATACAATATTTTATTTAAAAATTAAATATATTATCTCATTTAAAATTTTTTATTTAAAAATTAAATATATTATCTAATTTAAAATTAAAAATATTTTTAAAAAATTAAATGACTTTTTTTAAAAAAAAATATTCTTTTTAAAAAATAACTTTAAATTAGTATAAAAAAAAGTAATACTAAGTAGCCCATTACATATATAATGAATATTAAAATTATTTTATTTTAATTTAGTTAACATTAAGTCAATTTTATATTTCTTTTAATTACAAAAATATAAACATCCAATCAACAACATTTACAATTACAACTAAATTTTATAATTAAAAGAAATACTAAATTTTTATAAACCATTGAGTATCTGTATGGGTAAAGCAGTTTTTTACATACACAATGTTCGAAAGCAGTTTTTTACATACACAAAAATATAAACATCCAATCAACAACATTTACATTTACAATGTTTTTTTAAAAAGTTTGTTATGAAAGCTTAAATAACATAATGTAAATGTTGTTGATTGGATGTTTATTGAAATCATAAAATGTTAAAAGTAATACCAGTTGTTTTCTCTATGAATCACTGTAGCCATGTCTCTGTTTTGTTATTACAATTACAACATAAGTAATTTTTTTTAAGGAGCAGACCAATAAATGAGATTATAACTTAAAATATGGCTTATTATGTGGTATAGGTAAATTTTTCTTTTTTTACAAAATGGATAGTGTTATACATTTTGCAAAAAATCCCTCAATTTTTTATACTGAAAAATTATTTCCCCTTTTTTTTTGGATCATTTTGTACGCTTACGCATGAATGTTGAATGTATTGGTCATTTTTAGGTCAGAGCTGAAGGATCTGTTTGATTTCTTTGATCACGTGTTAGTTGTATTGATGGAATGATGGAATATGTGGCTTACATTTGTTCTTAATTTTGAAGATTTATTAAATGATTTTTTTTTTCTGCGCAAAGTTAGTTATTTTAGATCAATTACAAGATCAATTGGTTTCTCCAGTGGTGACATTTGACTTCTCATTTTGCTCTGGCAGTAAGATATTACTCTTCTGGTGGGTGGCTTGGAGTGGTAATTTTAGACTTCAATCTACTTTTGCGATGTTCAAATATTCACTCATAAATATCCAACTTATTAATTGTAGAACAATGAGGCTCTTCAAATGAGTCTTTGACTGTCATATTTGTGGCATCTCAATTATTTTCTACAAATGAGTCTTTGTATATCATATTTGTGGCATCTCAATTGTTTTCTCATTAAATACTACACATCGTATATCATTTTATAATTTGAATTGAAGTTTAATGTTTTGCTATATGTTCCGGATGATTACATATTGTTTAATGAATTTTATTAACTGCTTTAAAATGCATCTCTTTCAATGAAGCGTTGTTTGATTCTCTAAATATTAGCCGCTTTAAAATAAATCTTATACTTGATTGTCGTGATGCCAATAAATATACAGGGATTATAAGTGCATTACATTTATTATTAGGTTTTTCTTAAAAAAAGTCATAATTTTAAAGAATTTAAATGAGGCTAAAATTAAAGAAATCATATCGTGTACACTGAATTTGAAAAAGGATACTTATTTCATTTTTTCATATAAATACAACTAAACTTTATAGTTGATATTATTGCATTAGTAGTTCTATATATGATATAGATTTATATTGATTTTTTGAATACAGACATACATATTTGTTGTGACTGATCTGTTATAGATAATCTAATTTATAAAACCTATGGGCTATAAAACAATTTTTTTTAATGATTTTACTTGCTGATTTAAAATTTAATTATATTTTATTTTCAAAAAAATGTAATTGTATTTAAAAACATATTTATTCCAAAATATGTATCGATGGAATTAACAATTGCCAGTTTTAAATAACATTTTGTTTTTAACATATTGATAATTTTTTTTTTTGAGGGCAAAACATATTGATAATGATAAGAGTAATTTTATTCCTTTGGTTTAGTGACATGAAATTGTCAAGCAATTCATTGCTTTTATAAATGCTATGGGAAAAGAATGTGAGACGTTATTAGAATGTTTATTTATTTATTTTTTTAATGCGTTTTGTCATATTTATTACTTTTACGCATGTATAATTATTTTCTTTAGAGGAGCCGAGCAAGAAAATAAATATGAAAACTTTGATATCCCTTCAACCTTGACAATTAAACGCAATTTTTACGGTAAAAAATGAAACCTTTAATCTTGATCAATTTCTTATTCATTGCTTTGATCGTCAGCTATTTTACCTTATACATTTTCTTTCATTCAATCCGTGAGGACAATTTATTCTTTTGTTGAATATAAATAAAAAGACTTTTATATTTTACAAACTTTTCTCTTCGCGCATCGCGCGGCGCGGGTAATTTTAGTTTTTTTATTAAAAAAAATAGGGTCAAAACTGGCTCCTAAAAAAGATGATATCTGCCTCAAGACATTGTTCATAAATTTTTTTAAAGTACTATGTGTTATGTAATTATGGCAATAGTATCCTCGGAAAATCATTGTGATGAATGGAAATTTCTTATTGTTATATGCTTTCTCCATCATTGTTTAATTGTGGCGAGAATGGAAATTTCTTATTGTTATATACTTCCTCCATTCTTGTTTAATTCTAACATTTGCATAATAATTGCATTGTAAAACAGTATTCACATTGTAATTTTGATTCGATTTTTTAACATAGTTACATAAAACAAGACATAATCAAGTGGGTTATTGTTAGATTCGTCTAATCACATATTTTTATAATATTAAAATTTTATAATTTTTTATTTATAAAATTTGATATATTACTCTTTAAAAATATGTATCTGATTACGTAAATCCTTAAATATTACTCCATCCGTCCCATTTGAAATGTGTTACTTTCTATATTTGGATATTCCATTACAAATGTCTTATTTCTATAAATAGAAATAATTTTTCCCTTTACAATTATGTGGACCGCATCGTATACTCACAAATCAACTCTACCTTAATTCTCTTGTCTAACAGTAACAAGACGTTTCAGATGGAACGGATGGAGTATAATGGAGATGTTTGGAAGCCGGCATATTTAGGAGCATATAGCGGATTCAATCAGCATATCCTCTCACAATTCTCTCTCCGAATCTGCTATCTGCTATTAAATCCGCTGACTCCCAAACATCCTCAATATTTAAAGATAGGAGGGAGTATAATGTTCTTAATGCAAAAGTACCTAGTATGTTCTTTTTACCTGCAGAGCGTTGTAGCACTACGTTGAAAAGATGCTAGAAATGTTGGTGTGTTCAGGAAGTGCTACCGAGTATCGGCTACGAGCCTACGACTAAGAGCCTAGGACTTGGGAGTGAATAGTTTTACACTGTTTAAATTTGCCCTGATATTTTTTCTTTTTTCTTTTTTTTTTCCCTTGTATTTTCCACGTAAAGCATTTTATTGTATTTTTTTTTTTGCAAAGCCAAATAGGCCAGAGAACAAGGTACAAAGAAAGACCAAAAAAGCATGGGGGGAGCTGAAACTGAACAGAAACTACACTAGGAATGAGACCAGCTGAAGGACGTTAGACGCGAGGGAACCAGACACCCAACTCGTCTGCCGCCACCTCGTCCCGAACAAAATCCGGGGGATATGCCCAAGTAGTGAAAAGATCTTCCTCCGAGGCGCCCCTCTTAGCCAACTTATCGGCCACCCGATTTCCTTCCCTCAACACGTGATAGATGGCAAAGTCCTCAAAAGAAGCCTGCAGGTCCCTGAATTTGGAAAGCAGGGATGCAAGAGGATGGAAGACGGAGGATTCCTTAGTGAGCTCAATGCCCGTCAGGGAGTCTGAGTAGATGCACACCCTTCTAACTCCTTTTCTCGCCACGAATTCTAGGCCAAAGACCATAGCCGTGACTTCAGCACAGATGATGGAATTGACTCCGAGGTTCCCACAACCGCCTCCGATCCACTGCCCGTCTTTATTTCTAACAACAAATCCAAACCCCGCACGCCCCGGGTTTCCAAAGCGGCAACCGTCCACATGGAGGATGGTGTCACTAGCCCCCTCCCCATTCCAATGAACCAGGCGGGGTATCCACGTCCCACTAACAGTAGGCCTCCCAGCTTTGGATATCTCCTCATTTAATCGAAGTGATGGGATTTCCATAATGTGTTGTATGAGTACTAATATAGAAATAATGTGTTTTCCATAAATTAATTAGTACTTTTAAATTGAAAAGAAGTGATGGGATTAGAATTATACAACTAGTAGAACGACAATAATTTATAAGCTGGATGAAGAGTGGAAACGGAACAACAAATAGGAGGAATCAAATAGAGAAATACCATCATGTCCATGAATGCTTTGAAATTAAAAAAAAATAAAAAAATAAAAAAATAAAAATAAATTGGCAAGTAGTAAAAGCAAGCAGCCAACCGAAACAACTAATCAATTCCTTCTCGTATACGGCTATACGCCTTTTACGCGCTTTCCCCTTTGCAAGCAATGCATCTAAGACGAGTAGACTACTATTACTCCCTCCGTTTTGTTATTAAATTCATTTAATCACATCATTTTATAATAATATTTCATACTTCCTGAGTTGTTTTTTTTTTTTTTTTTTTTTTCATAGATCCACCAAGTACGCAGTACAATGTACATTTTAAATTATTAGTAATTCAAATTTGGTAATATCTTAGATAATGGGCATGTTTAGAAGCCGGCACATTTAGGAGCGGATTGAATCAGCATATTCTCTTATAATTCTCTCTCCGAATTTGTTATCTGCTAGCTGATCTGCTGACTCCCAAACATCCCCAATATGTTCAAAACTTCAAATTAAATAAAACATTCCTCTAGTATGTATATAGGCGGTTAAGCAAAACCAAAATTAAATGAAACACAGGAAAAAAAGGCCAATATAATCATTTTTTTACAAAAAAAAGCCAAATCAGTCATTTTTTTTTATTTTTTGGCCCAATTGGTCCGCTACATATACTAATTACGTCCCAATCGGTCCCCCATCCACTAATTATGCCCTAATTACACATTTTAGGCCAAATCAGTCTCTCTTTTTTTCAAAAATCTAAATTGGTCCGTTATGAATTTTTGCCCCCTTTCATGCAGTCCAATGCACATTTCAAACCACTAATAACTCAAATTCGATATAAGTAAAAATTCTAAAATTTTGATATTTATAAATTACACGACGAGACGAATCTAACAAGATCCTACTTGGCTCATTTTAACTTGTATATCTATCTTTAAACTTTAAGTCAAAACAAGTGTGTGAATAGTAGCAAATTAGATAATGTAGTTATTAAAAATGGAGGGAGTATATCGCATAAAATGGTATATATCTCCATAAAATGTAATTAAAAAAATGTAGTTATTAAAAAAATGGATCGTCTTTTAGAGGTCGGTGGTTTTTGGTGTTTCTCCATAAAATGAAGACCAATTGCGATATACTCCCTCCTTTTTTTAATAACTACATTGTCTAATTTGCTACTATTCACACACTTGTTTTGACTTAAATTTTAAACATAGATATAAAAATTAAAATGAGCTAAGTAGGATCTTATTAGATTCTTCTCGTCGTGTAGTTTATAAATATCAAAATTTAGAATTCTTACTTATACCGAATTTGAGTTATTAGTGGTTTGAAATGTGCATTGGACTGTATGAAATAGGGCAAAAATTAATAACGGACCAATTTAGATTTTTGAAAAAAAAAGGACTAATTTGGCCAAAAATTATGTAATTAGGGCATAATTAGTGGGTGAAGGACCAATTGGGACGTAATTAGTATATGTAGCGGACCAATTGAGCAAAAAAATAAAAAATGACTGATTTGACCTTTTTTGTAAAAAAAGGACTATATTGGCCTTTTTTTCCATGAAACACATGAAGTTTCAATATTTATAAAAAAAAGGGGATGTGGATTTATCCTATTGGTCAAGTTCTCCGACTCCCAACCTATAGGTTGAGAGTTCGATTTCCCACCCGATCATCTATCTCTCTCTCTTTTATTCCTTTGTAATTTGTGTGACATAGGCTCCCACCACAATTTTTCTAGCATGTATTGGCTGTTCAGCAGAAAAAAATATTTATAAGAAAATTCAAGTAAAACACTTGTGCCCGGGATAGACGAAAGTATAAAAATATTATAATTTGGAGTGAATAATTAAATAAATTGAGAGAGATATTTAAAAAAATGAATAGGTGAACTCCGCAACTCTCAAATCGGTTAGGGTTCATTAAAAAAATATTTATATAAAAAAAGGGCTGTTTGAGGGGAAAAAAATAATTTTTTTGAGAGGGGAGGACTCTAGAGGCTACAATCCTTATGTCAATATTAAAAAAAACAATAGTAAATAAATAAATGGAGAGAGGAGAGAGCAATCCACAAACCATCCCCCCCTCCTAGAACTCGTGAGAGCGATTCTGTGACCTTGCCAGTTGCCACCCATTCTTGATTTTGCTCTGCCGACACCGATTTTTCTCTCATCTTCATCTTCCTATTTGCATATGGCCAAATCTGAGGAATCCAGCCCGCTTCTGCCAATTCAGGAGCAAGAAGCGGTGGTCAAGGACGGCAAGAACCCCTCCACGCCCCCCACCACAAAGAGCTCCGTCGATCCGCCTCGCGCGGCAATTCCCGTCGGATGGCCCGCTGACGGACTTCCGGTGGGTGAGGTGGAGAGGTCTCAGTGGAATTCCGGCATCTTCTCTTGCCTCGGAAGGAGCGATGAGTTCTGCAGCAGTGATCTTGAAGTTTGTGAGTATTCCCCTTTTCTAGGAAATTTAGGGTTTCTGATGTCGGTTATCATGCACTGCTTATGGATTTGTAATTAAGAAATTTGTGGCCTGGTGCTTAATTGATTTTATTGGCAATCTTGATTTTATGAGTTGTCAGAGTTTCAAATGAATCTTCATTTCATGTTTTCGAAGAAGATGAGAAAGGATATGATCATGGAAGTTGGACCATGAAATGGAATTAGTCATACGAGGGTGATTATTAGTAATTGTGCTGTAGTAAAACGAGGCGATAGTGTTGGTCAATCTTTTGGGTTTTTAATCTGCAGGACTTCTGGTCTTGATCAGGAATAAGAAACAATAGAAGGGATCATATAGAATTTGTTGTTTTCACAATGAATTGGTTGAATTCCTGATTGTTTCCATTGCAATTGATAAAATCTGAAACTTGAAATCTTAAAGAGTTACCCAACTCAGGAGTCAGGACATTCGATGATTTACAAAATCCTAAAACACTTATTCTTGAACGATGTGACTTGATCAATTACGGTTGCAAATTTCTTGAGTAGGTTTATCGAGCAACACCTTAGCCGTAATTGTAAGGTTAACATGCTTTTGTATGACATGTAGTTGATGTTTCTGGGATTTTGATTTTACTTGATGGTTGTAATCATGGGCAGGTTTGCTTGGAAGTATGGCCCCTTGTGTGCTTTATGGCAGCAGTGTTGAGAGACTAGGATCTGCTCCTGGTACATTCCATAATCACTGCTTGCCTTACACTGGTCTTTACATGCTCGGGAACACTTTTTTCGGCTGGAACTGCCTTGCTCCTTGGTTTTCTTATCCAATCCGTACAGCCATTCGACGCAAGTTCAATCTAGAGGTCAGCTCTGTTGTTTTAGTATCCCCTGCATTATCCATGCTTTAACAATTAACATCATTAATAAGATTACAATGCAACCAAAACTGTTCGTGGTTAGGCAAGCTTAATTTGTCCAATTTTGGTGGTTGGTGAGGGATAATGGCTGTGTTGTCTTTTACTATAGTCCTATTAAATATTGTAGATTTCACTTCTAATCCAACCTACTGTGTATTAATGCGCATCAGGTTGTTTTGATACCTGATGAGCATCTACCTATCCACTTAATGAATCGACCTTCAGCAGCTCCATTCTTTTGTTGACTGTAAGTAGGGCAAGATTACTAGGAAGCAATCTTTACAATATTACATGAATGGCTAAGTAAGAATGTTTTATGTAACTATCTTTTAGTTGACCCTACGACTTTAGAAAAGAAATCTTGAAGCTTGACTTGACCCACTTGTATCAGCTTTTTGTGCATTGTGCTAGCTCTGTTCAATAAACGATCAGCGTTTCTTTTATGCGAAAAACAGGGAAGCTGTGAGGCACTTACAAGAACCTGTGGATGCTGTGGAAGCTGCATAGAGGATGAGGTTCAACGCGAGCAATGTGAAACAGCCTGCGATTTCGCGACCCATGTTTTCTGCCATGCATGTGCTCTATGTCAGGAAGGTCGCGAAGTTCGTCGCAGGCTTCCTCACCCGGCCTTCAATGCTCAACCACCAGTTGTCCTCATGATTCCACCAAGCGGACAAACCATGGGTCGGGCAACTTAAAAGACTACCATTTTCACGTGTAATAAATACTATTAGCATATAAGAAATTGTCCAAACTCATCACGAAGTTTGTATTGTTCTATTACTGCTGTCCTATGAGGATTTGTTTGGTATCTGCACTTAAGCCTGTGGTCTGTGTAATAATAATAAAGAAATATTTTCGTTTTAGTGTTAAAAGAATTATGTGTAGAAGACTTTCACACGCTTGCTTCTTGTTTATTTGTATTTAGGGTTGGATACGTATACACCAAAAGATTTGTGAAAGCTTCACAGATAGTGAGTGGGTGTGTAATCTGTATTCTCTTATAAACACAAATTGTCAAATAGTTTTGTCTGAAATTACCATTTTGTGAATTTATCATCTGCGTTGCGTTTGAATAACATTTTACTACTACAAATCCAAAAGCCAAACATGTTTAAAAACTGAGTTTGCAAACAGAATGTATGCATGCTTAGTTAACTTATACAGTATGCTGTCACAGCAACACAATCCACATAAACAATCCATTGGACCATCGCCCAATGCATAGTTGGGCTACTGACTGGCCCGCTTCACTCCACGCCACATTATTTATAACACACAATTCACCACCCAGTTTTCTTTCTTACAAAATCCAAACTTGCACTGTGGTCAATTGGTGTTCAAGAACCTGCAGTCCTTCCTAACATCTCCTTGATTCTCATTGAGTGGATTGTTTTCAGACAGAATGAGCAACGCCCTGGAGAACTGTTCATGGAAGTATCCATTATCAGCAGCCATCTTCTTCACAAAGGGATATGTTGTGGGATCAGAAACCAGCTGTTGATCAACCATGGTTAAGCCCTTATTCTTCAATAAGTTCTTGTAGTACATGTTGTCCAGAATCATAGGTGTCTCTCGGTCGTTCCTCGCATACACCACAGCCTCAGGATCAGGATACGGCGAGGGGCACCTACCCTTGAGGTACTCTGCATACGTTGGGTCCAATGTCGGATCGACTGTTGGGTAGAGTCTGGGTACTATATTTGTGCAATGAACACGTCCCACCGAGTGTGCACCTAGTAAATAAGATCGACCATTGAATCGATTACAAATGTTTAAACATCAATGTAGTATTAACTTTTGATTATATGGAAAAAATTTACCAAGAAGAGCCACGGTCCCCTCTGTATCAACACCGATGGATCGAAATGTTGAGAGAACTAAGGACATGGTATCGTTGTGATTAGGGATGGAGCTTTCCACTTCTGGCAAATAGCTTTCCTTGCTATCCTTCCTACCGGTTTTCATTGCTATGTATGGACCTCCCAACTGTGGTAAACATGTACACACACCAATGTACATAGGCACGTTATAGATGTAATAAATGTAATAGAAAGTATTTTTGTTAATTAAATCATTCATAAGAAAAGGGGAGGAACTTAAAAAGTGTACCAGGACAGCACCATCCCTCGCAGAGAGAGCTACAATATCAGCACAAGAAACAGTCATGGAGCATTCCATCTCCAGGGCCGCTTTGATCGTATTTACGTACTTAAAATTCCTCATTCCAAAGCTCCGCGATGAGGCCTTCTCTGATTCAATGCCGTTGGCAGTGTCCAGAAGCAGCGACGCATCGCACGACTGCACTTCCTCATAAATTCGACAGAATTACAAACTACTACATTTGGTAGATTTAATGTACATTATGATAGGAATTTATGTAAAGAAGAAGATGTATAGTATATGCCTTGACAGTGCAGTCATGAAAAAGATTTCTAAGCCAAGAGACGGCGGTGTTGCCATGTTTGTGATACAATTTGGTGACTTGTTCTTTGATGATCTCTTCTGCTTTGGGGCAGCTTTTGGAGTAATAATTCAACTGCAGATCACTTTTACCTGCACATTAATTAATAAAATTCAATGGAAGTGAAACAAGACATACAAAGAAACAAATTGTATTAATAAAATTCAATCAAAAGGCAGGAATTTGGAACACATATATAGGAGTATAAGAGAGTACCAGAATGGAATTGCAAGAGGAACAATACAAGTACTAACAGAGAGAGCACTGAGTTTGAGACAGAGGTGGAGGACATGTTTGTAATTGGGTGAACTGATTTTGATTTCATTACAGTGTTAGTGTATTAATGTGATCTCCAGTGCTGTATTTATGGGAGAATTTTAAGCGTGTGCAGCCAGTATGGGCAATTTAATTGAGTAAAGCTAAGGGTGGTACGGTGGCGTCAATATGCACTGATTGGGAACTATATATTGTCTGATTTTGCGGCTGCCTTCTTACTTTCATTCTCACTTTATAGTCCACACATCTCCTACTACACTACACAGTACAACCCACCGGCTTTATTCTACAGTATATGGCTTTCTTGGCAGAAGTTAGTTCCATCAACTAAAAAGTAAAAATATTCTTCAAAAAAATTATTTTAAAGCAATCATCAAATGATTGACCAACACCAGTAGACTTGCGTGTATAACGAATCTAACATTTTAAACAATGTTTTAAGTTCGAGCTATTGAAAATTGTAATATGCAGTGGCGAAGCTAGGGGTATGGTCAGCTGAATTTTCAAAAAAAAGTTTTTTTTTTTTTTTTTTTTAATTTTAAATTTAATCTTTTAATATTTATTTTTAAATTTTATATAAATAATTAGTTTGTTATATGTGTTAAAATTTAAGTTTTGTTTATTTGTGTTGAAGAATCTATATACTAGCTTGGTTCGGAGTATATGTTTGAACATCATCATAATTATTAATGCATATTAGCGATGTTGATAATTAGTAAATGCTAAGAGCAAATTATAATTGTTTTACAGTATGTAAATAATAAGGGGAAATTATTGAGCATTTTCTTTAAATAGTTAGTGTTTCGAATACTAAGACACATTCTTTAAAATAGTCCCCTGAAGCTCTTCTTTGCTATTTAGTTTGAGCTTATATCGAGTACGGGTAGTGATGGAAATAGGCTAGCCCGAGCTTTGATTTTAAAGACCTAAGTCTACTTCAATTTTCTAAGGCCTGAATCTAGTTTATACCTTTGATAAGCCTATATTATAAGTCTCAGCTGACCTATTTATATAAATATGACGCACTTTAAGTCTTTTACAAGTAAATCATGTTAAATTTTTCTTTTTCATATATATGTCCCAATATAATATATTTACATATTTGAAAAAAAGCTTATAAATATTTTAAAAACTTATATAAGATCAAATTAATAGTTTCTTCTACATAAAATAATAATAATACGAAAAAGTCCTATACAATAAGCATACTAATAGGTCATTTATAAAGTCTGGTTTGAATATATTTAGCTAAATAGATTTTCAAAATTACCTAAGCCCAGCCTTTGTATAGAAAAGGCTTGCCCAGGATTTCCCTGGAGTAGGCTAGATTGTATATATATATATTTGTGCGTGTGTAGTTTAATTCTTTTAAATGGTGAAGACATGTTAAATGATTCACTATTATTTAGATTTTTTATTCAAAAGCTTGCACACCCTCACTTCGAATTCTGGAATCGCCACTGGTAATATGCATAGCTCTACTACAAAACAAGACATAAAAAGAGAGAAAGAAACACTTATAAATAAAATAAAAATGAGAATAATTTAAGGACTAACAAACAAAAAATAACTAGTATAAAAGAAAATGTAATAAGCTCTTAAATTTGTGGATAACCCACGCATTAGCTATTAGCCCAACTTAGACATAAGTTCTAACTACTTTATTTATTACATTTTCTTTTTTTGGCTGAAAATTTAAAATATTACGATCCAAGCTTTTTTAAGCTTGAAATAGCATTCCACTGGCTTATTTGATGAATAACTGGGTATCCTCAAGCCACATTGGAATCAAGATAAATTCCTCAAGGATATGCATAGGCAATTAAATGCGTCTCTCCCAAAACAGTTTTTTGCATAAACAAGGCTCGAACCCGAGATTTTGCTTAAGCGACTGTTTTGTTTGTCGGGCAATTAAAATCGACTCTCCCAAAACAGTTTTTATTTATTTATTTATTTTAAAATCAGAATTATACTACTGAATATTGTTGGTCTGGGGTCATGTGAGTTGAATTTGGGTTAAAATTTAAAGCTCGTTAGTTTACCATGGAGGATTAACTTGTTACTTATGTAAGGTAAATTGGGTTGGGCCTTCATAATTTCGAATTTTGGATCTATTACATGGTTTGTTGAGTTAAGAAATGTTTTGGTTTGAAGTTATGCTTCACAAGCAAATCATTTTGAAGGCATGTTTAGTAGTAATTCTCTCGTGCAGACTGCAGAATGCCTTGTGGACAATGACAAATCTTGTCATGGCATTTGTGCTCTTGTATGCCGCAGATTCCCTCAAAGGTGATGGGAATAATAATAAATAATTCATTCTCCTTGAGGCTTTAACCTCTTTTCTTTGCTTTTCTGCCCCTCCCCGTGAGCTTTTGCTATTCATGGCTCGATCTTTCTTTCTTTCTTCCCTTAACTTTGAAACTTTTTTGAGATACACTATTAATTATATCTCTATTACATGAGGAAAAGAATTAAAGAACAAAGTTTAGTCCCCACATTATCACTTCTAATTTAATACTCCCTCAACCGGCATGATTACAGTGCAGTTGGCTGGCTGCACTGTGCAGCTATGCTGTTAGATTATACTATTTTTGTAATGTTTTCGTACAATGATGTGCGGATCATATTTGTGATGTTTTGATTTTAATTTTTAAATTTTAAGTATCGCGCGCACAGTTAATGCTTATTGCTTGAAAACATTACAAAATGTCTGTGTGACATCATGACTGCATGTGCAGTTTGATAGAAAGTCTGCATACTAACTCAGCCACCCTCAACTATAAACTAATAGGGGAAAGATCCTTTATCCTATTTTTCATCTTTTTTTAGTTGTATCATTTTTTCCCTCTATGTACTCATCCTTTATTTAATAATAGATGGTTAATTACCACAACTTTTAGTACAATTTTTAGCGTTAGTTTACATTTGTTTGTTTGTTTGTTTTTTTTTTTTTTGTTTTTTTTTCTTCTAAATAATGCCTTAATATAGATGAGTGGGGAAGTAGTTCTAAGTTTATGTATTAATTTTTTATACACACACGCCAAAAGCTTTAGAATGGGTTGTCCCATAACGAAGGTAATAATTAAATTCTCACCCTTAATATTGAAATATATTTATATTGTCCCAAAGGTAGTTTGTTCAGAAATATCTTACTCATATTAAAATATGAAATACATAATATGGATGTATTTATATATGCACAACTACACAAACATATAATTTTTTTAAAAAATAAAAATGGCACTAAACGATGACTGCCGAGTTAGTACTAATTTACAGAAGGTCTAAAACTGATTCAATGATGAATTGACAAAACTTTTATGCCATTGTACCACATATATTAGGGGTTTAAAGGTGCAAATTAAACACATGGCATTTTCTTGTGATAACTCGGTGTGTAAAGTTTGGCTACGCCAAATATAAAAAAAAAATAATTCTATATTCGTAAGTCCTTAATAAATTATATATTTATTTATTGTGGCTAACTTGTCAAGCATATATTGCAATCTAAAAATCAATGAACTGGGGTTTCTTTCAATCTTTGATTCTGTGGTAAACTCATCCTTCTTCTTTCTTTTTCATTTCTTTTTCTTTTTTCTTTTTTGGGCATCTAACGTTGGTGCCTTGGATGCACTTTGAAACTGAACTATGCTATCCGTGATTTGGCTCAATGATTTTGTCAATTATTTGGTGGATGGGTGGGCAAATCATGGAGCAATTATTTGTTATTGTAATTTAGAAGAAAAAAAATTCTCTTTCCGAAAACAAAATTATATAAATCATAGTTTTATGTTTTCAATAACTCAATAATAGGAATAAATTTTCACATCAAAATAATTTAAAAGATAATAATGCGGATAAATGGGAATCTAATCGGACCCATTTCTTTCTTAAACCATAGCTAGCCCCCAATATTACTCCATAAATATATTTAAATAATACCCCGTATATTAGAATTATACTTCCTCCGTTTTTATGAAAGTGCACCATTCACACAGTGCACGCAGTCCAATGCACATTTTAAATCATTAATAACTTAAATTCCGTGCAAGTAAAAATTCTGAAAGTTTGATATTTAAAAACTACATGATGAGACGAATCTAACAAGATCTCACTTGGCTATATTTTAACTTGTATAACTATGATAAAAATTTGAGTCAATGTTAAACAATGAATAGTAGCAAATTTGGAAATGTTGCATTATCACGGAAACGGAGGAAGTATAATAATCTTAAACTAATCATTAGCAATTGTCTTATAGTATGAGGTTGAGACAATTAATTAGCTGGCACATCTCAGTCTAATGTGACTGCTGAGACCGTGACACCTAACTTTATCCATACCACCAAATTTGGATTACTAATTTAATTTCATCTGATGCATTGGGCTCGGCCCAACATATTATATTTTTACTGGGCTAAATACATATAAAAGCCCACTTAATGGGCCGGCCCAACATCGCTCCTTCTAAACAAGGGGAAAACAAACACACACTCAAAAGCCCATTACTCTATTCTCCTTCCTTGGTCTATAGTAGGGTTGTAAACGAACCGAATCGAACCGAATACCATAGTATTTGCTTTGATTTGATAAGCTATTCGAATATTATCGAATCGAATCGAATTATTCTATAAGGTAATTTAATAATTAAAAAAATTAATTTTAATTATTAAACTTAAATATTTAATTTGATTTATAGATCAAATTTAATATTTTAATATTATATATAAATATATTTATATTAATTAGTAAATATAGTAACTAAAATTAAATTTTTAAATTATTTAACAAAATAAATTTATATATTTATATATAATTTTAATATAAAATCGAATATCGAATCGAATCAAATATTAATCGAACATCAAAATTCCGAATAATTTCGAATCGAACCAAAAATATTTGATTCTTTTACAACCCTAGTCTATAGTCTATAGTACTACTAAATCGAAACTTTCACTTTGCTCAAAATTTAGTTGTTCAAAAACCTGCAGTCCTTTCTAATATCCCCTTGATCCTCGTTGAGTGGATTATTTTCAGACAAAATGAGCAAAGCCCTCGAGAATTGCTGATGGAAGTACCCATTATCATCGGCCATTTTCTTCACAAATGGATATGTCGTGGGATCAGAAACCAGCTCCTGATCGACCATCAGTAACCCTTTATTGTTCAATATATTCTTGTAGTACATGTTGTCCAGCACCATAGGCGTCACACGGTCATTCCTTACATATTCCACAGCCTTAGGGTCCGGATCGGGCGAAGGGCACCGCCCCTTTAGGTACTCGGCATGTGTCGGGTCAAGCGTCGGATCGACTGTTGGGTAAAGTCTCTGTACTATATTGACACAGTGAACTCGTCCCACAGAATGTGCGCCTGTAAAATCAATTTAAAATTTATCTGAGGAAATAAGATCAATAGTATATAATGACATTCACATCTTTAATGTTCTCAGTTAGCTAGATAAACTTTATTACCAAGTAGGGCAACGGTTCCCTCAGTGTCAATACCAATAATGGATTGGAATTTTAGGAGGACTGAGGAGATGGTGTCGTTGTGGTTGGGAATGGAGCTTTCGATTTCTTGGAAATGGCTTTGCTTGCTATCCCTTCTACCGCTTTTCATCTCTATGTAGGGACCTCCCAACTTTGGTGTGTACATAGACAAACAAATTAGTAGTAAAACATATGTTAAGGCCACAAAGGGAATTAAGAAATTGAATTAGTGAAGTTGAATTACCAAGACAGCACCATCCCTTGCAGAGAGAGCCACAATATCAGCACAAGAAACAGTCATGGGGCATTCCTTCTCCAGGGCTTCTTTTATCGTATTTATGTACTTGAAATTCCTCATCCCAAAGCTCCTCGATGAGGACTTCTCCGATTCGACGCCGTCGGCGGTGTCCAAAAGCAGGGATGCATCGCATGACTGTACTGCCTCATTAGTTCAGTAATATTAGAAAACCACATTTGATGTTTTGTAACCCTTTACTAGTTTACTAAGAAATACTTATTGGTTTAATACTAAAATCCAATCTTGTGTAGTACTGACATTAGTCATCACATACCAAAGAAATGGATAAAGTGGAAAAGAAATAATAGTAGTATCCTATGACATGTATGTAAGAAAAAAAATGAAAAGAAAGACGTATGTATATGCCTTGACAATGCAGTCGTGAAAGAGGTTTCTAAGCCAAGAGACAGCAGTGTTGCCATGTTTGTGGTACAGTTTGGTGACTTGTTCCTTGATTATCTCTTCTGCTTTGGGGCAGCTTTTGGAGTAATAATTCAACTGCAAATCACTTTTACCTGTACATTGTTAATGTTTGTAGGTTTAATAATAATAATTACACAATTAGCAAAAGACAGGGCGCTGAAAACGCAAGAATTTGGTAACACATAGTAATAGGATAGGAGTACCAGAATTGAATTGCAAGATGAACAGTATTAACAACAGAAAGAGTATAGAATTCGACGCAAAACTCAACATTTTTTTTACCCAAAAAAAAAAAAGGGTTTAGAGGGTGGAGACTGGTTGTTTTTAAGTACACTGTGTCTGCGCGTATATGTATGTATTGTAGTAAGTATATTTATAGGCAAATTTAAGGTTGTGGAGTTGTGGGAAAATTTGTGGATTTAATTAGAGGATAATCCACTTGGTACAAATGTATGACTTTGTGACTGATTTTTTTTTAAAAATAATTTTATCTCCACGCTTGGCTGCCCCACCAATTCAAGAAAACCCCCATTAATTATTACCAATTAAAATATTTATTTTATCAACTCTAAATTAATTAGTCAAAGGGTTTAAAAATTAGTCAAATATCGGGAATTTAATCTGGTGGTAACTTTAATTAATTTATATTCATATATATAGTATATATGAACACTTCACACAAGTAATTGAATGTGGTATTCCCTCTATTATAAGTTAATTGTTCTTTTAAAAACCTATTTTCAAATAGTATTTTTATATAATAAAATAATGTGGGTGAGAAGTACTAGAAAATATAATGTAAATGTAAAAATAATAGATGAAAATAATAATTTTTATTAAAAAAAATATGAAATGATGATCAAATTAATTGGAACAGTAAACTTTTATTTTTTAAAGGCGGCGGTGGCCACGACTACCGCCCCAATAGACATAATATGATGACAACTTTTTTTTTAAAAAAAAAAAAAAATACTGATAACTTAAAAAAAAATTAAAGCAAAGTCAATGTAAAGAAAAAATTGATAGAAGATCATACCACACAAATTATAAAAAACCAAAAAAAAAAGAATAAGAGGCATAGAACTTCCTAACAACTTAATTAAGGCAAATACTTTAAATTTAATTTATTTCATTGTGGGGTGATATACATGAGAAGTAAGTTTATAGGATAACGGGCTTTAAAAAATTCCCCAATTCAAGGCAGGTATGCAGGTCATGCATTTTAGCCATTATCCTTCAAAGGATTTTGGGTAGATTATTGGATGAGAATTTGATTCAATGATCTTCCTTGATTATAGGGGAACAAACGGTTTGCATGATATCAATTGGGAAAAAAAAAATCAATTTAGTCTCATAAGTTTTTTTAATTTCTGAAACCATCCCACAAATACTGAATTAGACGAATCCATTCATAGCTACCCTAATCATCGCCGAACCCATCCATGAACCGGTTTTTCGCTAATCATCGCCGAACCCGTCCCATAACTTCCCTAATGGAGGGTTGGGTTCGGCGATGATTATGGTAGTTATGAGACGAGTTCGGCGATGATTAGGTAGTTATGGGACGAGATCGACAATGATTAGGGAAAAATCCTGGTTCATGGACGAGTTCGGCTATGATTCGGGTAGTTATGGGGACGAATTCGTTTAATTCGATATTTATGAGGCTGCTTTGAAAAAATTTTAAAATTATGAGATGATATGGGTTTTTTTTCCAAATCAATTGGGCTCTAAAGTAGTGTTAGGTTCAAAAAAATTTCTCAATATTGTCGCAAAAAGTAATAGTAGAAGCTTGCTTCAAATTAATGATAGTATTAACAATAAAAAAAATATATTCAACAAGTTTAAGTTGGAATTTATGAAAGTGGTGACACTACAAAAATTTAGTTGTAACAAGTAGAGATTTTCCATTCACATTATTGTTTCTCCAATGTCATAAAGTAGAGATTTTTGGAAGAAAAAAGAAAATCATTGGAAATGGATAATTTTTTTTTTTTATATATACGAAGTATATTATTAAACACCCATGTTTAGGGTACGGACAAAAAAATTAGTGGATAATTAAGTTCTAATATTTATCATTAGCATTTAAAATATGATGAGGACTTAGCCCAAGTGGTTAAGTTCCTTGACTTTCAATTGAAAGTTGGAGGTTTGATTCCCCACTGGCCCCTATCTCTCTCTTTTACTCCCCTTGTAATTTGTATGGTACGAACTCTCACTATCCCTTTTCTAGCCTGTATAGGATGTTCAGGAGACAAAAAAAAAAAATGATTTCTATTTATATGGATCGTAGTATAAACAATGTTTGATTCTCATTAAACAATGGTATTTTATTGAAATATAAGTAGGTAATCGGAATTTAATATTTAAAAGATACAGTAACAACTTCATTAAAGTGGATGTATTGTTTAAAATCAAATTATTTTCATTTCTTATTTTAGAGTTTATAAAGTGGATGAATTTTTAAAAAATAATTAGGGGAAGGTGCATAATTACATATAGGTGGTTTTTCAAACACTAGGGAATTTCGCCACAAACAAAAGCAACAATTAGTGGGTTTGTGGAAGAAACACAGATTATTGTGGGGCTGATGTTTGCCTGACTTATGAAGCAAAGTACATGTGATTATGAAGTAAAGCTTCAGGCTACACACATTATGCCTGTCCTTCCAATTCTTTTAATTTCGGATACATTTGGCTTCGAATTTTCAATGATTTGGAAGGGAGTTTATTTTTTTTATTTTTTTTATTTTTTTAAAAAAAAAGAGTTAAATGGATTGAACCACAATTTCACTATTACTATTTCTTTTCACACAAGAAAAATCCAGTTTAGCGACCGAAAAAAATTCGGTCGCTAAGCCTCAAAATTCGGTCGCTAACAGGGTTAGCGACCGAATTTTTTCGGTCGGTAAAAGTTTTGTCGAAAAACTTCTACCGACTAAAAAAATTTTCGGTCGGATTTTCGCGACCGAAACTGCGACCGCATTTTTCGGTCGCTAATTTCCGCGACCGAAAATTTAAATTTTTTATTTTATTAATTTTTATTTTAGCGACTGAAATTGCGGTCGCGAAATATAGCGACCGAATTAGCGACCGCATATTTCGGTCGCTAAATAAGTCCCAAATTTGAGAAAAAATTGTTCCCAGGAGGGCTCAAGCCCACAACCTCATGCCACATGTGATAAATTTTAATTCCTCCCCAAGTGTGTTGAAGAGGAAATTCGAACCAAGGTCCTGTTGACCTCCCACGCGCGCATGCCATCCGACTACTCACAATTTCAAGTCATCTTATGCAATGTGTTATATATATAATATATATTTGTATAAATGTGTAAATTAATAACTTAAATAATAAAATAAATAAAATATAAAATTAAATTAAATGGATCAAATTAATTAAATCACTAATAAAACTCAAAAAACCTGAAATCAATATTATTAAATATTAATTAAACTAAAAACTTTTATTATAAAAATATTAAATTCAATAATTAAAATTAAAAATTACATATTAAATCCAACATTAATTAAATTAAATATTTAAAATAAAATTTAATATATAAATATAAAATAAATTAAAAGAAAATTTAATTCAGGAAAAATAATTAAAATTAAAAAGATAAAAAATAATTAAAATAAAATAAAAAAATAAAATTATGTAAAAAGATTTGCGACCGAATTTTCGGTCGCGAATTCGGTCGCTAGTTTGTGACTGAATATTTTCGGTCGCTAATTCGGTCGGTAAACGTATATTTGAAAAGATTTTTTTTTTAAAAAATAAAAAAAAATTGGAAATTGGATTAGCGACCGAAAGTTTCGGTTGCTATTTCGGTCGCGGATTGGATTTCAGTCGCCAGGTAGCCACTAAATGCGTTGCGGTCGCTATTTTGGTTGTTAAATTGCGACAGAAAATTTCGGTCGCTAATTCGGTCGGCAAAGTAGCGACAGAAAAATTCGGTCGCTAATGCGGTCGGTAATAGCGACCAAAAATTTTCGGTCGCGAATTTCGGTCGCTAAACTGACTTTTTCTTGTAGTGTTATAAAGGGTTTTTCAACCTCCCACATGGTATCTACAATCGATACTAATGTGCCTTGTTTGGCTTTTTGATACTGTTCATTGTTCAACTTTGACTCGATTTTATTGCAAATATACATTTGGGAAAAAATAGTCGAATTAGGGTCTTGTTAGAATCGTATAATCATGTAGTTTTAGAATATATATTTTACATAATTTTTTGTTGTACATATTTTAAGATATTAACGGTTGAAAATGTGCATTGTATCGTGTGCAAAAGTCAAACAAGACAAGTTAAGTGGGACGGGGAGTAAAAATTATATAAAATATATATTCTAAAACTATACGATTAGACGATATAATAAGACCATACTTGAATATTTTTCTCTAATTACATCATTACGATAATATTATGTTAAAATTAAAGAATAAACAGTTTCAAAGTTCATTAGAATCTTAAACACAAATACTTACACCGCTTTAACTACTAAACTCTACCACCTAAATTACCGTACCCCAAAAAAATCGAATCAAACTTTGGGGACTGAGGGAGTACTATAAGTATAAGTTACTACTACTATATACTTTTATATATATATATATATATATATATATATATATATTAGGTATACAATGCATCATCGACGGGTAAAAAGAAAAGAAAAAAACAGAAAGAAAAAACATAAAAAACTTGATCCGGAGCAGCCCTTAAGCTCTATAGACACCTCTTCCAACCCGATCTTCATGCAGCAGCTGAAGAACTTGATCCGGAGGAACGTGGTACTACTACTGCATATGGAAAATTCTACTATCATTTTGTATCCTTGCCAAGAGTCAGGTGTAGGCTACAGGGCCTGTTAGCCCAATTCTATTATCATATTGGGCCCAACTCATTGCATCATCATCCAACCTTTGTGGCCCAATACCTCATCCGCCTTCTCATTCATATCGGCAGCCATTTCCATTTTCCACACACTTCTTGTCTTGTCGGAGTTCTCAATTTCATCAATTGCGAATCCGGCTGTGTTATAGGCGATCCCTCCCTCGTATAAATCCAATAACCTAATTATCGCTGTTATAGGCAAATGGCAATGCTTCAGCCTTCAGGTTATGCTGTTATAATTTTTCAATATTTACCTTTTAAGACGTTGTGCTACTAATCTGTTTCGTGTTGAATTCTAGGATAAGCCCATCAGCCAAGACACGGAATTTATAATCCCTGTATCCAGCAAAACCAGACTCCTCAATTTCGCTCTCACCATTTGAGGAATAAAAGGGATTAATGAATATGTACAAGGCTGTATTGAACTAATGAAATGATCATGTTTCTTTTTATTGCAATTGAACTGGGCGGGGTTTTTTTTCGGGAATTTCAGGAAGGGTGAGTCGGTGAGAGTGGGATTGTGGGGATTCTGAAGCACTGAAGAAAGAATGATTTGGTTAAACAATAGAGTGTCCATGGCATTTAAGATGCATGTCAGACACTTCTATCTTCCTATCAACGGATCCTAGTTCTTTCTTATTTAACCTTTTATTTTCTCTGATGTTGTTTGTGTAAGCAAGATTCATTCAATAATGGGCCTCACTGATGATGATGATGACAGGGGTGGGGACTGACTACTGACTGAGGAGGAAATGAATGATGCAAATAAATATGGAGGGAGGGGAGGGTCCCTGGAAAATGGCAGCAGTTGTGGCCCTGTAAGTAATAACTTACGAAAACTTCCTACACCATTTACATCCCTATATTTACCAGTTTCACATTAATCAATGTAGATTTCTTTAGCCCCTCTGGATGCAGCAGAGACGTACATTTATCAGGACAACGAATAAACACATGTCCCCTGGGTTTCATACCTCTGCATCTGCCCTGTTTCATTGCCTCGCCTGCTTAGTGGAGTATTTGTCTGCCTGACACTGTAATATTTTTTTTCAATTTCTAGTCAATTCAATAATGCTTCATTATTTTTCTACCATATGATCAGCACCTTCACATTCTGTCCTGTCCTTCACTATGTAGTTAGTTATTGATTTCTTACTTAGTATAGTTGTTCACTAACCTTTACTTACATCCAATCAACTATCCATTCCATATGTTACTCTTGGCTCTCTTCTGCTGATCTTTTCTCCTCTACTTCTTCTTCTTCTTCTTCTGTGATTTCACTAGGGCATGTTCCATATGTGCTTTGCTTTATCAGGCAAGGCAGGTCGCTGGACGTCGCCTCAACAGGACTGTTTTCAGGGCCTCTTTCGCTTGCCACAGAGCTAGGCGTAAATTGTGCTCGAATATGCTCTTGTTTTTTCCTCTTCTCCCTCACCTCAGCATGCCAGCTCTTCAAAACTTTCGTTAGATGTTCGTTGATTAGTTCGCCTTTGAATTCTGAACCCATCTACGGATCAAACAAATGGTACACAAAATTAGAAAGCTACACTCATGGCCTTGAAATTCAAAATCCAAGGCATATTGGATATGGATCGGATCGAATCACCTGTGTGACGAGCGCATATAGGGGAAGAGTAATGTAGCTGCAGAGAACTTGGACCGACACTCTGTGGGGAACCATACAGGCGTACACATAATGTCAGGTATCTATCATCAGGAATGTATTGAAGCAATTCGTGTGAAAAAGTTTTTGACTGCTTACGCCAAGACTATTCTAGTGATTGTGACCGCGCTGTGCTCATGGTGACAGGAGTCGTATCCAAATTGTATCTGTAGGATGATGGCAGCTGGTGTTACATAATGGAAGTGATCGATCATATCCAGAAATGTCGATGGATTGGATATACTTACAGTGACCCAAAGAAAGAAGGCAAACTCGAAAGCATTCTGTAACATTCATTAAACCATCCATTAGAGGAAAAACAGACATTGTAGCATTTGTTATTACATTGGGGGAATGTATTATGTATACATACCACAAAGAGTATCAGGTGCAAGAGATGCAGAACAAATTTTGGCTTCCCAAACCAGAAATATTTGTTGTTGGGTTGCACCAATGGGGCTCCCATAGTCACAGTGTTGAGGTTTTTGAGTTGAAGAGCCATTTTCGCGACAATCACTTCCAACTTTGTTCCGAGGATTAACATTATCTGGAGATTAGAAGTAGCGGGAAAAGGTTGGTAACAAGGAGGGGCGCGTTTGTAAGTATTGCATCGAAGATTACGACGACTCACAATAAGTGGTACGTGGGATAGCCATAGATACGAATGCCAGCCTGATTGATCGGACAGTGAACACAGGTTAGGATTACGCGGTAAAAATTGATTCTTTGGATCAAAACGTTTGGTTTTGGGAGTTTACCGTAGACATCTACAAGAATGAAGATGACAACTAAGAACCACAGAAGAGGGCTGCATTAGTGTAAAAATTGAAGATCAGGCATGAGAAAGTGTGTCCAATTATATGCTTATGCAAGTTTAGTTTACGAACCTGATGCTAACGACGACTTTGAAGTCCTCGTCGAGGGAGCTTTCAATGTACTGCTGGAAGTTGAAGTTGTGGAACCTGGCGGACAAATGAGCCTGGAAAATTCATGGAAACTATGTATACAGTTTGTACCTGGAAAAAGTGTAATCTTTTTTCTCTTACAATTACAATTACTCTCTGTCGAAAACAGAAACTAGGAAGATAGATACGGACATTGATAAAACCGTGTCTCAACGTCATGTAATCGACTTTCGCCACCGAATTGTGGAATTGCCTGAAAAATGATTTCTGTTCCCGCTGGTTTAAAAAGCTATGTAGCTAAACGATTAGCTATTGTTTCTAATTATGTAGAAATTTTTTGAACACTCACTATCCAAAGCTGAATTCCTGTTTCTGTACAGTTCTCATGGCGTCTCCCGAACGTCGTCTCTCGGGTGAATCTGAACCTGTTTGGATCTGATTTCACAATTTGCATAAATTCATGGTTTTTTTGTCAAGTTCATAACTCCATAAATCCATTCGCATGAGAAATTAAAAAAGCAGTACCGTTTTCAACTTGGTAATCTAATGTCTGAGTTTCCTTCTCCCAAGCTCTCCAACGCCTCATCTGAATAATCAATCAGCCATTGTAATCTTAATAAACTTCCTCAGACAACATTAATCGAATTGGAAATTTCAGTTTACCTTAAGCCTTCCTAATCCGAGAGTCAGGACACTATAAACAATCTGCATAACGGCGAGGACAAAAATGAAAACCTGGAGCTGTTGGATGCCTTTATTCGTCATCAAAGAAACCATTCCCTGTAGAGTGTAGTAGGGTTGGTGGCATAAATGGTCTATCACGTATGGTCTAGTCTCTAATCCCAAATAGCAAAATCTTAAACTATAAACATACTCTAGAGGTGCAAGCATCGGTGGAATTAGTGTTCTTGGCGGTCTCACTATAGACATCATCATCATCATCATCTGAGTTTGTGCTGTAATGAAGTGATGAAGTGTTCAAGTACCCCGGGTTGATACTGAAGGATTCCATCCCGGGCCTAACAACGACCTGGCCACGACAGGGGAGCATTGTGTTTGCTGCCTTATACGGTATGCAGATCATGGTGATGTAGTCTTGAGTAACCGCGAGCAGGAGAGACATGAACCCGAGAAACATGAGCACTGCAAGAACCGAAAGGTACCCGAAAAGGGGTCCATCAACCAAGCAAGATCAATCCTTTCAACATTTGAAGAAACACAAAAGAAAAACTTGTTCGTTCGAAGAAGTACCGGATTTAAGGCTGCAGACAGCATCATACAGGGCAGTCTTCCGGTGCCTCTTGAGCCACTGCAACAATAAAAATACGGATCGATTAGAGAAAAACTTAACATTCAAAATGGGAAAAAGAATTGGGACATGGGTTGTCTAGGAATTCTTCTGACGTTGGTGAGAAGGTGGATGGAATGCTCGATCAAAATGGAGATGGAGGCAAAGCAAAAGCAGACAGTGGCGAGAGCCCATGTAGGGGTGTGCTCAAGGGAGGTGGAGGTGGAGGCTCCGGCAGCCATGGCCTACCTGCAACCTGCAGCAGCTTCTACAAGGAATTTCTTAGCTTGTTTTTTTTTTTTTTTTTTTTTTTTTTTTTTTTTTTTTTTTTTTTTTTTTTTTTTTCTTGATTGGTATTTGATGGTGGTGTCTTAACTTGGGTAGTTGATTGTGAATATCAATCATCAGACATCATCAGTTATGGCTAAGTGCCGTTTTTCTGATGAAGGTGTTGTAAAAACAGGACTTTTTTGTGATGGGGAATGAGATCATATGATTTGTATGCAGACCGGTATATAAAATAGTGGGATTACCAAACAAGGCAAAAGTAAGGAATTTAGAGAGGGAAGCTTGATTTCACTATCAAATTCTTAAAAAATAAAATGAAAAAGAAGAGTATTTTCAAATTCTTGTTTTCACTCATTAGATCATTATGGATTCACTGTTTTAGGCCCTTCATGGTTTATTTGCACGAATATATTTATAAATTAACATAGTAATAATTCCACTTGTATTATGAGTGATTGTTTCATTCCGTTTGCCTAGAAAAATATGACCACAGCAGTTGGTTACTACTATTATTTATTTATTTATTTTTGAAGATTTGAGAAATAACTTTTCGAACACTTACTGATTAAATAAAACATTTTCATTGGAATTTAAATGGCTAATTAATGATATACTTGTGTGATTGAATTAGCTATATATGGATGGATTGATGGTGACTTTAAGCTAGCATAGTAGTCTACCACATAGTAGTATATGCTTTTAAATGTAAATATGAACACAAAAGTTGGAAGATTTCATGGATCAGGATTGCTGATTTCGAATAATGTGGACACAAAGTTGGAAGAATTGGTGAGGATTCAGACTAGAGTTTATTTCTGACATTGCAGAATAATGGAAAAGGATATTATTGTTAGAACCAGCTGGGAGATATTTCCTCCATTTCCTTATTACTAGTATTTACTACATCACTCCCGTTTGATAACAAAACAATTAAAAACATTGGTTAAGTGGAAGGACAACACAAACATTGGTGGTACTTTGGGATTGTTTTGGCATGTAGAAATATTGAAATACTTACATCTGTTCTGATTGTTGGGGAAAATAAGTCGTACGGACTGGGGAGTAGTAAATTGAAATTTTAATTGAATGAATGTATGTGTACATCTCACCAAAAGTCAAAAGGGTCGCTTTTCCCGTTCCTTACGAACGCAGGACCGGAAAATTAGTGTGTGATGGGGCCACTGAAAACTACTCTTTGACTCTTTATAGTTATTTTGTATCATTAGTAAATCAGTATATATAGAGGGCATTTGGTCTAGTGGCATGATTCTCGCTTAGGGTGCGAGAGGT
This sequence comes from Hygrophila difformis, assembly GCA_030278955.1. NCBI lineage: Eukaryota > Viridiplantae > Streptophyta > Magnoliopsida > Lamiales > Acanthaceae > Hygrophila > Hygrophila difformis. The sequence continues at coordinate 10,765,180 of JAOANR010000009.1, read as the reverse complement.
CCCGAGTTCAATTCTCGGAATGCCCCCATTAAAAAACATCTTTTTGTGACAGAACGTCTGGTGGGCCTCCGGAATAAACACTAAATCATAATGGGCCGGAGAAAAGCTTTTTGGGCTTTCGTGTGTGAATAATGGGCTAAACCTGAAGGCCTTTAATTTTGTTTTGGTAGGATGGACGTAATTGGTGTAGGTTCAATGTCGAATTATACCCCTAATCAATCATTCTGTCTTTTACTCCCTCCATTAACATCTTTTTGTGACAGAACGTCTGGTGGGCCTCCGGAATAAACACTAAATCATAATGGGCCGGAGAAAAGCTTTTTGGGCTTTCGTGTGTGAATAATGGGCTAAACCTGAAGGCCTTTAATTTTGTTTTGGTAGGATGGACGTAATTGGTGTAGGTTCAATGTCGAATTATACCCCTAATCAATCATTCTGTCTTTTACTCCCTCCATTAACTATCTGTTCAATTTCAATAACCAAGATTTGTAATAATTAACTCATAATTTTTCATATTTACCCTTCAACTAAATTCTATTGTAATAAATGTTAAAAAATAACATTTATATAAAATAAAGAGCAATATAGTAAAAATGAAGTAACATAACTATCTATACCTACCTACCAGTGACAACTATTTCGAAATACTTTTGTCTCTAAAAAGACAACTAAAAAGGAATGGAGGGAGTATCATTATGGTTGGAGGTTCAATTTGCTAATAATACTTTGTTTTCTATGTTGGGCGTTTCCATTCACTATCCGACCCTATTAGAGGTGTCGAACGGGCCCGCGGGGCGAAACGGGCTGGCCCGCGCGGGCCCCCGCATTTTTGCGGGCTTCAACGGGCGGGCCTAAATGGGGCGGGCTCAAAATGTCTAGGCCCAACCCGCCCACACGCGGGCCACGGGTTATGCAGGCCAGCCCGCGGGCTTTTTAATGAATAATAGTATTATTTTTTATTTGTAAATAAAATAAATTCGGATATATTTTTAAATTTATGTATTAGAAACGAAATAAAGAGATTTGTAATTGATATTTATAATTATAAATAAGTAAGTGTGTATTTATTGGCACAATTATTTACTTTAATATGGGTTTTTTGAATAATTCTTTAAAAGAATTTATGATTATTCCATTTTTAATACTAAAGGAGTATATTAAATTTTGTAAAATATAATATGTGTGACAAAAATTTTATAATTAATGATTGGACTGATTAAAATTTAGGTCTCACAGATGAAGTATTTGCTAGAATCGTATTAGGTAAGACTGTCTGAGCATAATTCATTAATTCTATATTTTATTAGGTAAGACTGTCTGGACATAATTAATTAAATTTTGTATTTTATTAGGTAAGAATGCGCATAATTCATTAATTTATATTAAAAAAAAATAAAAAAAATTTGCACTCATAATTTTTAATAAATAGAATAAAAAGAATTTTAAACTTAAAAACTTGATACCCATAAAATCAATGAACATGAAAATATTAGAAGAGACAGATAATTTGTATGAAGATTTGTAATTCAATATGCAATTAATTCAATAATTTAAATATTTGATGGCTTTATGCTAAACATTCATACTAAAGAATAATAAATTCGTTCGATACACAACGTTAAAAAAAAAAACAAAAAAAAAAAACTGAAAGCCCGCGGGTAGGCCCGCCCCGCCGCGGGCCCTACCCGCAAAAGCCCGCCCCGCCGCGGGTTGGGCCCGTTGAGGCCCGCATCTAAACGGGCCTCTAAAAATTCAACCCGCCCCGCACTTTTTATCCTGCGGAGCTAAGCCCGTTTTGACAGGTCTAAACCCCTATCCATCCCTTTTATCTTTTGTAATTTATGTGGTATATGCTTCCCAATATAATTTTTACTTTTCTATAATTTCGATATATAAATGATTAAAATAATATATTACATGGTGCGAAAAATAATCAAATTATGTTGTGATTGGAGAATGAAACCTTAGCCTAGTGGACGTATCATCTGATTTCCATCCTTATGGTTGGTGGTTCAATTTTCACCCCGCCCTCTATTCCTCCCTTTATTTTCTTTATTCCCCACACATCTTTGCATACACATAAGTGTTTTTACAATTTAATATATATATATATATATATATATTGTATATATCTAGTATATATAAGTGTGAGGTCTATGAATAGTATTTTCGAATGTGCAATTCCTCTCTTACCCTTGTCCTTGCCGTATCTTTGTCTGTTCTGCCGTATATTCACCAATCCTACCGTTTGCTTTTCCTCATTACCAATGCCAATAAGCCTTTCCTCTTTCCTTCCTCCTTCCTCCCCTCTCCGCCCGATCTAACCCCTTTCAGTTCTCAGTGAATCCCAGCCACACTGTCGCCGTCGTTTGCTCCGTCGTCTTCCTCCTTCTCCATTGTTCTGCTCGACCACAGTCTCTCACCGCTGCGTCGCCGCCCGCTGCCATCGCCTCTGCGCTGCCGCGGTGCTTCCACCGCCGCCACCGTGGTTCCTCCACGGTGCTGCTGTCCCTAAACCCCACTCCTGCTCTCCCTCAGCCGTCCTACCCTCCCACTTCCGCCTCCTTCTTCCCCTGCCCTTCCTGTGTCGCCTCAGCAACACTTCCCCACTGCCTCAATCTGTTATTCCTCTTCCTTTCACATTGTAATGCTTTCCTCTTTATTTAAATGCACCTCCCATTTTTACGGATTTCTTACAGATTGGGTTTTGGTTACAAAACTGATTTATCTTTCTTAACAAATTACTGGAATTAGTGGGGTTTTGATCAGCTTCAGCTTTGCGTTTTATTCCAATGTTTTAAATCTCCAAATTAGTGGAGCTTAACTTGTTTTAATTTGGGGGTTTTGTTACTTTCACCTTTTTCCGTAAGTGTGCATTGTGATTCTTTGGGTTTATGGTTCAATTTCTTTGTTTCTATTTTCTGCCAGAGTATAGATTTCCAATTAATTATGTCTGTTGCAAAAAGGAATTTGGAATTGGAATTTAAATTGGATTTGGAATAGGTGTAGGCGTTCTGAAATTTGAGCGTAGTGCTATATGGCTTTTGCTGAATGTGGTAGACTCATGCCTTCTCCATGTCACTTTATTACTAATCCCAATTTTAGAATTTTATTTCTACACTATGCCATGTTACCCCGTGTTTGTCCATGAAGTGTTTGATAAAATGCTAATTACTAAGGTCTTAGCTGTTTGATAAATTGCTGTGTGTCGAAGCTCAATGTGTTTGATTACTACCTGTGTTTTATATGTATTTTATTGGGTTGGTAGGTGAGTGAGCGGAAATTTTGTTCTTTATTAATATACAAATATGCCACCAATTGATAGAAAGGAGACTCCATGTGTTTGATTGCAATGTGCTATGTGCAGGATTTCTAATGACTCTTTACTTTCCATTTTAATTATAAATTTTGTTTCATGTGATCTTCCTCTGTAGGAAACTTTGGACAACTGAATTTTTAATCTTTAAGCTTCAATCTATAACCCCACTTCGTTGGGGGCAGCAAGTTGGGCTTCAATCTATGTCTCTTCCCTATTGCTTGAATGTTTTGTTACCGATTTCTTTCTATGATGTGGTTTCATGCTGGAATGACCCGATTGAATCCAAGTTTTCATTTGTGATCGATTGATGATTTTAATAGGAGCTTTGCAATCAGATCCTTCCTTTCACTCATGTCTTAAAAGTGTTCAGCCTTTCAGTTGTCCATTTTAAAAGTTCTCATTTGTTTTTGGTTAAAGTGAAAAAATTATTGCTTATGGTAGTTAAATATACTCATAATATTTTGGTAATTTATACAACCAGGTCCGGTGCGTATTACTTTGTGTGAAGAAATTGAGTCATTCAATCTCCAGCTTTATGTGCTTGATATTTTTTTATTTTTTTTTATTTTTCCTTTTGGCATCATATTGTTTACTTTGTTTGTCTCTATTTCTTACTTCAGCTCAGCTTCAAATTTAACTCACAACTGCCGCTGCACTACTGCATTCTTGCCTCCCTTTCCCCTTTTACCAGGCTGTCTTCTGCCGTTCCGCTTCCATCAACCTGCCTCCAGCTTTTTGAATCCAGGTTAGGATTTTTTAGCTTTTAACCTTTCTCGATTTTTTGGGTTACTTTTAGTTTTTGGGTTGCATTTTGTGACAGTTTGTTAGCATAGGCGGGCACTGGATAAACTGAAGCCAATTCAATGCTCATCCTTTCATAAGCCTAATCTATATATTGGCCGTTACTCTCACGTAAGCCTAATCTTATTAAAAAGAAAATTAACAGCTGTATTTTTCTTGGAATCTGCTCTTTCTTTTAATGCTGTTATATCGATATATTAACAGCTGTTTTATTTTATTATGAGGTTTTGTTCCTCAGTCCATTTCATTTGTGGTCATTGACTGTTGTTTTACTTATGCTTCACATAAAAGTTTCCACATGCACATATTATGCAAGAATGCATTTATCCTCATGGAACCTTCTTTTCTGATATCTATTGTCTTTTAGGCTTGCATATTCAATGAGGAAAATGATGGCGGACAAGGCATTGGTATGTTAATAAATACCGATGAGGCATATTTTATTTTTACGATTCATTATATTTATTTTTTACTTATAGCTTATTTTTTACTTATAGTTCTTGGGTATAACAAAATGATTTGCAGGTTAGGAGGCTATCAGCCTGTGAGATGATGACAGCCTTTTATGAATGTCATTTGCGTCCAATTTAGTGTCTTATTAATGATCTTTTGTTCTAAATTCCATTGATTTTTAATGAATAACCATGGAAGATCAGAAAAGATGGAAGAAGAATTAAGATTGCTAAGAAAGTTGGAATTACACTGAAAATGGCTTGAAATTCTAAGTTTTCTTTATAAGTCTCGCACGCTGTGTTTTTATTTGAACTGATTCACGCTTTGTCATTTATCAGGAAGTTAAGCTGGAAAGCAGCAGGAAGTGGAAAAAGACATAGCGAGGAAAGAGAAGGAATGGTGCGAGGGCTTGTGTTCGAAATCAGGAAAAGATTTAAGAAAAATGTTCAGATGCTGAAGTCCACGCGATGATTGTTTGACATCGCGAGGGAAGGAAATCTGTGCAAGACAGAAAGTTTTAGATATTATGGCGAGAAGCAAACTCTTTGGAGAAACTGTAAGACCTCGCCTTGTTGAGAAAGATGATTATATTTCTGAACTCTCGCTTTGAAGGAACTGGACAAAGCGAGAGGAGAGCTATTATGATGCGAGCGGTTATCATCCAAGGTTAAAGCAGTTACAACGCCCATCTATAAATAAGACCCTTGGGGGAATCAGCTCAGCAGGCGGGAGATTGAAAAGAATAGCTCGATTCTACTCTCCAGTCCATTTTTTAGAGTTTAGTAGGTAGGTTAGGATTTAATTTTCACTGCGATTTACTTTAAGTTCTTCAGATTTGTAATTCAATTTCATAGTAGATTTCTTCAAGATAGTTTTTAGATTAGCTTGAGGATACCCTGGAAGGAGAGTTGCTTTTGGAATGCTTGTTCATCCATCACGACGATCATCATCTAAACTTCCGACTCCTTCGCTCACCTTTGCATTATTCTGATTGCAATCAGATTTCCAGGTGTATTCGTTTTTAATTCTTTGTTATTCGAGATACATGAAGAATGATCGGTTATCAAATTGTGAATTTCTTATCTTTCTGGTTTCAATTTTCATTTCTTAATTCTGTGTCAGAAGAGTATAAACCTCAACTTCGATATTCAATTTTGGAATTTGCGTCACATCGCTAATTCGATTCTCGAAGATCATAATACTTCCATATCTTTAATTCGTAAATTGTTCGTTCTAATTACGCAAGAAGTTTGGATATTGTAGTCGAGTTAGGTATGAACTGACAGAATTATGAATTCATTTGATTTTCTGTTGTTATTACGTCGTGATTGCAAAACGGGAAAAAAATCATAGTGTTTAATGTTCAGAACTTTAAAAAGTTCCTAAAGACCCATGCAGTGCTAATCATCGCATGATAATCTTTAAGAATTAATAATTCTAAGTTCATGAATTTGGATGTGAAAGGTCCTGTCTTCATGATTTTCTAAACGGAAATCCCAGAAGATAGTTATGACAGTTATAAAATCTGATCATTTACTTCACATAAGGATAAACTAGCGGTTCATCCTAAAAGATGATGCGAGGACATATCCAGATATCTTTGCTGTGAGAAAGGCTATTTTAACACTCTCGCGATGTTAATCTGACAAAGCGAGAGAACCAATCTATAATAGCAATAGATTTGATATCCATTTCTCAGGGTATCAATTATTCACTTTTTACTTCCTATACATATATAACCTCTATCTTATAAGTAGGAATTGAATATCTCGCCGCATTCTCATAGAAATTACTGTGAGGCATTCAGTTCTTTGTATAAACAAAATCTGAGGAACATTCTTTGAATATTAACTCCCTCCGCGCTGTACAGACATAGCGTGCGGAAAATTGGAATGTTCATAGTTTGAAACCCAAAGTAGTTACTGCGAGTTACTTTGGACATTTATTTTGCAGAATTATTTCTCAAATCTTTTTTTTTGGGAAGTTATTTCCTAATTCTGTCTAGTTTCCGATGTATATTTTGGAAACACCCTAGCATTTTGATTAAGAGGACTCAGAACCCTCAACGTTTCTTTATACATATAATATTACATATACATATAATATTTTGGGATATTTCCCAGTCTATGATGAGTAATCTTACTTCATAATTACAGACTCACAATTCATATCTGCAATTCGTATTACTATTTTCACTAGTACAATGAGAAAAGATGATGATATAAGTTTTCTCAATCATTATTTACTCAGGTTAATGAAGAACAAACTTGTTCTTTAGTTGGACATTCAGTACCTGTCGTTTAAAAGGGAAAGATGTTTCAAAAACCATTTTTTGTCCTAATAATTAGTAAAGTATTAGGAAGATTAATTTCCAGGGTTCATAGTTTTATAGTGATCACTATATGCTATGGGTAGGAGATTAATGATTTCTCTTACAGTCTGCTAATCCTGAGTCAAACCATGGAATTTAGAAGTGTTTACAGAGATTTCTCAAGCTAAATCATTTATATGAATCTGAGTAGTCTAGATGAGTCAAGGAATTTGAATAGCAATTTCATCTTGTCATACTTACAGGACTATTATTTCTTACAAATACTTGAAGGAATTACTCTGAGGATACAAGTCTTATGAAAACATTGGATGATAGATTTAAATATTTGCTTTTTCACTTTTTGTAGAGGACATCCAATACAGGGTCATAAGATCAGTTGACCAGAGTAATGAAAAGAGTAACTTCAAGTTCAGACGAGTATAGGATGATTTAGAAGTGACCTCGAGTTGTCAAAGGCTTAATCTGAGTCTGAAAGAAATAGATTAAGTGACAGTTCTAAAAAGCTTTTATCACAGAACGAGTCTGACCGATCATTCTGTGATGATAGTATTCAATGATTTCAGTGCTTAGAATGTCACGACACTGAATCACAAGTACCTGTCTTGGGAAGTGATTTAAGACATGAAGATTTGATTAAATTGTATAAAGGATTTTTCTATCTCAATGAACTTTCATCATGTTTTAACTATTGAAGTATGATACTCTCATCATATTCTTATTTCTTTCTTTGATTTGGTCCGTGTGATCTTAAACTCATGAGCATAATTACAATATTCAACATCATTTTACTTGTTTTCTTTACTATTGTTTATAGCTTTAAGCATTTACATTTCAGCATTAAATCTTTAGTAATCATCATTACACCAACCTTAAACCAAGAGTAGAGACAGATTCTAGAGCTAATAATTCTATTAAAACACTTCTATCGTGTAACTCTCTATTGAACGATCCCGACAATAAAAATAAATATTGCAGCTTGATACCGTGCGCTTTCGGTAGGAAAAACTAGGCAAGCTTTTTAACAGCCCTATAGGATTATAGTGTAAAGGTTGTCGGGGGCATTGCAGCGGGGTTTTACCTCATGAGACAATGGGCTCTGCTACTACAATTTGCAGTGAAAAAACTGGTACCCTGACTCTCAATCGGGTGCTTGTTAGCTGCCACCTTTATTTTAACTTGCTACTTGAGGCAACCCTAGAATTAATTCATTGTTTTTATGGGAGAAATGCATGTCGATATATGGTTTCTGACATGCATGTGGTTGTATGACTTTTATAGATGACGATTGTTGAGGCATATGCATGTGGAAAGAAAATGGATCAACCTGACGATATGTCTTCAGTGCCACCTAAGCTTCTCTCTTTTCTTATTGAAGGCATTGCCCAAAACACAACTGGAAGCGTATTTGTGCCTTAGGTATGATATAACAAATGTTCTGAGTTAACTTACATTAACAATGTCATTGGTTTATGGGGATGGGATAAGCAACATTTTCATTGAGTTATGATTTTTGCAGACACTAGATGCTGTGGCATGGAATTGTTTGTTACATGTATCATGTATGCTTATCTCCCATATTGATTTTCGAATTTAACTGAAATAATGATCTTTTTATTAACTAGCAGTTTAAATCATGTGATTTTTACTGTTCTGCTGCTGTTTATTGTTTGGGTATAAATTATTTTCGCTGCTGTTTGGGCAAAAAAAACATTACTATCCTTTGTCTAGCTTATATTCGTGACTTTCTTTTGAGCATGATGTTCAGTGCACTTGATTAACGGTTATTATCTTAAAATGTGTACGAATAAAAATTATATAAAATATCTGAAAACTTATGGGCTGAAAAATATATTTTTTGTGGTTTATCGGATCAAGTGGTGGAGCTCTTGGAGATTTCTGGTTCACCAACAGAGAAAGCCATTCTGCAGTGGGGAGTAAATGTAATGTAATTATTTGTAGTTTATGGGCTAATCTATTCTAATACCCTTTCAATTTGCCTTGATTTCATTTTTGTTATCTTACAGCTTGGAATGGATTTTGCTGCTGCTCAATCCGATTCAGTGATAATTCATGCTTTTCCATTTAACTCTGAGAAAAAGTGAGGCGGTGTTCCTGAATGTCCTTGCTGTGGGGTTGGGGAACTGCGTGTATCTGTGGCATTCTAGCAGCAAGGTAATACTTTATTTATTCAATCAATTTCCAATCTAACTGTCTGATGAATTTATGAAGCTGAACTTAGGCATATTTAAGCAGGTAGTTAAGTTGTGTGACTTAGGAATTGATGATAGTGTCTGTTCTGATGGCTGGGCACAGCGTGGTACACATCTTGCTGTTGGAACTAGCAATGGAAAGCTCCAGGTATGCTGTTACTTTTTTGGATGACCTTTTTGTGTTTCAAAATTGATATATTGGCATTCTGCACATTTATTTATTCCTCTGAGGCTTATGATAGGCAAAAAAAAGGGATCCTTGCCTTTTTATCTTCACCTAAATCTACAATGAATTAAGTTCTGTTTAAATAATTTATTTTCATAGGAACTCAGTTTTAAGTTTAAATTTCTCTGACAATCTTCAAGGAATTTTATCTTAAGTATTTGTGATTCATTTTCTACTTTTTTTTTTTTTTCTGTTTTTGGCATATTAAAATGTGAAATACTCCTCATGCTAATCACTTGATGTAAAATGAGGACAAAATTTGTAGGTATCAGATTGCTTTTATTAGGGTACTGATTCCTTGTCTTAATATTGTCAGCTTTTTTAGCCTCATGTTATATGTTACAGAGTTAAATGCAAAATATTGTGGTTTATTTGACTATAATTGACAGATTCTTGTTCCTTTTTGCCATACAGATTTTTCCACTGGTCTTGTGTTGTATATGATGCATTCTTCATTGGCCAGAGTAAGAAATATCATGGTACAGAGCCTTTCAATATTCGAGTGGTTTGTGGTTTTTTTATTTCAATTGTTAAACCTTTGCACCATGAAATTCAATGACCTTTGTCTAACAATTCTCCTATCATAATCACAGCTAAATGTGTGCCTCTCTCTTGCACTGAATGCGACTGTGCAGGTGGCATGAACATCTGGACCCAACAGTAAAAAAAGATCTGTGGACTGAACAAGAGGAACCAATTCCATGACACTACCATCATTTTTACTTCTACTTCAACACACCAACTTATTGAGGGCCCAAGGAAGTAACATTTGCTGCTATTTGCATCTATTCACAATTCTATATATCAGATATTACTAGCATCTTCCCTTCATCATCAACACGACCTCCTAAAATTCATTCGCCGCCGTGCGCAGCGTAGCGCGCGGCGGCACGATTTCTAGTATATATATATATATATATATATATATATGTCAACACATGCTTTAAAGATTTATGGTCGTGGTTAGGACAATATAAAATGTTTAAAAAGGGGGAAAATTGATATATGGTCGTGGTCTTTAAAAAAGGGAAGAAAAAAAATTCAAACAAATAACCAAACACCCTAATTATCTTGCTTTGTGTATAGAGCCACCAAACGTTAGAGAATCAACTCCTACATTATTGTGTATAGAGCAGCCTAGCCCAATTATCTTACCTTTCAAAGCATCTACTACAAGCCAATAAATGAAATTAATTACCCATTGTCGACAATACAAATTAACACTGTTGCTGGTGGTTTCTTCTCTACCCTGTATAGGTTGTGCAGCAAAAAAAACACTATTGCTGGTGGTGGATACACATATACCCAGTAAGCCTCGACAACGAAAACACCCTAAAGATGCCAAATTCGAGAAAAAGAACCTAGGGGTGCCTTTGGTACAGAGAATAGAATTACAGTGAATTGATACCAGATAATGGAATTGCAGAGAAGGGGAATTGAACCAGAGAAAGGGAATTAGAGAATTCAATATAGAAATAGAACATGGAATTAAAAATATATATATATATATATTATGTTATGTGGTTTTTTTTAATAACGAAAAATATAAATGTGAATATAATTAAAATATTTGTTTAAATTATAATTTTTTGTTTACCAAAAAAAATTATAATTTTTTTCTATATAATAATGGTTTATTTAAATATAAAATAAAAAATCTAGGCTTATTTAAATAAAAATATGCATAAATTAACAACAAAAATATTTTAATCAATCCCAATAAAAGTTTAAAAAGAAATCAATCTTTTTACAAGCACAACTAAAACCAAAATAAAGTACTTGGTGCATATTTAAACTTAACTTCAAAAAATAATCAACTATCCCATAAAACCATCATCCACAATTGCTTTTATCATATCAATTTTTTCTTCTTGATCCAAAGTAAGGTACGTGCGAGCGCCATATCCTTGCCAATCAAATGGGTAGCTTTGTAACGTTACATGACACTGATGCCTGATAACCCTCTTATCTCATCACCAACCTTCTTATACCACTGAAAAGCCTCGTCATTTTCTTTGGCAGTGGCAATCCTCAATGATTCACCAACATTCTCTCCAAATTTGTCCATGATCTCCTTTATATCTTGACATGCCTCTCTATACAGTTCCCCTATGTCCGTGTTTTTGTGTCTTTTACGTTTACCTGTGACAGACTTTGATGGCTTCTTCAACACCACGAGCATCTTGGCCAGCATCTTCAACAAAATCAAAGTCATCAACATCAATCGGGGAACTCCTTTGCGTCTGTGGAATGGCATCGTCTCCGAGATCAATTGCGTGCCTCCCCGTGGCTCTATCCTTACCAAATATTGTGCACAACTTTTCATAGAAGGGAAATGACTTACCTCGAAAATTTGCAGCACCTTTGTGAGACTATAAGATAATTAGGAAAAAAATTAGAATAAAGTATGCCATTAAAAAACTAAGAATTTTTTAAAAATAAAGTACCTTTATATATTCATCCCAAACACTGTCCCTCAGCAACAACACAATTTTTTTCTTCATCCCACCCGAACCCGCTTGCATGCACCATATCATAAACAATGCTAAATGTGTATTCCACGTCTTCATCCTTGATTTTATATGCGGTCTACTTTGAGCCCTGAGTTAGGAAGGCTTACATCAAGTAGTTGTTGAACGCCATTCAAATAACCTGGCTTGAATCCATTATCAGAGCCCACATACTTTCCCGATGCATGTAACTCCATCAATGCATCAATCAACCTTGAATCTTCATCTTTCGTCCAAATGTGCTTGCTCCTCTCGGTGCCCTTCGCTATATTTGAATCCGCCATGCCTACATATCATGAAAAGGAATTAAACAAGGATTATTTCAATGCCAAGTATCAACAATGTGCATCACATTTAAAAAACAGAGACATGCACGAGTTAAAAACAGAGACAAGCACTATTTCAAGACGACTAAAGATTAAGCACCAGATTTTAATCATGACATGTTCCATGTTTTGCAAACAAAAAACTAATTCACTAATCTAGAATTCATCATTATTTTGTCACAGTGCTAATTGACTCTCTAGTATAGTTTTTTGAGGAGAAAATATTTATTGCCATAATTGAAATGACCACAACCTGGCCATGAACACCCGCGTCCAAACTACAAGTATTACAACACTTAATTAATCAAAACTTGAAACTAGCAAGCACCAGCTATTATCATTAGAATTTAGACCCAAACCTCTGTCAACCCTTTAATTTAGCATCAGACCAAAATTCATTCTCTTCATTAGTTCACAGCACCACACAGAACGCAGACTCTGTCTCTGCATTATGGACAACAGCTCTCAACATCATCAAAACCATGCCCAACACCAGCTCTGGAAATTACTCCCACCCTCCACAGAATTGACAGGCAGCAGGTGTACCTCCTCACTCTTCCAACGTTCTTAGCATCACAAATTACTACATCCATCTTTCTATCTTGTCCACTCCACTAGCTCCACAGTGCTAATTGACTCTCTAGTATAGTTAGTGGACATAATTATTCACTAATTCACTAGTATAGTTAGTTGACATAATGCCTCATATTACACTTTTGTGAATCCATTCTCTCCCTCACCAATTGTTGCATAAAGCCTCATATTACACTTTTGTGAATCCATATTCCTTTAAAACAACTAGCACTTACAGAACAAAGCAAATCAAAAAACAAATAATTTTCTTGTTAATAACAGGAAATCAAAAAGCGGAGGATTATAGGATAACAGTAAAGACAATTTTCTTGACAAGTTTTATGTGGCCTGATAAAAAGGCATACTTAAAACATCCAAAGACAAATATTTGCATCAAAACTTTCAGAAATTAATACCAAGAGAATCTCAAGATCATAGGACAAAACTCATAATACTCTCTCTGTTAATAAGTCAGACATTATAATACAATTTGCGAGATCAAAACAAGTTCAAACAAAGACGAACTGAAAAACCCAAATTAAATCCAATTTGCGAAATTGAAGCTTTTAAACATAAACCGAATCCTAACATACCAACAAAGTAGAATCACTCAAGCTTAGCATATAAACTGCAATCCCGAGAACTACATATCGATAAAAATGCATGAAACAAAAAACCGAACTCATAATTCAAAAGCAGATATAGTGTAGACCTCAACGAAAGATGCTGCAAAAACGTTGCAAGCTAAAGTGGCGCAGAAGGAGATATCGGAATTCGGATACGCAAAAGGAAGGATAATGGCGGAAACAAACTCCTGTGTGGAAGGGGGCAATGGGGTTAGGCCGTTTTACAGAGACGTGTGTGTGGAAGGGGGCAATAGGGTTCTTCCGTTCTGGAGAAACATCCGAAGGGGCGGCAATGGGTTCTGGAGAAACTGTTGTGGGGAATAGCGGAAGGACGTGAGAGAGAATTGATTCAGGAATTGGAAACGCAAATCTCTCCAATTCTCCGTATTTTGTAGAGAATCAAAATCAGAGAATGGGAATTAGCTTAAATCTCGGTATTCTATTCTTAGGCTCCAACCTACAACGGAATTGGGCTCCATTCGCTGTACCAAACACCCCTACATTCAACGACGATAATTACCTCGTGTTCAATTTTGAAATAGCTGCCTACGAAGTAGAACAAATAATACAGTAGTATATGCAAAATGTACTTCCACTCGATTATTATTTTATTTTTAAAAAGTCAAATCGCATCTTGAATTGGTTTTAAATTCAGATATTTCCAAGTAATATTGGAGTAATACTCCATTCTCATCGATAAATATTGTAGACTGATAATTTTCAAGGTTTTCTTCTTCTCTTTTTAAAATATATATATATATATATATATATATATATAGAAGAAAAAAAAATCAGATATGTAATTAACTGAAAGATAGCACTTCAATCTGAAGTACCAATATTGTACAAATTAATTTAGGAGTTTTCAGAAATTTAAATTAGGTTTGACAAAGTTTGGCTGGTTGGTGGGCTCAAATTTACTTTTTATTAAATGTTTATCTTCTTATTCAAAGGTTGATTTATGACATTTCAGAAATCTTATTTCTAGAGTTTTAAATAAGTGACGGGACTCGGCAGCGTTGCCGTTATTCTTATCTCATTTTTGCTGGTTTTGACATTTATTATCAACATTTCAAGAGGTTTTATCAGCTTATAAATACTTCTATTTCTTTGAGCTATTTTAGAAGTTATCTTAAAAATAAATTATTTATCTGAATAAATGTAGATGCGTGATAGTACTGAGAGAGTTTTGTGTTCATGTAATATGATTAATTCTAAGATCAATTTTAAATTTTGATTGTCACATTTTTATGTTTGTATCACAATCTACAGAATCTGCTTCTACAGTTCCCAAACAACCGTAATATAAAATTCAACAAACATCCCATATAGTTGCTCAATATACTTGAGGACTTAAAATCTAACCATCGAACAAGAACTGTTGAAATCAAACAAACACATCGTATCAGCATCATAATTAACCCCTTCATTTTCTAAGCCTTCAATTTCATTTAATTCTAAATGTGACAAACACAAGTTTAATACTTTCTTACTTTTATTGTAGTATTCTTATTTTCCCACCTATTTATGCTACTAACCTCAACCTGCTACTGTTTTATATATAATGGATTCCATACTAGTTTTATATATTCCAATGACATCCTCATTTTTGCATTCATTACTAAACAAGTGAAGTGTTCCACTAGCTTCTTACAATTTCCCGTACACATACAACATGAACAAGGGTCACACAAAGGGAAGGATCCAAATTGAAGATTCTGTTTAGACCTCTCTCTTTTTTTCCTTCTTTTTTTTTCCTTTTTTTTTTTTTTTTTTTTTTTGCATTTTCGAAACAAGTCAGAAGTTATGTCCAACATTACACCTTCTTGACTTTCTTTCCTTCTATTACTTCACCATATGTAAATAAGATACCTTACCATGCTGGCTATTAAGTTTCCCAATACAATAACACACCCAAAACCTTTATGTTCATCGCTATCCAACTAGGGTGTCAGTTTAATTTGTCTAGAGCTTTTCAAAGGACATTCTGTTTTAGAAGTAAGAGGTGATGGCAGGAAAGGGCGGCCAATCTCTAGAGGAAACGCCGACATGGGCTGTTGCAGTTGTGTGCTTCGTGCTGGTGGCAATTTCAATTACCATCGAACACATAATCCATCTTCTTGGGAAGGTAATTGATCCTAGCTTTGTCCATCAAGATCATAATAAGTAATTCTGTTTGCTCCCAACACGACATGCGTTTGTTTCAATTTCCAGTGGCTGTCAAAGAGAAACAGGAAAGCTCTATATGAAGCACTAGAGAAGATCAAATCAGGTTGGGTTCTACTGCTCTCTAGCAGGGATAGATTCTTGAAAGTGTTCTGGGGAGTTATATATCATTAAACCCTTACTTCTTTTCCTTCCTCTTTTTTTCTTTTTCTGTTCCCCCATGACTCAGAATTGATGATGCTGGGATTCCTGTCCCTGCTGTTGACAGTAGGGCAAGGTCCAATATCTAAAATATGTGTATCAAAGAAGTTGGGGAATTCTTGGCATCCATGCAACAGGAACCAGGAAAAGCAGAAATATGGCAAGTATGATGATGATGATGATGACATGAGAAAGAATTTCAATGAAGGTGAAAACAGGAGGAGGCTACTTCTGGGATATAATGAATATATGGATTCCAACTCAATTCACAGACGAGCCCTAGCTGGGGGAGGAAAAGATGGATGCGCTGCCAAGGCACGATCAGTTATTTACTACTTATTTGAATCAAAAACAATTCTGATACAACTTGATAACTCATTAGTTTTCTTCCTGTAAACATCTTTCAGGGACAAGTTCCACTTATTTCGCCTGATGGAATCCACCAACTACACATATTCATCTTTGTGTTAGCCGTATTTCATGTGCTTTGTTGTCTGATCACTCTAGCTCTAGGCAATTTAAAGGTGTGTGTGCGCGTAGAGTCATTCATATTCCTTAACTAAGTTTCTCATCCCAGTCGGGGAGTAATATCTCTCTGCTTAAATTTCCCTCACCTCTTCAGCTAATTATAATGATTTTATCTTTGTCTTGTAGATGAGGAAATGGAAAGCATGGGAGACACAAACAAAAACACCAGAGTATCAATATGAGCACGGTATGTATGCCCTACCTAGTGGTTGAATGTTCTTCATTCCTACTACACTTGCCTATTGTGGGCAGACAGAGAGATCCATTCTGTTTCAGATCCGGAGAGATTTAGGTTTGCAAGGGACACCTCATTTGGGAGAAGGCATATGAATTGCTGGAGTCAATCGCCCTTTCTTCTTTGGGTGGTATTGTACTAGAATCATACCGACATACTCCTACTTT
Organism: Hygrophila difformis; assembly: GCA_030278955.1. Classification (NCBI taxonomy): domain Eukaryota; kingdom Viridiplantae; phylum Streptophyta; class Magnoliopsida; order Lamiales; family Acanthaceae; genus Hygrophila; species Hygrophila difformis. The sequence continues at coordinate 10,748,507 of JAOANR010000009.1, read as the reverse complement.
CCAATACATTACTGCAGTATGATTCCTGAGATGTTAACAAAATCCTTTCTATATGATGAGAACAGGTGTGTTTCTTCCGACAATTTGTAAGATCAGTTCCTATAGTGGATTATTTGACCCTACGCCATGGATTTGTTATTGTAAGTCAAGTAACTTTAGTTATGTTATGAGTTTTATGATCTTTTGATAATATGCTCACTTGGTTTTGAATTATTGTGCCAAATTGGCAGGCTCACATGGCACCACAGAGCCAAACTAATTTCAATTTCCAGAATTATATTAGGAGAACACTCGAACATGATTTCAAAGTAGTTGTCAGCATCAGGTTAACAAACAGCTAGATTCCACAGCAAATATTCAGAGATAATATAAAGAACTCAGGCAATTTTAAGTAGTTATCAAGCTAACATACTTATCTTCAATTTCGCAGTCCACCAATCTGGCTTTTTGCAGTTCTCTTCTTGCTCTTCAACACCAATGGTAACCAAAACCAACTCCTGATCTTATTTTCGGGTTATGTTTCCAGACCTCTGTTATAATGCTGCAAGAGAATACAATATCATATCAACAAATCTGCACAGTACACGCCCATACACACAGACACATACACACACAAATATATAAGTATATACAAATATATATACAACATTCATATACGCAACATTTGAACAAAGTAATAGAGTTTTAACCTATGATTTATCTATTTTGGGATAAACTAGGATGGAAATCGTATCTGTGGCTGCCCTTTATCCCACTCATTGTAAGCATAATACAATACCTACAATAAAGCATACTACAATATTTACTATATTTTTCTCATCTCACTAGTCCTCCTCATCCTTCTGATGTTATTACTATGTAGATTATGTTATTAGTGGGAACAAAACTTCAAGTCATAATCACCAAGATGGGATTAAGGATTCAAGACAGAGGAGAGGTGGTGAAGGGAGCGCCACTAGTCCAACCAGCAGATGACCTATTTTGGTTCAACTGCCCTCACCTCCTGCTTTACCTCATCCAATTCGTATTCTTTCAGGTACCTGAACACTCCTGTTCAATAAATATATTTAGCACTAATGATCCAAATACTTGACATGAAATATTCTTGTATGCTCTTGTAGAATGCATTCCAGTTGGCCTTCTTTACATGGGCCTGGGTAAGTGCCTTCACACATATGTCGAAATTTTTGGGCAAGGTGTTTTTGGTTGTCCTCGATATGATTAAGATACTTATACCAACTCCATGCAGTTGCAATTTGGGATGAAATCCTGCTTCCATCAAAGAACAGAAGATGCAGTGATTAGAATATCCATGGGGTTAGTTCAGGAAATTGCTGATAAATTGAAATCTTAAAATCATGAAACGAGATAATCTCAACAGCTGTTTCTGTTATTGCAGGGTACTCGTACAGATACTCTGCAGCTATGTTACGCTTCCACTGTATGCTTTAGTCACACAGGTAATGTAGAATATCTTTACATCACACTCTACTTACAGTTACAAAAAAGTTTTAAGTTCTAACACATTTTCAATTGAAATAGATGGGATCAAAAATGAAGCCAACCATATTTAATGAAAGAATTGCAAAAGCTCTTCATTCATGGCACCAAACAGCAAGGAAACAAATAAAGAAAAAACGTCACCTGGGCACGGGGACGCCAGTGTCAAGCATGCCAAGCACACCACACCTCATTTCACCTCCTCCTGGTATGCTGCCCTTGGAAGTCGACTGTACAAAGACTTTCTCAAGAAGTGCATCAACACCTCGTGTTTGTATGCCCACTGAAGCAGAAAGTGCAAAGACCTTTCAACAAAGCATTTCACCACCTCCCAGTATTCTGCCCGCAGAAGTTGACAGTGTAAATGCACTCCCAAGAAATTCCAGCTATGTAACTGAACAGTGGCAAGCACAACAGGATGATGATGATGATTCACGGTTCCAGCACAGAACTTATGAACATATTGAAGAGGAAAATGAGATACAAGAAAACTCAAGCCATGTAGATTTTCAATCAGGTCACTTTCAGCTTGACATTGATGTAGCAGATTTCTCATTTGAGAAAAACACATAAGCATTCAATTATTGAAACTACAAGCTATAGCATAAGTATACACATTGTTTATCGCTCTCGTGTTGAGAGAGTGCTTGATTCAACAATAAAGTAGGAGTACTTGGCTGTATTACGAAATACCAACACGCAAACTTCGAAACGTTGTAGTCAGAAAGGAAGAAGAGGTGGCTGCAATCTTTTGTCCAACATCCACCAAAGATTTCCCATCCAAGCAACAGTTAAGTTAAGATGACTAGTCAGTAGTCGCCTTCTCTAAAGCATTCAGGGTTGTTTCCGTATACTATGAAGAGAGAAATCAGATAAAAGTCCTGTGAGGTTCTCACATTTGCCTACAAAGATGTTATGAAATTAAGCATTTGCATCAAAGCCTCAAAGGGTGCATAAACAGTGAATGACAAGCCTATTAACTTCTAACTCTGGAAATTATCGTATGTCTTTCTAGATAATTTTGCAGCCATTCAATAATTCCCAGACCAGAGAGCAAACAAAGGCTATCGTCCCAACTAGAACCATTTCGATTAATAACACCCAAACATTAATAACAATATAACCCAACACTCGAACCAATGAATGAATTCAAGCAGACAAAAGTTGGAAGAGAATCAGTTGCAAGACATCAAAAGAGAACAGGTACAGAAAACAAATCCCAGTACACGATGCAATATTTCTTGGAAAACTGTAACTTGAAATGCTCATATCACCTCATAGCTAAACAAGCATCGACTAATTTTGTAACTCAGACGGGTCAACAATTTTAATACGAAGTAAGCACAAGCCATTGCACAAAAACAAGCTTTTATTCAAATTGCCACAAGAAAGAGAAAACACATACAGAATATAGATTCCAAGAACATATATCAACCATAGTTTTAAAGGAACACAACATTATCTCAGATTTCAAAACCACCCCGAAGGCGGAGAACCAGATGCAGAGTGGACTCCTTTTGGATGTTGTAATCAGCCAGAGTACGGCCATCCTCGAGCTGCTTGCCAGCAAATATAAGCCTCTGTTGATCTGGTGGGATGCCTTCTTTATCCTGTATCTTTGCTTTGACATTATCAATTGTGTCAGAACTCTCCACCTCAAGAGTGATGGTTTTTCCAGTCAGTGTCTTGACAAATATCTGCATACCACCACGCAGCCTCAGGACAAGATGCAAAGTTGACTCCTTTTGAATGTTGTAATCTGCCAAAGTCCTCCCGTCTTCCAATTGTTTGCCCGCAAATATCAGCCTCTGCTGATCCGGTGGAATTCCTTCTTTGTCTTGAATTTTGGCTTTCACGTTATCAATAGTGTCGGAGCTCTCGACTTCCAGCGTGATTGTTTTACCGGTTAGAGTCTTGACGAATATCTGCATCCCACCGCGGAGCCTGAGGACAAGATGAAGGGTCGACTCCTTCTGAATGTTGTAATCGGCTAAGGTTCGGCCATCCTCCAGTTGTTTCCCAGCGAAAATCAACCTCTGCTGATCGGGAGGGATACCTTCCTTGTCTTGAATTTTGGCTTTGACGTTGTCGATCGTGTCGGAACTCTCAACCTCCAGAGTGATCGTTTTACCGGTCAGAGTCTTGACGAAGATTTGCATCCCGCCACGCAGACGAAGAACGAGGTGAAGCGTAGACTCTTTCTGGATATTGTAATCGGCTAGCGTCCGGCCGTCCTCCAGCTGCTTTCCAGCGAAGATGAGACGCTGCTGATCCGGCGGGATACCCTCCTTGTCTTGGATCTTAGCTTTAACGTTATCAATCGTATCCGAACTCTCAACCTCGAGGGTAATCGTCTTCCCCGTTAGGGTTTTGACGAAGATCTGCATCCCACCGCGGAGACGAAGAACGAGGTGGAGCGTGGACTCCTTCTGGATATTATAATCGGCGAGGGTCCGGCCGTCCTCGAGCTGCTTGCCGGCAAAGATGAGACGCTGCTGATCGGGCGGAATACCTTCCTTATCCTGGATCTTGGCCTTCACGTTGTCTATGGTATCGGAGCTCTCGACTTCGAGAGTAATTGTTTTGCCGGTTAGGGTTTTGACGAAGATTTGCATCCTTTCAGCGTATATATGAAGCGGAAATAGCGAAGAAATATAAGCAGAGCGCAAATTGATAGGAAATCAGATCTAGGTTTGAGAAGTTGAGGGTGGAAGGGGCATTATTTATAGTAGAGATTAGGTCATTCGAGAAGGTTCCAGATTGAGTGGTTGACACGCCTTGGAGGTTGTCCACTTTTCTTCTGTCCATAACTGGCTTTTCTAGAATGCCGGTTCGCCAATCGCCTAATTTGAATCTAAATTTTAGACGAGTTCAGGTTGCTCAGCCTTTAAATGTTTAAGAAGCTTCTAATTTTTATTTTTTTTTAAAAAATGAACCAAAGCTCCTTCATCCAGTATAAATTTATTTTTAGATAAATAAGTACAATAATACAGTATTAGATATTCTTCACAATAGTTTTTAAACTAATTTCTATTATTATTATTAATCATAAACTCTAAATAGAAAAAAGTTTTTTCTCCTTTTGTTTTAAAAAACATAACTCATTAATTTGTATAAGAAATAGGCTTGTTTTCTAATGGTATTAACTTAGTTTATAAATTCATTTTGGGTTTGAGAATGTACAAGTGAGTTTCATGAGTGGTCTTGAAAAAAAAAAAAAAAACTATTAGTTCACATATTTTGATTATTTTTTTATGAAGTCGAAACCAGATAAAAAGGAAAAAAAAACCAAAGATAGAAAGGAAGAAACTAAGCTAATATAGAAAATTAAATCCTAGAGAACCACACGTCGGATGCATCCGCTGTTACGTCCCCTATCACAAAGTTTGATGGGAACGCCCACGTGGTAAAAAAATCTTCTTTCGATGCGCCATGTTTTGCCAAACAATCTGCTACTTTATTACCCTCCCGCAGCAAATGAAGAATAGTGCATTCCCGAAAGGAGGCTTACAAATCTTCCACCTGAAGAATCAATGGGGCCAGCGGATGTCCAGAACCCAGGTCTTCACTAGTGAGTTTAATAGCCATTGTAGAATCAGAGTAACAGCATACCCGAGTAACCCCCATCTCGTGCACATAGGAGAGCCCCGACGCCCGCGCCACCATCTTAGCATAATGATTCGTTGCTTGGCCAAGAAAACCACGGCCCCCTCCAAACCAATGTCCATCCTCATTTCACACCACAAACCTGAAAAACCAGCACGGTCTCGGTTATCAAAAAAACTCTCATCCACGTGAAGCACCGTATCAAAACCCCTTATCATATTCCAATAAACTAACCTGACTTCCGGAGCATGAGTAGCAGGAATAGGACGAGCCCTATCCATTTCACAAACAAGAGAGAAAATAGCACGTTTCTGTTGCCATGTAGTGGTTTGAACTCCCTGAAACACCCATGCATTTCTTTCAAGCCAGATGATCCATAATGCCGCAATGAACAACGATACAAATTACAAACCATTTACACATCCCCTTAAGGAATTCATGAATGGCCTCCTTAGGTATATCCTCATAATCATTGGGCATATCAACCATAAGTCAACACCATAAGGGCTTCTCCAACAGTCCCTCTATTTTGATGGTAAACGGTATAGTAAAGACAAGGGGCTGTCCAACAGTCAACACTTAACGCCAGACGGGTCTCTATATTTAGCGGAAGTGAATAGTGTGCCTCTACAAATAGCGTGTGACTGTAGCACAACGCTATTCTTTTCTCTTTTTTTTATCTTTTCTTTTTTCCTTTTTCTTTACTTATTTATATGTTTTATTTATATTTAACTTCAGTTTTAAGTTTATATTTTCTCTAAAACTATAGTTATTTTATGTAATATAACTTCAATTAAAACTAAAATAATTATATATTCTCATTATTAAATAATTTTTTAAGTTCAAATTTTTTTTTTGGGTGTTCTTCAAAGTTGATTTAAAATTAAAAGAAAATTGTAACAAAATTTTAAAATATTTAATCGAATTTAAAAACATTGAGTAGAGTTGGAATACAATACATTTAAATTTAAATACAGAAACAAAATAACATCAATCTAAATGCAATACAATAATTATATATTAATAATCTCCTAAGCCTGATCATGATCCTCCCATATCTGGAAAGTAACTTCCAAAGTTGAAATCATTCCCGGGATGAACACTTGATCGTTTCTGAATAATCCTCGCTTGTTCTTGCTCAAAGTATAAGCGAGACGCCATGTTGGGAATCGATGATGTATCCATCATTAAAATTTTATTATCAGCTTCCCATTGTGCTATTTCTTGTGATTTTTGGACCAAATCATTTGCTCTAATAATCTCATTATTTCTCTTTTCTTGTAACTCTAAAGTTTTGGCATTTGACCCCTCAAATAATGTTTGTATATTTTTATTTGATTCCAATAATGAGTTTACGATAACAGAAAAATCCTCACCTTTTTTTTTCTTCAATTTTGACTTTTTAACTCCCAATGGCCGCTTAGATGCAGAACCACTTCCACTGTCATCACTTAAATTAATTGAAAATGAGGGGACTGCATCGGGTGATGCGGGAGATTCTGGCACCGGCGTATTTGATTGGGCCGATTGGGAAGAAAATGCATCAGATCGTGATTTCTGTGATTTACAGTCGAACTTCTCGAAATCTTTCAGAAGATCCCATAAATGCTCAAATTTAAATCCATTCTTATACTTGGGATCGAGTGTCATCAATTGCTTTGCACGACTCATCTGATAACAATAATACATCTTAATATTATGAAATACGATAATTCCAAGTTAAAATCTAAAGGTAAACTTACAATATCACTTTCAGATGCGCCACTTGGATTAGTGTATTCAACTTGTTGAATGCATGCCTTGAATTTAGATGTTGCACTCAAGATGAGAAGCATACGAGTCTCCAATGATCGAAAACTTCTGTCCGGCATATAAGAGTTTGGTTTCTCATTATTGTAAACTTGAGAGATACGACCCCAGAATTGTTCTTTTTTTTGAGCAATTCCAACTTCCAGATCTTGGGATATATCTATGTACACACGACAAAGATGTCTATCTTCATCAATAGTGTAGTTACTATTTCTTGAGTTGGACATTTCAAAGAAAGAACTTAAGAGAAATTGACAAGTATGTATGATTTTAGGAATTTTTGAAGTGTTAGTGCAAATGTATATAGACCTTACTATATATACTAATAAATTCCTACACAATGACAAGTATTCTGCATGCTCACATTCCAATGAGACACTATTCACAATTTTATCCTCAATCACACATACCAATGAGACACTATTCACAATTTTATATTTTATATTTTATTTTTTGTTTTATTTGAATTAAAGTGGAGAACACTATTCAACACTTCAAAAATTGCCACAAAGTGGCGAACACTATTCACTATTCATTTCTGTCACTTTATCTGAATTAATGCAGGGCACTACTACAAGTATTCACAATTTTATACTATTCCAAAAAAAGTATTCACAATTTTATATTTTATTTTTTGTTTTATATGAATGAAATAAGTGGGTTGCAAGTTCTTTTTTAATATTTTTTTCTAATTATGGCGAATACTATTGGTTTTTGTCTTTTTTTTTTTGCAATCACCCCAATAAAGAAGATAAAAGGCATACTCAATTGTCAGGAATCCATTGCTTTTTCTCATTATAAAAGTTAGCTTTACTCGCATATAGCAAACCATATCTATACATTATCTTAAGAAATATGAATCCCAATGGTGTTCCTCATCATCTCACTTCAATGTTCTTCAATGATGATATTGAAGATTCAATACATCATCACCAACAAGTGCTCATTCAACAACAATATAATACTAATCTTGCTGTTGCAGGGTGGTTAAGCAACGAAGGTACCAGAAATGTGCATGGAGGCTCGGTTCTGGGTCGTAGAGTAATCCATCGTGATCGAGATGTAGCTGCCGAACGACTTTTCAATGACTATTTTTCTGGAAATCCAACATTCAATGAAGAAATGTTTCGTAGACGTTTCCGAATGTGTCGAAGTTTATTTCTCCGTATCACAAATTCTGTCAAAAACCATGATAGATACTTTGAGCAGCGATGCGATGCAGCCGGGAGGATGGGTTTGTCCACACTTCAGAAAGTTACAGCCGCCTTTCGTGTATTGGCATATGCATTGCCAGCGGATGCAGTTGATGAATACATTAATATTGGTGAGTCCACTACCATTGAATGCGTTAAGAGGTTTTGTCGTGCAATTGTTGAAATTTTTTCCACTCAATATTTAAGATCCCCTAATTCAAATGATATTGAGAGATTAATGTATATTGGTAAAATGCGTGGATTCCCAGGAATGTTAGGTAGCCTAGATTGCATGCATTGGAGGTGGAAAAATTGTCCAACTGGTTGGTCAGGACAATATGCAGGTCGTAGTGGAAAACCAACAATAATTCTTGAGATTATTGCTGATTATGATCTCTGGATATGGCATGCATATTTTGGTATGCCAGGATCTAATAATGATATCAATGTGTTAGAAAGATCTCATCTTTTTACTGATCTTGCTAGAGGAATTGCTCCACCAGCACATTATGTCATTCAAGGTAAAGAGTATGATATGGGTTACTACCTTGCGGATGGGATATATCCAAAATGGTCAACACTTGTGCAAACAATTCACGATCCCCGAACAACAAAAAAGAAATTATTTGCAATGAAACAAGAGTCATGCAGAAAAGATGTCGAGCGAGCATTCGGAGTTCTTCAAAGTAGATTTGCAATTATAGCCAATCCAGCCCGATTTTGGGACAAAGATATTTTGCATGATATAATGTCAGCATGCATTATCATGCATAATATGATAACTGAAGATGAAAGGGATCTTCAAGTGCCTATTGATGATGCAAGAGAAGTTCCAATCCCAGATGTTGAAGTGGTAGATGAAGAGACCGATCAGTTCCAAGCATTTCTTACTCGATTTAAAAAAATCAGAGATAAAGATGCTCATTTTGCACTTCGTAATGCTTTGATTGATCATTTATGGGAAGAATTTTCAAATTCTTAGAATATTGTACTCAGTTTTATATTTCGTATTACAATAAATTTATGATTTCCATTATATTTTTGTATTAAGTTTACATAATAATTTGTTAAATATTTATTAGATCATATTTTTATATTAATAACTAAAATAAATAAAAATAAAACAATAACGAAGAAAATATATATTTTAATAAAATTTTAATTATAAAATTTAAATATATCATTTTTTTCCAAAAAAATATACAATATAGTAGTTTGATAGATAAAAGTTAAGTGAATAATAAAAAAGCATCAAATAGAATATTCTTAAATAGAGGAAAATTTAGAGTTGACGGTTGGAGATGAAAAGTGAAAAACTGTAAACTGGACTGGAAAATAGAGTAGATTTGACTGGGAAATAGTGTTTATTGCTGGAGATGGCCTAAATGGCTAACGCAAGGACAATAAAAGAAACAATAGGCCCATGACTCCTCACCACTAGGGTGATAACGAGTCGAGTCGAGCTCGAGTAGTGGGGTACTCGAGCTTGACTTGATGGCATTTTTGAGCTACTCGAGCTCGAGCTCGAGTAGCTCGATTATTTTTTAAAAAAAAAAACTTTTTTCCTTCTCGAGCTCGAGCTCGAGTCGAGTACTCGAGCTTATCGAGTATTTTTTAATTTTTTTTCATTTTTCTTTTAAAATTTACAAAAAAATTTAAAAAAAAAGAAAAGAAAATGGGTCGAGTACTCGATACTCGACTCGACTCGAGTTCGAGTATCATATACACGGACTCGAGCTCGATACTCGAGTGCCCCACTCGACTACTCGACTCGACTCGAATTTTTCGAGTACAAGTCGAGTTTTTTCCGAGCCGAGTCCCGAGTCGAGTTCGAGTAGCACTACTCGTTAATCACCCCTACTCACCACAACCACAGATTGTGCACAAAGGATAAAGACGCCAAATTCCTTCGAAATTAATTTATATATTTTGATTGAAATTAAATTTGATTATAATTAATTTATTTTATGATACCAAAAAAAAAAAAAAGGTATCTTTTTCAAAAGCATGTCAAACTTCAAAAGTAAAACTTCATTCTGGAAAGCATTATTTGGATTTATAAATTCAAAATTCAATAGTTATTCATTTGCTCATTCATATTTATGCTCGTGCTTTTGCTTGTTTGTTAGTTTCCCTTAGGGGACAAAAAAATGGGCAAATGACTACCCCACCCCATAAAATTGCTATCGAGTATCGAGAATATATTGTTTTGCGTGTTCGTCTGCCCAAGAGATCATCAGGGCGCAGAGAAATTTGCACTTGTGAAATCAGCATAATCATCACTTCCTATACAGTACAAAATTTTATTTGAGGGTGGTTCGACCGAGAGAGAGATGCGAGATCAGGCGCAGGAAGATAAGTTAGAAATTGTTGGCTTTCAAATCATAAGTAGTTTTCAGAAAATACCACCCAATTCCATCTTTCTGTGAGTAACAATTTGAAATGCATATACACAAAAGATTTGGCCACATTATAGGTTCGCATGAATAAATCGAATCTTTACTTCTCCAAAGATTTGTCATCCGTCGCATATGCCTCGGCTTTGCAGATTGGGCATGAATTCTTAATTGACAACCATTTGCGAATGCACCCAACATGAAAAGCATGCTTGCATGCTTTCAGAGTACCCACATTGTCCATGTTTTTGTATTCCTCCTGCCAAACACACAGAATTAATCAGACTTGTTAAACGCAAGAAATCTCTCTAAGATACCCAAAAACACAAACGAGTTGGTCAATCCAGCAGGCAACAATAATGTGCCATCCAAAGTAAAAACTCCGACCAAACATCAGTTCATTATGCAGTTGGTCACATTGCGCTTACACATGAAAAGCTATATTAAGTATTTTGGTAGATGGCCATTTTATATATGTAGAGCTCAAGAGTCTTACCATGCAGATAACACAAGTTCCTTCCTCTTGAGACAAGTGATACGTTGATTCATTGAGGCATGTGCAAATCGAGCCATCTGACAACCCAGTGCTGACACTTCCAATCCTCTCTCCCAGTGCGAGGAGCTCCTGTTAACCGTAAGTACAGAGTTGGAAAATGAAAGGAAACGAAAAGGGGTTGACACAGTAACTGAAACTACGAGGAATATAATAGAATGGATAAGGTCACCTCATAGCTCATGCTGTCTATGTCCAGTCTCATGTCCTCATGCTGATCAAGCAGGTCACTTGATTCATCATCAGAAGCAGAGTCGGCAACAACCATGGGTCCCTGAAAGTTCATATGTGAATTATAGAATGCAAAATTCAGCTATATATTTAATAAAATTTCTGTCACATAACCACTTCATAAAATTTTGGCCATGAAGCTCACATATGGAAATATAAATATGATTCATCTCATTGCATATCAATTTTAACCTCCTATCAACTTAAAAGTAATCCCGGGAACAGGATAAAATGAACTTTGCAAAAATCTGGCCATCACCAAGGAAAAAAGCATTTACTCAAAGACTCACCCCCAGTGTGGAACCCTCTTCATGGTAAAATCTATGTCTGCCACCCAATACTAAGTTTCTCCCATTCCTGGAAACATTCCTCAACCGTAAGTTGGAAGAGGAGTGTTGATGCCTTCGAGGGTAACCTTCTGCAACCATCTGTCGCCCTCTGCCTGAGGAAGAAGCCACACGTCCAGGACGTAAGTAGCTGGAGGAAGTCCTGGAAGTTGGCGCAAATCTGCGAACATAACCACTTCGAAGTCTTCTGACAGGTTGGCTTATACGACTATTAGCATGCTGAAGGCCAAGATTTGTATTTGAGGTAACATCACTTCTGTAACCCCCAATCTCAAAACTACTATTAAAATTGATTGTTGGTGTATTGTGGGAATTAGGATCATAGCTGAAGTAACGGGGATCTGGAACAGAAGATGAAATATCTCAGTAAAATAGATTATGAACTTGGAAAACAAAACCATGGAAACAAACCTGAGCATAAAGTCACTCCATGAGCAGCTGGAGGCACAAGATTATGAGTCCATTCCGTCGGGGGGTTCATGGCATGACCCCATATATCAATGGGATTAATTTGATCAGAAGAATGGATTAATTTGGTTTCTAGGTCTACTCTACTTCTCACATTTCTCATTGCACCTTCACCACCTATATAGACACCATCAGCTCTGAAATTTGGAGGACATTCCCAGTGTACATGATGAAGTACAGTATATGGCTGCTCCTGCCATGGACCCACAGGCAAGCAAATATTTGCTGAACTTCCAACATCATATTGTCTGCTTGTAGATCCCTGGTCAAATATTAGAGGGATGCCGGAACATTTTCGCTTTAATTGTCCTCTACCAATGTCCATTCTCTGATCATACGGTCTGCCATCCAACCCAGCATGTGTTTGCCCACCAATATTGAAAAATGGATGAGTTGAATGTATATTGATGATTCCAGAGGTGGATTGATTCAGATAAGGGCCATGAGATAGACCAGGAGCCACAGCTGGATAAGGAGGCAATCCAAAAGTAATAGTGGAACGAGGGTACATGCTTGAACTAGGAGCAGGGTTGCACTGTGAAGGTAAGTAGCCACCTTGGACCATAAAATTATCCATGGGATGAGTGATGGAACTACTTTCAGAAGCACCCATTGCTGTAGAACAAAAGAAGAATATGAGACCAATTTTACATGATATATGAAACTAAAAAAATGTGGTTTGGATCCCCTGAATTAAAAATTGAATTCTGTGATTGAATATTTTACCAATCGGGAAATAATATTGCTCAGTTGGATGCCACCCCTGATGACCATCCATCCTAATCTGAGATGAATTGAACATTTGTCTGTGCCCCTCCATTGTAGCAGACAGCCTGCATGCAAACACATAGCATAACTGTATCACCAAAAAAGTTTAAAAAGTGATGCAATGATTTAGTGTCAACCAAGTTTCTGCAGGAACTGGAATTGTAGGCATATATTAACGGAGAACTAAAATATGCAGCCTAAAATAGAAGTAAACTAGAGAAAGACGTGATGAAGAAGAATATTCACAACCTTTGGGACACCTGAAACCCAAGATACCACTGCACAGTCCACATACCACACATGATGAACAGACATTGCACCTAGAATGGTAACAAGTGGGAAAAAGGCCTGCCCTGCAACCACGACGTGGTACTTCATTCTCACTACATATGATGGTCAAGTTATGCCCAAAAAAGCTACAAACTTTGTATGGACTATGGAGAAAATCTATCAAGTACCACCATTCAAGCCACCTACCTGAGGGCCAAGTAAGTTCATAGTGGTAATCAATTTGGTAATCGTGTTTTAAGCAATCTCCTCCAACTTCGGAAACCATGACTATTAAGATCGCAAAACCTTAGAACAAAATTTCAAGATTGAGAAATGTAAAGGATGCATATCAAATATATAAAAAGTGTCAAAATATACTTGCCAGGGGAAACATAATGAATTGTTGTGGGAACTAATTAGAGTCCTCCTGACTTACAGAAAATGGTCAATGGAAATTGCAAAGCATGAGGCAGCAAAGTCCACCAAAAAATTAAAATGACTGACATGGAAAACTTCTGCGGTGCCCTGATTAAAGTCCTAAATTTATTTGAAAGAAATACAGGGTTATTGAAATCTGGAACACATTCAACTTCCACATTGATAGTTCTTTTTCCAATTCTAAACAAAACCAGAGGACATGCCCACTCCCCGCACGTTCTTCTGGAATACCTTTTGTAAAACATTAGGGTAAATGTGAGATCAAAGATCCTTCAACCAGGCCTGTCATATTCACTATGACAATTTTTAGTGAACAGAAGCGCAGACTAATTATCTCACCTACATGTTGAAGAACAACATAAATACTTGGAAGCGCTCAAACATAAAACATAAAACGAAAATATTTGGTATCATTAACATATTCCAGTGCCATATTATCTTTGTCAAACATAAAACGAAAATGCCAGCTTGAGTTTTTTCATAGTAGACAGCTGGTAAACAGTTTCATAAAATTCTATAGCTCTACTTGTAAAATACATTGTAAATGATCAAAAGAGTCAGAACTGTAAATACATGGTAAACAAGTTCACAAAATACATAATTAAAACATATCCAGTATACACAATCTATGACCCTATAATTCAGACAAGATTAGAGCACACAGTTGTAGCATTGAATAAGCTGCTTTCTTCTTGGGATAATGCATTTCAAGGATTTCTGTTTGAAACATAATGTTTAGTTTAGCAGATCTATTTAATATATATATATATATATATATATATATATATATATACAACATTCAATTGTGTTCGTCATTTAATTCTCACATAATGTGTAGTTTATTTAGCACATTCATAAATTTTTAAAAAATAATACTTACACTGAATGATCATAGAACTCTCAAAATTTCGATATCTGTTTCGATTATGACTTATTCCTCAGTCCGTCCTCCCTAAACAGCACAGTAGCACAAGAACAAAATTTATACTGTATTTTACAATGAAGACATCATTTTTCCTCAGATAACTATCCAAAAAATCAGATTGAACTACCAGTATTCGTCCATCATGAATCAGTTAGATTGTATTGTTCCTTCAACCATATTTGATATAATAATGATACATGATCTTTGAAAAATCACGGATAACTTTGTTCTCTTCACATGTATCACTTGCAATTAACTAATTAGGCATGCATGCATGTATATTAGGGACATTAGATACATTATCTTCATATATCTCTCTGAGTTAAATACTTGGACAAAGATACAAGTACTCAAAGTGGAATGAGAAAATCAAGGAATATTATAATTTCAACAGCCGTTATAAGTTCTGTCTATAAGTGAACTTCCAAAATTACTCCTATTTATTTTTGTTTAAACAAATACCATACTTGATGAATTTTGTTTTAATTAATAGTTTTACCTTATAAATATGAACTTCAGTTATGCTTTTAATGTATTATTGATTGCTTATATACACACTCGTCTCACAATAAGTACTTTGTTTTGTTTATCAACATTTTTATTTATTAAAAGCAACATAATAAAAATATTAATTATTAAATCACAGAAAATAAAATACATAATCTATTATCTATTATGTAGAATATATTAACAATAAATTTACTAGTTTTCCACAAATATAGGATGAAAAATAACACATTTAATTATACGTTGTAATTAGGGACAAAAAAAACGATTTTAATTTTAGTGATTTGATGTACAACGAGATATTCAAAGCTGAACCATGCACAAATCTGTATAGCTAAGTGATTTTTTTATATGAAATTAAGATTAAATAATATATAGCTTATCCATATTCCATCAAATTTTTGACGGATTGCAAAACACAAAAATCCTGCCTCGGATGACTACCATGCCAATATTACTCGATTTGAACTTGGAAAGGCTCAATAGCTTGAATTTTTCAGGTTCAAGTCAAGCATCATACAACTCGGTGCTTTATAGAGTAGAGCATTCGGGTTAATCAAACTAATAAAATTCTTTTTTTAAAAAAAATACTACTGTATATAATAGTTTAAAGATAAGTTGATAAGTCAATGATAATAAATAATTTTACATTTAATATATTATAATAAATATTCAGAAGAAATTTTCTATCTAACAAAGGGTACCTAGAGTAGCTTATGCTATTGATTGCCAACTAACTCCAATTTTTTGAAATAATAATATAGTACACTAGCTCTGGTTAGAAATTATTTTTACTTTTTATTCATGATCAAGTTTAAGCACTCCTCCATGGGTATTTAGTCAAGCTATAGCATTTCGTACTTGAGCTTGACTAACCCTAACCCAGCCCATCAAATTTTTCATGTACTTGACGCCTAACTTGATCCACCCTAGCTTGGGTTGGTCCAAGTAAAACATACGAAACCAAAATTTTCATTTAGCTTAAAGTCTCTTCAATTTCAAGTTACGCAATTGAAAGAGATATCAAGCTAGAAATTTTAATGACTGACCATTGAGTGAAACAACAGGACATCTAAACCAAAGTCAAAACAACACCAATTAAGGGCATGTATTACTATTTCCACTGAAGTATGAAAATATGATTGCAGGTTAGTTCGCTGTGAAAATTTAAACAATGTATACAAATTACAAACAAGATAATAATTATAATATACTAACTTGGACGTGTGATACTAAAGCGATCACACACCCAGGAAAGATAATGCAGTTCTTCTAGCTAATAGGGACATCATGACTCAATAATCAATCCAATAAATAAAAAAGCTCATTACATTCAGCTTCTTCAACGAGGCCACATTAGGGCACTACAGAAGTGTTCACGAGACTGTAACAATGAAAAGCTCTCCAGGAAACGATGTTTACGTGATAGAAAATAGGTTCCATGCCCAGAATTTAGTTACAGATAATATTCGCCAACCTTGCATTCCTTTTAGGCAAATCAATGAGATCCCACATCGGAGTCTCATCATTATGGCACCCTTACCAACTCATTTGCTGTAACCATTTGAACTAGACAACAAGCACTAAACTTTAAATCAGCTTAGAAGTCACAACCTCAAATAGAATCAAGTGAGAAGCCAGTGGGACCAAATCAGGGAAAGAGGGCAGCAGCCAACTCAAGTAGAAATTTAGTGGGATTCATTGAAGAGCTAGCATCAACATGTATGGATATAGTTCTGCAGAGACATATAAAAGATGACCATAAGCAACCTATCTTTCTAAGCTTTAGAAAAAATGAAACATAAGGAATTTTATGCTTGCATTACATGCAGCATTAGAACACCAACTATGGCAGTAGCACAAAAAAGTGCCTGCATAATTACAATCAAAATTGCTGAGAACATTCCGAGTGGCAGGGGAAAAAAAAATAAATCCATGATACAGTATATATTAGGCAATTGTTGCACGGACAAAGCGCAGAAAAATAAGACTCATAAACTATATACTTCTATGAGCTGTTAACCATGTCCTTTCTTCGACTATGGACCATGGTTATGGTTCAAGATTTATTGTAAAGATAATATTATCATATCAGTTTTCACACAAAGAGTCGGATGCAAGATTACTATTTAGATTACTTCTGGTCATATAGTTAATTGAAATCAAAAGAGTATGAGGCATGTCTGCATTGTGGTGAAAAGTATGTATTTCAAAGAGCACAAAACATGCAAAAGGTAACCACTACACCAATTGGGTTGAAGCACATTGCATGGCAACCCAAAAAACAAGATACAGCAAACAGATTAGCACCATGACAACCCAAAAGAAGATACAACACAATAGATTTTAACAGCAATTTCAAAGTAACACGATCATATCATATGCAGTAATTATCTAATTTCACTTCAAACGAGCAAAATGATATAGTGGCAATGATTAGAATATAGTTGATGGTTCTAAATATTAATTAATAATACACAAGTTATATGGGGGAAAATAGATACAATTACATATTGGAAGACCAAAATTGGCTAGAAATCCAACAAAGTTTGAGAGCAACGTGGAAATGGCCAAATTTTGAACACTAATGCTCAACACGTTTATTAAATTTTTTGAAATGTTATCTGGTAAATCAAATAGACCAACTACGATGCCATCATAACAAGGAGAAAAAATGTAAACGAATAATAAAAGCATGGTAGTCATATGCCCAATTAAACAGTAAATTATTACCCAAAAAAACGAAAAAGTGCAACACGAAACTACGCGGAAACGAGGAAAAAAGAATGGAAGCTAGGTCGCGGAAAACCAAAATCGCATGAAATTACACTGATCATCGACGGTAAGCAATCAATCGGAGAGCACACATCTAAAATCACCAGTAACAGACACAAGTAAACACGAGAAAAACTTCACCGAATCAATAAACAAAAAACAGGGGAACAGATATTTCAAATAATAAAGCAGAACGAACATACATCTCAATCTCAATCAAAGGTGGACTTACAGTGATGTATTGGAAGAACGTAAACATCCAAGGTTCCAACGCACAATCGATGATCGGACGAGTCCGGCGAAGGATCAATGACCGCGCTGGTCTACGATTATACAAGTATAGAGAGAGGCGAAGAGTATTCAGGAAGAAAATTCATAGAGAGAATAATCCAAATGCGGTTTAGGAATTGGCATTGGATTATGAGGAATGAATTAAATAAAGGCACCAAAATCTTGAGAAGGAACGAAAAAAGCATTAAAGGATGGCGAATATTAATTATACTTCATATATTAATATTAATAATGAAAATATTAATTAATCAATTTGTGAACTAATTCAAAATACTCCCTCCGTTTTCTTTAAAATGAAATATTTGCATGGTAATTACTATTCATTAAGTAACTTTGATTCAATTTTTTAACACAGTTATATAAGATAGAACACAGACAAGTGAGATCTTGTTGAATTCGTCTAATCGTGTAGTTTTAGAATATCAATTTTTTATAATTTTTACTTTTACACAATTTGAGATATTAAACATTAAAAGTATATATTGGATAACGTGAAACGTAGGAATGTTTCAATCTTTTGAGGACGGAGGAAGTATTTAAAAGGCAAATACACGCTTTTATTTTATTTTACTTGCAAATAGGTAAAAGCAAAGTGGTCCCTATTTTTATGGGATTCCTTATTTTAAATATTTGCTTTTCAAGTAGAAAAATTCTTCTCATTAATTTCAAAATAAATGTACTATTCTTAATGGGATGTATTTTTTTTTTTTTCTGAACAACCTATACATGCTAGTAAAAGGTGGTGAGAGCTCATGTCACACAAATTAGAAAGTGGAATAAAAGGGAGGGCTAGGGGGGGGAGGGGGGGAATCGAACCTCCAACCTTCCGCTGGAAGTTCAGGGACTTAACCACTTGGGCTAAGTCATCATCCCCAATTGAATGTATTCAATAAAGATTTTACAATTTTTTTTAAAAAAAAACTTTTAAACTTTGGAGTATTGAATTTAAATTTTAAAACGTATTTAGAAATTTGGAGGTATTCAATATAAATTTTTAAAAGTCTTTAAAAATTTAGATATATTAATTTACCAAACATAGTTGGCCTAAGTGGTATGGGGCTCTGGCAGCTTAATCAAAGGTTCCGAGATTTATACAGATATGTGAACCAAAATCTATATGGAGTCTATACAAAATTATTTTCTAAATCCAATGACTTTTTAAAATTCATAAAAGTCTATCAAACTCTCAACCAAATACATCCCTTTAAGCTCATGACCTTGATAATATATATATATATATATATATATATATATATATAGTTGCTTTATTTGCTACCCGCCTCTTATCCATATCCTTTATTTATTTATAATTATGTAGAATGAGCCCCACCCAGTCAAGATACGGTACAGACCCACAATTGGTCTGTACTTGCAGACCCCCACCAAACATCACATAGCAAATAACTTAGTTGATCAAACTGTTATATATCGTCACATTCCCCCAACCCCTCCCCTCAATCGTTCGTTTTAATCAATCTGTCATGTGAATTATGAGCTCATTTTAATCAACAAAATGAGTCCATAAGATGAATCTACACCTTACAAGGATCTAATAATCGTTTTCAAAATGCAAAACCGTCGCGGGAATAGAATGAGCTCGTCGGAGAAGAAATGTGAATAGTAAATCCGACGATCCTCCAAACTCTTTCGAAAAAAGTTAAACTTATGTGCATTCAACTCATTTTGATATGAGGATCACAAATATGTGCTCGGATTTTAGAAACACCAACCGCAGCTCAAGATGACGAAAGTTGGCCGGAATTTTTCAAAACTTGACCGGAAAAATGTCTACCCTTCGTCGGAAGTCGTTTATTCACCGATTTCAGTAAGAATTATATCTATTTCAATCGAAATCATCTATCAATTACAACCATAAGCTCAAATAACACTTCCGATCAACATACAACAAAGATCGATAAAAATTTCGGGATCCAAGTTTATAAACTACATTGTCACTCACGTAACTACTTCCACAATATTAAAAAACTTCATCATGAACAAGCTAGTGTACCAATGAGCTCTGATATTATAAGAATGGACAATGAAATTAATCACCACACCACCTCTTTTAGACATTACAATATGTAATATATTTGTATCACATAAATTATGTTTCTCATCACACCATGCTTAGGTATACATCATATAAAACCCTGAGACATCACATGAAAACCATGCTTTTCGTGACTATATACCTCATCGCATAACTCATGCATCCCATCACATACAAACCCTTTAGGCATCACATAAGTCTACTGCATTCAAAATTTCACAACTACATAAAATGGTGCCTGCACCTACAGGCACCTGCACTGTACCCTCATCCAGCCCCCAATAACCATTTTTCTAGTCAATGGATTCGCTATAAAAAAAATACTCCAAACAGAAAACGTGGTACTTATTATTTTTTTAATGGCATGATTTACTTTAACCATTATATAATTTTTCGTTAATCACATATATTAAAATAATTTTTTAAACCCAGAATATATATGTTTTTACAAATTAATTTAGTTATAACTAATGTGAACTCTACTGTTAATCGTATTATGTATTTGGGTGAAGTCTTCAACAGAGCATGTGGTCACCAAAGTAAGCCTCGAGAAGTTCGGTTTGTCACTTGGAACCCACACGTGCACTCGGGCGTTGTCCTCCACGTGAATGGGAGTGCTCGTGGTAATCCGGGCTCGGCCGGATTTGGTGGCGTTCTTCGCGATGGTAGCGGTAAATGGTTGCATGGTTTCTTTGGTTCCATCGGGGTGGCCTCCAACCTTGAGGCCGAGCTCCATGGTATTCTGAATGGTATGAGACGTCTTGCTGACCTTGGCATCTCTTCTGCTTACTGCTACTCTGACTCTTCTGAGGCTCTTCGTCTGATCCAGCAAGAGCTGCCGTAGATCGAAACTTGTATAGTGACAATATCCGGATTAAGATGATGAATTATAGGGTTAGGTAAAATAATGATTAGAGAGACACTAATATGGAAGTTAATGAAGAACAAGAACACACACCAAGATGGGTTTAATATAAGATTATGAAACTAAATTGTAAGATAAAGATAAGAAAGCTTATGAATGAAGGGGACCCGAACTTGCCAAGGGGAAATGAGACGAACTCAAGACAAATGGCTTCCTTCAAGTGCATCATTCATTGACAATCCATCGAGCAAGCTTCCAAACTTGATGGCGTGAGGGAAATGAGCATATGCCCAAGACAAACACGGTTGGGAGAGAACACCTTTGAGAGAGTGTTCTCGATTTTGAACTTTGAAAATATGAAATATTGATTTCAAATTAAGCAAAGTTGTGTACAATGGTGTGGGGGGACCTATATATAGTCCAAGCCATAAGGAAAGCAATAAAATACAGAAAAATATAATGTTGAGCACAAAATAGCCTAAATTATAAAAGTGATGCGGTGATGCGGTCTAACGAGGGCGATGCGGTTTAAACCGCATTAGGGCAAAATAGACCGCATGCATTGGAATGGAGACTCCTTCGCATTTTGGGATGATGCGGTGCGGTTTAGACCGCATTGGTCAGACCGCATCCGTTGACTTTGACCGCATGTCTTCGATTCGGACTTGTCTTCACATTTCGAGCTGATGCGGTCTAGGTGATGCAGTGCGGTTTAGACCACATTGGTCAGACCGCATCCATTGACTTTTGACCGCATGTCTTCAATATGGATTTGTCTTTGCACTTTGAGCAGATGTGGTTTAGACTGCATCCGAGAGATCGCATCGCATCCTTGGTCTTGGCTGCTTCAACACAAAATGGTGCATGCGGTTTAGGGTGGTGCGGTTTAGACCGTATCCCATAGACCGCATGCACTTGACCGCATGTGCTGGATTTGAGCTCTTCTCCAAGGAAATGTGGGTGATGCGGTTTGGTGCGGTCTAGACCGCATGCATGCGGTTTAGACCGCATGTGATAGACTGCATCACTTGCTGAAAATTTTCCAAGTGTTGAAGTTTTTTGACCTCTTCATGTTTGCGGGCTCCTTTGTGCATCCTGATGCCTTCTTTCAGCTTTATTTAACTCCCAGGTTCGGAATCCATGTTAATGGATTCCGAGCTTGTCCGGACTTGATCTATCCGGATCATTATTTGCAATCTTTGGGCTTCCTGGGGCTCCAGATTGTCTGTTTCCTGCAAGAAAATTTTATTTAATGTATCAGAAAATTTCTTGGCCCTTTGTTTGGAAACTGGCCCTTCGGGAATTATTGGAATAATTAATCCGTTGGTTCTGGCGACTACGCCATCCCCACCCCCTTGGGAAGGTTGAGACATCAACCGACCAGAATCCAACTCATCATCCCTTTCGAAAAGAGATAAATTAGCAACATTGAAAGTCGGATTAATATTAAAATTATCAGGAAGCTCAATCCGATAAGCATTGTCGTTGATCTTCTCAATGACTTTGTAAGGTCATGTTCCGCGGGATGCGAGTTTGCCATGTGTCTGTGCAGGAAACCGTTCTTTTTGCATATGCACCCAGACCCAATCTCCCGTTTTCAGCAACAGCCTTTTTCTGCCCCTGTTGGCAAATTTGGCATATGTCTCTCGATGCCTTTTGCAAGCTGTCCCGAACATTCTTGTGCTGATCCTTGATCGTATTAGCCCTATCCCTGCCATTGAAATTAAGACGCTCACTACTAGGTAGTGACAGAAAATCGAGATGGGTCATAGGGTTAAATCCATAAACAACCTCAAAGGGTGACATGTGTGTGGCACGATGAATGTGACGATTATAAGCAAATTCAATGTAAGGCAAACATTCATCCCAACTTTTGGAACTCGAAGACGTAATTATGCGTAGAAGGTTACCCAACACGCGATTTACCGCTTCCGTCTGTCCGTCCGTCTGCGGATGGTAAGACGTTGAGAACAAAAGCTGTGTGCCCATCTCACGCCAAAAGCCCTTCCAGAAGTAGCTTACGAACTTGGCATCTCGGTCTGAAACAATTGACTTTGGTACTCCATGAAGACTTACAACTTCTCTGAAAAATAGATTTGTAATATGCCTGGAATCATTGGTCTTCGCACAAGGTATGAAGTGTGCCATCTTGGAGAATAGATCAACTACCACAAAGATTGAATCTTTGGCTCTTGCAGTCCGTGGTAGCCCAAGTAAGAAGTCCATAGATATGTCCAGCCAGGGTCCTTCTGGCACAGGCAATGCTTGGTACAAGCCGTGAGGTTTGACAGTCGACTTGGCCTTCAGACAGACCAAGCACTTAGCAATGAAGCGAACAACCTGGGCCTGCATTTTTGGCCAGTAGAACTTTTCAACAAGAATTCCCAGAGTTGCATCCTTTCCAAAGTGTCCCATGAGTCCACCACCGTGAGCCTCTTGAACTAGCAACTCCCTGACGGATCCTTTTGGAATGTATAGTATGTTTCCAAAGTACAGGAACCCGTTCAGTTGGGAAAACTCCTTGAAACCATTTTGATTCGTCTTCTCATAAAGTACCCTAAAATCATCTTCAGTGGCATACTGACTTTTGATATGCTCAAAACCAACCAGATGAGTAGTTGCAAATATAACCAACGCTGTTCTCCTTGAGAGGGCATCTGCAACCACATTATCCTTTCCTTTCTTGTACTTAATCACGTAAGGAAATGACTCAATAAATGTGCTCCACCGAGCATGTCTTTTGCTCAATTCTCCCTGAACCCTTATGTGCTTAAGCGTCTCATGGTCGGTATTGATCACGAATTCTCTTCCTCTCAGATAGTGTTGCCACGTCCTCAAAGATTCAACAATAGCATATAATTCTTTGTCGTACATGGAGTAATTTAGTTATGCTCCACTGAACTTCTCACTGTAGTATGCTATTGGTCTCCCTTCTTGGAGCAACACTACTCCCATGCCCGTACCTGACGCATCACTTTCAATTTCGAATGGTAAATCGAAATTTGGTAATGCTAGGACAGGAGCATGAGTGAGCTTATCCTTAAGGTCATCAAATGCCTTTTGCTGTGCCGGCCCCCACTTGAATGGAATGTCCTTTCTAAGCAGTGCAGTGATTGGGGCCGCAATTACACTAAACTGTGGAACGAATCACCTGAAGAAACCACTCAATCCCTGAAAGCTGCGTACTTCGTGCACAGTGGTTGGCGGCTTCTAGTCAGATATAGCTTTGTTCTTTGATTCGTCCACTTTTAGTCCATCTTTCCCAACGCAAATACAAGAAATGTCACTTCCGGCACACAGAAGCTACACTTCTCGAAGTTGGCGTACAAGCGAACTTCTCTCAATCGATCCAGTACCTGTTGCACATGATCCACATGATCGATTAGAGTATAACTATAAATGAGAATGCCATTAAAATAAACTACAATAATTTTTCCTATGAATTGTCTAAGAGTCTCATTCATCAAACGTATAAATGTAGAGGGGGCATTCGTAAGGCCTAATGGCATGACGAGCCACTCATATAGACCAAACTTCGTCTTGAAGGCGGTCTTCCATTCATATCCTGGTTGCATTCTGATTTGATGATATCCGCTCTTTAAATCGATCTTAGTGAAGAGGCTAGCACCACCAAGTTTATCTAGAAAGTTGTCCAGTCGCGGAATTGGATGACGATATTTGACTGTAATAGCGTTGACCGCACGACAGTCAACACACATACGCCATTCGCCATTCTTCTTCGGAACGAGTAAGACTGGAACAACACATGGAGACAAACTTTCTCGAACCTAACCTTTTTCGATCAAGGCTTGCACTTGCCGCTGAATTTCCCTTGTCTCATCGGGATTCATGCGGTACGCGGGTCTGTTGGGGATCGAAGCTCCGGATACAAAATCGATACGATGCTCCACACCTCGGAGTGGTGGTAGGCCAGCTGGCACTTCATCCGGAAAAATATCTTGATTTTTGTCAATTATCCTGGAAAATTCCAAAGGCAAATCAGGTGTAGTATGAACAGTTCTATTGAGAGATTCATCGGGTTTAATTAATGCAAGAAAACAGTGACATGAGAAGTCAGGTGCTCGTGCCGCTTGCTGAAATGCAGTCTTGGTCAATATCAGACATTGATCCAAGTTTGATGAATTCTCGCCAACTTTGGCTTTCCCTCTTTCCTTTGCCTTATGGTCAGCTTCTGCTTGAGCTAATTTGTTCTTTAGTTTTTCCTGGTCTAATCTAACAGCTTTTATAGATAAAGGTTTAAACAAATATTCTTTTTGTCCATGCTTAAAATATAAAACATTAGACTTTCCTCTGTAAGTAGCATCCTCATCAAAAAGCCACGGTCTTCCAAGCAAAACGTAACATGCGTTCATGGGAACGACATCATATAATACCTTTTCTGAGTAGGTGCCCTTTGTGATATGGACCTATGTCTGTTGGGAGACCTTGGTTTTGCCACTGCTGTTCATCCAATGTAGCAAGTAGGGACTGGAATGCTCCTCCGTTGGTAACTGCAATCTGCGCACAGTATATAAACTAACAATATTAGTGCAGCTACCGTTATCAACAACGACAGTGGCCATTATTGCCTTGGATTGTGCAACGACAACATAAGAGATTCTCCCTTTGTTCGTTGGATGAAGTTTCTGGTTCCCGTTTAGCATTGAATGCCCTCATTGCTACCAGCAGATTCACATCTTCTTCATTGTCTTCATCAATTTCGGGATTGACTGGTTCATCCACTTGGTATTGTCGCAGATCAGTGTCACAGTCATCCTCTTCGTCAGAATCATAAATCTTGAACACTCCTGGTTCAGCCTCTATCACAGTTCTTTCCTCATCGCCAGTATTGAGTATGGCCACTCGTCTTGGATTATTGCACTCATTTGCATAATGGCCTTTCTTGCCACACTTCCAACAACTGACTTCTCTTTTGCTATTGGCGGGTGGATGCTGTTCTCGGCCCTAGGCTCTGTTTCGATCGTCTCGGTTGAATTCCCCGAAATTCTTCCCCAGCTCAAACCTTTTGGGCCTGTAACCTCCCTCATCACGAACCGGCGACGGCGTCGGCTGAGGTTGTTTCGGTCTTTCTGTCCGCTCGAGTGGTCGGATCAACCATGGCTTGCTTGGGTTGTAATCTGTGGAAGTTCGATGGGTCTTCCTTTTGAGTTGGGACTTAAACTTTGCAGCTTTTCTCACCAAGTCGGTGATATTCACATAGCCTCTCATATCCATTTCTTCAAAGATTTCGGGCCTCAAACCCTTTGCAAATCTGGTCAGTGTGATCAACGGGTCCTCATTGAACTGTGCTCTAATCATGAGCATCTCCATTTCGCGGTAGTATTCCTCAACGGTTCTTGACTCCTGTTTCAGACTGATCACCTTCATGTACATGTCTGGTTTGTAGATGGGAGGCACGAATCTTCTTTCCATAAGTTGCAGAAAATATTCCCAGTCAATGACTTGGGGTTGGCCAGCATTGTGATGATCAATTGGGAACTTTTGCCACCAGAGTTGGGCATATTCTTTAAATTCTTGAACTGCCAGTTGAATCTTCTTGAAATCAGAGTAGTTATGGCAGTTGTAGATCATCTCCATGATGTTTCTCCAATCATGAAATTCATTAGGGTCACCAGTCTATTTAAAACTATGGATGGTGAACTTAATGCATTGCAGATTGTCGTCCACGTCATCTGGATCATCTCTGTTTATTACAGGTGCATTTCGGGATAGGCGGTGAAACTTTTGACAAGTTTCATCAACACGAGCTTTTTACAAAATATCAAGTTCGAATTTATTAAATGAAAAGAGTTATGATTCACGGGAAAAGGTTTAAGGATATATTTAACTTTTTATTACTCATGTGGGAAACTTTGATTTCAAATGGCGCGATGAAAATCCCCGGCCATGAAACTTTTGACAATTTCCCACTATATGAGTATTTTCTGAAAAATATTAATCCCGGTTTGATTTATTATTCAGTGAAAATCGATTTATGAAGATGAAGTTGGGATTAGGGATATATTTATAGGTTGTCACGTTTTTATTTACTCGTGTTGAGAAACTGTGCCCCCGAAAGCGCACGGAGTCAAAAATTGCAGTATTTATAGTAAGTACCAGATCGTTCACTGGAGGATGTGCGATAGAAGCAGGGCCCACGTCGTTTTATAAGATTTTACACTCGGTTACTCGATTCAAGTTTGTGTTTTGACTATCAACTACTTGACAGAATTTAAACTAAGTTATGAAAGCAATTAAAATTGTTCTAGAAAGCAAATTAAAACTATTCTAAAAAGCAGATAAATTTAATCTAAGAAAGCAATTAAAATTATTCTAAGAAAGCGATGAAATAACACTAAGCTATCTATCATTAATCTAGGAAAGCATATTTAAAGTGTGACAGAAGGGACAGGAGGAAAAGAATAAAAATTGGACAAGATTCAGATGAAACACAATTAAACTTCCATTTTAATTACACAGATCTTAGCTTGGGATAATCCTTTCAGATAGCTAACTCTCATGCTTTCTATACTGTGTTCCCTTTAACAGACAAGTACTTACAATAAGAATTTACATGCTCTTAAGAAATCATAATCTAAGATACCACAGACTCATAACTCCCTTCACAGGCCTTGCAAAGTTATATTATTTATCTGTGGTGAATACGCAACACCTGACAAATCATTAGTTGAAGTGTCAAGTACCGCTATCATTCCCCCATGTCACACCCAAAGATTCTAATCAAGCCTGAACTATCCCTTAACTATCAGTCATAGTAGCAGTTATACAACTCTCAATACAACCGAGTGACCTCTAACGAAAGCATTTAAAAGAAAGCGATAAAGAAAGCATTTAAAATCCTATCACTCGGAGGTTTTTGAAAGTTTGACCCTGGTAGTAAAAGAAAGCCCCCAGTCGGAATGACCAGATGTGGATCAAGAATTCCCTATTCTCGGTGAACCGCTCGCAGTGTTCACTTCCCGTCGGGTGGTTATGAGATACAAACTAATGAAATAAACTAATAAATTAGTTCATTCCGGATGCACTCACTCAGGACTCAAAAATAGGCTTTGGCAGAAGAGGATAGCAGTTGAAAGGAACTCAACCCTACCTTAGAAAATAACCAAGGCCCACATGTTGTTCTTCTAGTATTATCTATTACACCTCATCTGAATCCAAGTGGACTCTGAGTCAGTGCAATATTTAATATAAGATTTCCAACATACAACAATTTTGGAAAATAATGAATTTGAAAATCATTCCCTAAACAGGTACTAGACTCTCAATTAAAACACAGATCCTTTCAGTCTAGATGAGACCTAATCGCTGACTCTGCTTCTAATTCCCCAAAATCAACCCCCAGTCGAATGCGAATTAGTCATAACTGTGAAATTTATCCCTTACTTAGATCCGGATTTTATAAATGAATTTTTATTGGAAATTTATTGTGAGACATCTGATTTAAATCAAGACTTCTATGTCCAAGGGAAGGATCCCAAAATAATGTGACCACAATATCTACATAATAATATCATGCATAAATTTATAAAGAAGTGTAAAATTAAATAACCCAAAATATAAGGTGGGTTTAGACAGAAGTTGATACACAGAGATGAAATAGCCGGAGATGAGAAGAATTTATTTTGGCTAAAAAGATGACAAAAATAATCAGGATGCTCCGGACTGCAAACATCTGCTATCTAGGTCCTTACTATTCCAGGTGGGATGATTTTTAGACAGTGGAATGCCCTAAATGACAGTTGCTGCCGTCATCTTAGACTCCACTGTCTGTGAATTTGGATAAAAACCTACATGTTCTATTACTGCAATAATTATTAGATAACATTGGCATATATCATCTAACATTACTACAGCTCCAGATTCAGGTTTGAAATTAAAATAAAGAAAAGAAAACTGTATCCGGATAGGAGTCAGCTGAGCAGCTATTATAATCCCGGATGGACGAACCGCTAAGGCTTCCACCGACCACTATCCGGACCATACAAAATAACATCTAGTAATTAATATACAGACCACGAGCTAGTTTATCCGTGTGGGAATACCCGCCAACATTAATCTGATATATTTCTTACTAGCCGTTTCACACAACACGGGTAAAGACAAAATAAATAAAAGAAAATATTTTTGAGTCGTCTTGTATGAGAGACATTGGTCTCTCATGCAAGGTATGGAAATTACTCCATAATCACTTTTTATGGTCTAAATAATTTCTCATTCCATAATTAATTAATTAATCACAGTCCGGATTATATACTTAGATCATTAGAGTTTAATCACTTGTAGAAGAATCTTTTAATGGGAAATTGAACAATGTTCTTTATATCAAATTAATCATGGGTTGAGATCATTGGATTTCAACCTCAAAATATTAATATAAAGGTTCAATTAATTAATGGGGTGAGATGGAGAATAAAAATTTGGCAAGAGAGTGTCATGCATGTCGTGAAGCAGAATTTGTGTCGTGAACCATGGGTTCACGACAAAGGGATCATGACATGTGAGGTGGGAGATAATAGGAATTGGATATTTTGAAAATTAGGGTTTGTTGTGTCGCTAAACAAAAATCTGTGTCGCTAGGCATGGCCTCGCGACAAGGGTCTAGCGACACAAGGTTTGAAAATTCAACAAGGGCATAATTCCTGGTCGCGGAACAAGGGGTGTGTCGCGGACTGTGGGTCCGCGACAGGGGTTTCGCGACAGAGCCCTTCCAGAATAAATTGCAAGTATTTGGGTCCTCGGTCGCTAATCAAGGAGTGTGTCGCGAACCGTGGGTTCGCGACAGGATTGCCTCGCGACCGAGGGATTTAAAAACTTTATAAAATTTCGGCAGCATAACGCCTAAGATTGCATTGCAGGGGAGTGCGTTGTGATCCGTGGGATCACAACGCACGGATCACAACGGGAAAATTACGTTGCAACCCGTGGGGTTATAACGTGGTGCAATACAATATAGGAAATGCAATTTTTAATATGCACAAACACTCAAATATCATCCATTTTTAGATCTAATGTACTAAAGCTAAAAATAAAATAAATAAACTACCTAAAACTAAACAAAACCTAAGAACAGAACATAAAAAAAAAAGAGCAAAGACTAATCCTAAAACAGACTATGCTAATAAACTGAAATTAAAAATAAAACCTACACTAAATCTATCAAGGGATAAGCATATAGTGTTTGTGCATTTTATTAATCTAAAAGAAAGCATTAAATCTAACTACATCTAACTAAAAATAATAAAAATGGTCAAGCAGCCCAAAAGAAATGAAAACAGAACAACATAAAATAATAAGGAAGAAGCCATGACAAATTGTTGTGGGGCCTTTTCTTGATTAAATCAACAAAACATGGTTCAAAATACACTTATTAATTAAGTGTTTGAAACCTAAAAAAATACAAAAATATAAACTGGGAAAGAAAATGAACACTAGCTACACTCATTTATTACAAAGCATAAATTAAACTAAGCTAAGATCTACTTCTACAATGCATAAAAACAAAATAAACTATCTATCCTAACTATTTTTGGAGAGCACAGTGGTGCCTCCAAGAACAATAAAGAAACTAAGTGTAGCTAGGTTACTGTTCAATGGGGTGGGAGGATATACTTATAGATGAGTGGAAATAAACCCTAGGCTCATTCAAGGCCCACCCAGTCGCTAAACAATTATGCCTGTCGCGAAACAAATTCTGGTTCAGGACACGCTTTTTAGCTCTTGGATGACGCGCAGGAGGGGGGCGGGAGCTCGAGGTCCAGGAGGAAAGGACAAATATTTTGTGTCTGCGGGACTTGAGGTCCCAGGACCTTCCATCCGATTTAACATGTGGGAAATTTGAATTGAAGAGTGGAGTTGCAGCTCACGTGACTTTGCTTTTGTGTCTGTCTCTGTCCGTGTGTCTCGGGCGCGATCCCCGTGTCACGGAACATTGTTTCGCGACACAGATTTTGTGTCTTGATACTCCCAGTCCCTAACCATTTTCCCTGTCGCTAGCCATCGGTTAGCGACTGGGGTGCCTCTCTCACAGTCCCTAAGCAATTTTTCTGTCGCTAAGCGTGGTCTCGCGACCGGATGGGATTTTGTCTAGCGACCGGAGTCCCGAGGTCCGGATATTTTTTATTTCTCTTTCCCCTCTTTCCATTTTCTCTTTCTCTTTCCCCATTCCATCCGTCTCTCCTTCATTTTTCTTCTTTCTTCTTTCCTCCATTTTCTATTTTCTTGTTTCCTGTTTTCTGTTTCTCAATTTAACTTGAGAATTTTGGGATCCCCTTGCTACAGTGGGACAACGGCGGCGGTGGCGGAGCTCCGGTGGCAGCGCTGCTGTCGGCTGTGGCGGAGGTCGGAGGATGGTGCTGCAGCGGCGGCTTGGTTGGACGGAGAAGCTGCTGCGGCAGTGGAAGCTCGGGTTGCGGTGGTGGTGCGAGCGCTCGCTGGTTTGATTGGAGGACGAAGGGGGTGGTCGGGAATGCGAGCAGCAGGCGATGAGAGGGCAGCGGCGGCGGCTGTGTCTCGAGGATGGTGGCGAGAGAGATGGGGATGAGGCGGTGGTGCTCCGGTGGTGGCGTGCTCGATCGAAATTGTGGGGAAGATGAACGGGGGAGATGGTGGTGGAGACGGAGGTGAAGATGGTGGTCGGAGTGGTGATGGCTGGCCGGACAGGGGCTGCTGTGAGGCGGCGATTTGGGGATGGACGCCGGAGTTGTAGAGGGCACGGACGGGGAGGGAGAAGATGGGAGGGCAGTGGCTCGAGGATGTCGAGTTGGAGGTGCGGTGGTGAGCTGCCGGAAGGGATGGTGGTGGTGGCTGTCGGCTGCTTCTGTGTTGATCGGGATCTCGCCGGCGGCGGCAGGGTGTAGGGTTAGGGTTAGGTTTTGGGGTGATTGGGCTTTGAAGTTGGTATTGGGCTAATGGTGTAATGGGCTGGACTATAGTTGGAGTGGGCCAAATTAATTGTTGGTGGGCTAAATCCTTGCTGTTTGGGCCAAGTTAATTTGGATTGGTGATCACCTGCACTTAATTAAAATGGATTAGTGGACCAATTATTTCTTAATTATAGCAGAAAATAAAAATAAAACTAAACATAAAAAGTATAAATATATATACATCAAATATAAAATAATAAATGTATATTTATTTCCATTTGATTATTTAGCTTGTTTTCCGTTTAATGGACCCATGTTCCACCGAACAAACACTACAAACCATAATTATCAAATGTGGAATTTTTAATATTTTTATCATGTTTTTGGATTTTTTAACATAAATTTAATAAAAATAATAATATTTGTGTGTTTTTCAATACCAACTTATTATTTATATAAATTTGCACATATCTGTCAAATTCGACTGCTTTCTTATTTAAATAAGACCGGAATGCGATCAAATGTCCGTATTAGACACGGAAATAGATTGAAAATAATGGTCAATTTTGGCCATTATCAGGCGGTGGAGGCATGACTAAAGGATCATTGATGCGTAGTCCTTCGTCTGCTCGAGGGGGAGGAATCGGTGCCATCGGAGGTGGTCTTCGGACACCGGGGCCCTGTCGACGATCGAACGTCCCGATCCCAATCAGTTCCTCTTCCCTTTCAGCTATGGCCTCCTCTGCCTCAGTCATTTCAGCTGCTTGAACCTGGCTACTGCTTCCAGATGGTCGATTTTGCCCGGAGGTAGAAGGATGATTGAAGGCATCTTCCAATCTACGCTCAACCTGATGCATCACTCGCAGTGCCAAAGCTTCATCTTGTAACTTCATGCGTCCTGCAAATTCATTGCTCAGATTATCGATGCGCTCATTCACAACAGTAATATTTGGGAACGTTAGCATCAGGAGTTTGCTTAAGGGTCTCGAAATCAGCCCTTTTAACGGTATCCTCCTTCATTGCACGTAGCATCTCCATGATGTCAGTCATGCTCGGCTCAGTATTACCTGCCATGATTCTCAGACAATAATAGTATAGATATAATGTAGGTCAGAAAATAAGTGCTGAAATATGTAGAGTGAACTCTCAGATTCGCACTCAATCTTGGTCCTCAACACGACTTCAGTCCGTCGCCTGCTCAAACAGTTCAATCAGATGCACGAGAAGTACAGACAGATATATTTTTGACGCACAGTTCAAGAGTCAAATGAAAATGTTCGACTCAAGCAAAGAACACACAAATATGTATGCATGCACTGCAGTCTGATCAAGTTCACAGTTTTAAACAGATATTGCAAGCAAAGAACAGTGATATGTGTCCCAATTTAGAAGTGGAAAAATAAAAGCTCACAAGAAAATTGCACTCGAGAAAAATAAAATAAAAACACAATTTACTCAAATGACTTATCGGGCTTGGGTTTCACAAAATGCCAGTCACGATATCCACTTTATTGTACGAGTACTCAAGTGGCTTCTCGGGCTAGGTTTCAAATTGTGCCAGTCCGATATTCACTTAATTGTAAATTCACTCAAAACAGTCAAAAATATGAAGTGGAAAAATCCTGTCAACACTTGTAAAATTTTGGACTGGGGATGCGGTTTAATGGCTGGATGCGGTTTAAAGTGGAAAAGACCGCACCAATGTGACAGACCGCACGCGATGCCCTTTTTGAGACTTAGAAAATTTTTGTTGATGCTGGATGCGGGATGCGGTTTAATCACGTGGATGCAGTTTAATAGACCGCACCAAGAAAAGACCGCATGTCCTTGCCTTGAACTGGAAATCGCCTTCTGAGAGGATGCGGTCTAATTAGCCGGATGAGGTTTAGACCGCATTAAGGTTGATAGACCGCACGCGATTTGAACTTCTTTTCCAGACTTAGAAAATTTTGTTGCTGCTTGAGGTGGTGCAGTTTAATGTGTGGGATTCGGTTTAATAGACCACATCAGTTGGAGATAGACCGCACCAGTCAGATAGACCGCATCTGTGCCTTGGAAAAATTTTGCCTTCTTGATTTTTCTGGGACACGTGGCAACTTGGGATTTATTTGGGATCTCTTGGATGGATAGGTGTCACTCCTTAATTAATGCTCAAGTACAACACAATTAATTCCCTTGACTGATTATTCTGTTGTCAAAAGTCTTGCTTGCTATTACCCGGATAATAGCACATCAAATCCTACCAACTTTTTATCCAATGGTAACAACAAGCATGCAGATTTCTTCAATGCTCAAGAACAAGATGAAAAACCTTCAAATCTTTATACAAATATTATGAACACCAAGAACACGATGAACACAATATGAACTCACGAAAATAATCCTCACACTCCCAACCCGTAAACCATCACTGTTATGATATTAATGATCTTGTTTAAACTAACAAACTCAAATAATCATGCAAATACATTCATACATGAGAGTAGGACAACAAGACTAACATCAACAACAAAATAAACACAATAAATGCTCATGAACAGTGAACAATAAACAGGAGGTATTTATGAGCATATAACCGAGAGCAATAACACCAATATTTTTAGGGTTTTCACAGATTTATATGGAGGAAAACACAAAATAAAACATGGATAATAACATAAAAATATGGAGAATAATCCTATTGCACTAACAAGTTTGGCTCTGATACCAAAATAATTTATATGTCGTAGATCGAAACTTGTATAGTGACAATATCCAGATTAAGATGATGAATTTTAGGGTTAGGTAAAATGATGATTAGAGAGACACTAATATGGAAGTTAATGAAGAACAAGAACACACACAAAGATGGTTTTAATATAAGATGATGAAACTAAATTGTAAGATAAAGATAAGAAAGTTTATGAATGAAGGGGACCCGAACTTGCCAAGGGGAAATGAGGCGAACTCAAGACAAATGACTTCCATCAAGTGCATCATTTATTGACAATCCATCGAGAAAGCTTCCAAACTTGATGGCGTGAGGGAAATGAGCATATGCCCAAGACAAACACGGTTGGGAGAGAACACCTTTGAGACAGTGTTCTCAATTTTGAACTTTGAAAATATGAGATATTTATTTCAAATTAAGCAAAGTTGTGTACAATGGTGTGGGAGGACCTATATATAGTCCAAGCCACAAGGAAAGCAATAAAATACAGAAAAATATAATGTTGAGCACAAAATAGCCTAAATTACAAAAGTGATGCGGTGATGCGGTCTAACGAGGGCGATGCGGTTTAAACCGCATTAGGGCAAGATAGACCGCATGCATTGGAAATGGAGACTCCTTCGCATTTTGGGATGATGCGGTCAAAATGATGCGGTGCGGTTTAGACCGTATTGGTCAGACCGCATTCGTTGACTTTGACCGCATGTCTTCGATTCGGACTTGTCTTCACATTTCGAGCTGATGCGGTCTAGGTGATGCGGTGCGGTTTAGACCGCATTGGTCAGACCGCATCCACCGACTTTTGACCGCATGTCTTCAATATGGATTTGTCTTCGCACTTTGAGTAGATGCGGTCTAGGTCATGCGATGCGGTTTAGACCGCATCCGAGAGACCGCATCGCATCCTTGGTCTTGGCTGCTTCAACACAAAATGGTGCATGCGGTTTAAGTGATGCGGTTTAGGGTGGTGCGGTTTAGATCGCATCCCCTAGACCGCATGCACTTGACCGCATGTGCTGGATTTGAGCTCCTCTCCATGGAAATGTGGGTGATGCGGTTTGGTGCGGTCTAGACCGCATGCATGCGGTTTAGACCGCATCACTTGCTGAAAATTTTTCAAGTGTTGGAGTTTTTCGACCTCTTCATGCTTGCAGGCTCCTTTGTGCATTCTGAGGCCTTCTTCCAGCTTTATTTAAC
Source organism: Hygrophila difformis (assembly GCA_030278955.1). Classification (NCBI taxonomy): domain Eukaryota; kingdom Viridiplantae; phylum Streptophyta; class Magnoliopsida; order Lamiales; family Acanthaceae; genus Hygrophila; species Hygrophila difformis. The sequence continues at coordinate 10,712,722 of JAOANR010000009.1, read as the reverse complement.
TCCGAGGTTCAGAATCCATGTTAATGGATTCCGAGCTTGTCCGGGCTTGATTTATCCGGATCATTATTTGCAGTTTTTGGGCTTCATGGGGCTCCAGATTGTCTGTTTCCTGCAAGAAAAATTTATATAATGCATCAGAAAATTTCTTGGCCCTTTGGAAACTAGCCCTTCGGGGATTATTGGAATAATTAATCCGTTGGTTCTGGTGACTACGCCAAGAGCCTTGCCCCAGGCATATCCTCTTTCCCATCCTGAAGACTATCGTGGGTTTACTTCATGCTCACCCTGGTATTAGATGGTTTCACATCCTGAGAGAAGGAAATTCTGTAGCTGATGGTCTTGCCAAACTTGGAGCTCAGTTCGAAGACTTCTTTACCACCTGGGCCTTCCCCCGGGCTCAGTTCGAGCCTTACTCTTTGCTGATGAAACGGGAAACTGGTTCCCGCATTACTAGTTTACTGCTTTTTCTTTCCCCACCCCCTCTCTGTAGCTTTTTTAGTTTTCTTCTTAGTCGTCGCCCGTGCGTCACCTTACCCAAAAAAAGTAATTTAGTTATAACTTAAAATACGATAAAAATATATAGTATCGGAATTTATTAAACCCACAATATGTAGTATTTTATAAATTAAATTAGTTATCTATAAAATAAATCCTGAATACTTTTTGTCATGTGCAGACTCTTTTCTTCTTATTAAAATTAATTCATCATTCTTAATTTTAAAGGGTTAATCAGTCATTATATGCTATTTTTTAGATCAATGGTCCTTATAAAAATACATAGGCAGCCTGATAGCTGCTGAGTAATCACTGAGTAATGTCATGTCATCTTCCACGTCACCAATATCTGAGTTTAGAAAACAAATCTATCTATTAATATAACAAAATCGTGAGAAAATCTTCATATATATTTAAAAAGATATAATTCCTTTTTATATAAATTATTTTGATTGCGTATATAAATCAATCTATTAATATAACAACTTTTTTGATACATACTTCATATAAATTATTTTTTGGTGACCTATATATACTATTGAATAATATTGTATCAAATAATATTGATACATATAATATAAATTATTTTCTGATACGTATAACATAAATTATTTTTTCATGAATACTTTTTTTATACATATAATTTTGTAAAAAAATAATATTATAATATTATTAAATAAATTTAGTTAGGTTGAAAATTTATCTCTCCTGTATCAATAAAAGGAATATAATTGCCATATATTTTTTAAAAAGATATTTCATTCAAAATATATATTGAATTTAAATTTAAGAAATGTTGTGAACTATAAAAATTTAATAAATTTAGAGTATTTAGTTCTTTTTTCTTTCCATTCAGCCTATTGGTGTTCCAAAAGTACCTTTCCGACTCAAACTCTATCTAATTCAAAGTCCGATTTCATATTCTCGTAAGTGATCACAGAAACGATCTAGATTTCCTTCTGGACTGGAGAAGAGTTCAAAGAAGCTGGATCTTTATTCATTCAATGGAAAGTATTGTCGGCTATTCTCCTAATAAAAATCAGAAATTAAACAATATAAATGTATAGTAAATATATTTATCATATCAAATATTTATAAACATAAAACTATATAATATTAATTCTTTGATCAAATATATAATAGTATAGGAATATTTAAGAAATATTAACATATTATAATATTAATATGTGTCTAAAATATAATCCTATATCAATATAAGGAATTTAAAATAATAGATTTCAAACATTTTTAATCAATGACATATTTTAAATATAAATATTTCATTAAAAATATGGTGTAAATATTAAATTGACCTTAAAAAAATTGATAATATAAAATAACTAATCACTTAAAACTTTCATACCATTTTAACCACATTCTACATAATTTTTTTGGGCCCTATTATATACACTCACCAATTTACTTTAAAAACTCAATTTTATGGGCACACAATAATTATATACCTATTCTACCCTTAAGAAGAAAACATTCAATGTTGAGGATACTATGATAAGTGAGGGGCACCCAAGATAAAACCTAATCCAAAACACACACTACACAACACTCACGGCCACCACCAAAACACCAAACCAAAGGAGAGAACCAGAGCAGAAAACTGCTACACCCATCGAGAAATCAAAGATGGCCGTTCTTAGAAGAAATCTGCTACAACCAAAGGAGAAAACCTAAGCATTTTTTTGTTAGATTTAAACATTAGAAGGATCTTAGAAGAAGAATGGGTGTTGACTTTGTTTGATTTTTGTGCGATACAAGCATTATATTTGTTTGATTACAACATTGGTGTAGATTTGAATTAGTGTTGGGTTGGTTCTATTTTTCTGTGGAACATTGGTTTGGTGTGCAGCATAGACATTGGTTGTATTTGGGTTGAACACTTTGGAAGGTGTTATCAGCGAACGGCCGGCCATGTGTGGCCGTTCGCATAAGGAACCAAACGGCCACCACTGACCGTTTGGCGTGAGAAACAACCGGCCACAGATGGCCGGTCCTTTTTTTTGTTTCTTACATCAAAGCAAACGTGCATGAATGGCTGTTTGCGGAGACACCAGGCAGCCATTAGTGGCCGCTCATTGTGAAGACCGGATGTCCATGGATGGTCGTTCAATTTCATGTTAGTAGGATCCGTTGTTATTTAAAGAAAGGCCGCTATGGGGAGAGGATTGGATCTGGAACTCCGGTGTATCCGGCCGCCGTTTTGGAGTACTTGGCAGCTGAGGTGATAAATTTATGGAATTGAATTCCTGCCTTTGATTTTTATATTTCAAGTTTGTGGTTGACAAATGTTGGATGGATTCCAGGTCTTGGAATTGGCTGGGAATGCGGCGAGAGACAACAAGAAGACCAGGAATATATTTTCTCTAGTAGAGGGTATTTTGGATATTTTAGGTGTATTTTGAGTGCCCACAAACATTAGCTGTGTGTATAACCGAACCCAATTTTTTTTTTCCTTTCTAAAGAAGAAAAGAAAGAAAAGGAAAAAAAAGAAAGACTAAAGCGTATCATAGTTTAATTGTTAGACATAATATCCTTAATTGTAAAAGGATATAAGAAGTATTTTTTTTTTTTTGATGAAGATATAAGAAGTATTTTAGTATAAACAATTGTAAAGATTTGTGGGAATCATAAATAGTTTTGGATTGTAGCAATATTTTTACCCAAAAGCTCTAATATTTTTTTAAGTGATCATAACGTTCAAACATGATACAAAACATGTGAATATAAACTTTCAATCAAACATATTTACCATTTTATTTTTCACAAAGAATAATCTAAAGTGAACATTTAACATAAATATAAATATACAATACTAAACTTATCAAGTTTTCCACTTGCTCTCATTATTTTAGATTTGAAAGCGAAACTATTTATATTTAGTTTTTTAACAGTAAAAATAATTTATTTATGTTATGTTCATTTGGTTGTGGCTTTGAATTTTTCTTCAATCCTCTTATTCTCTCATTTATTTTTCTTTTAATTTTTTTTACATGCATTCCAACCACCATTTTAAGCAAAAGACTTTTTTTGGTGAACAAGTCTGAGAAGGCGGGCACAGAGAAAAAAGAAAAAGAAAAATCGAAAACATAAACAAAAGACTTGAATCTCATGTAATCCACAAAGAAAAAAAAATATATTCTCATTTTATATCCTCATATAAGTTCAATCATGATACGCTCATTTTTAGATCAAAGGCTCTTATTAAAACATGTTGGTAGATTGATAGCTGCTGAGTAATGTCATATCATCAAACACGTCATCAGCAAAAAAAAAAAAATTAAACATCAATAAATTCATCTATTCTTTTCTATGTTTCTCTCATCCTCTGTCCTCACCAAACGATCCAGAGCTCTGCGGATTGCTTGGATAATTCATTCTGGTTGTGCATGCATACTGCCGATTTTTACACTTAAGGGTATTATATTGGCATTCCTATCATTGTGTTTGATGTAATGCCCCCAAAGAACACCCTCTTAATTTTATTCAGAACAATAAAATCAAAGAATTGAGTGGAACGGAGATTCAAAATCTGAGGAACTTTCTACAAAAGATGCAGCTTCACCATTGGAGCCATGTTCGACAAAGTAGCCACATGTTAATAGTGAGTTTCCTTGGAGCATATAAACACAAAATATTGGATAATGTAGTAATTCTAATTTCTACCACCCACTTGCAGGAACATAATTTGGACAAAGAAAGGTTAAGCTCTACCAATTGCTAGATCATTATTTGTTGCCCAATGGAGCAAATGGGTAAAATGTTTTCTTAAATGCTAAATTGACTATTTCTTTTACAGCTAAAGGCATTACAGCAGTGTTCACTTCTGTTGTTCCGTCGATTGAATGACCAAAGATTCAATTGATCACGATGAACAAATTGAGGAGTTGATTTATAAGGTGTGTGCCAAATCTCATTAATGTAATTATTGATTTTCCTTTTATCCTTGGAGAGTTGATTATTGGCATTCACACATAATTCTCACTAACTATTACAAAAACTATACTATTATTAAGCATAACTTGAATCGCTCTACCTGGAGTGGAGTTAGGAATTAGCCTATATATGTTGAGAATTTTTTGTGACCCAGATGATTGTTTTCACTAAATATCAATTAAAAAACATTTCTGATAGGAAATTGTATCATTTAGGAGTGATAATGAATGTTTTGTTGATAGCAGGTGGAGGAGTTGGACAAAAATCTTTATAAATGGTTGAGAAAATACTTGGTTCCCACTTTCAACCAAACAGGATGAGTTTCGAGTTTATGTAGCTTTAGTATTGTGGAATCGAATTATTGAATAGATTATGTGGATAGGAGAGGGAATTGAATTATTAGAAAATTGTTATATCATTCGAGAACACATAATGGGAGGAGGGTCGAGGGATAATGGGATGTTAAAATAACTAATTAATAATAAATATGTTTCATTTTAACAATGAAATCCTAAACTCAATTGTTAAATTATAAACTCTATTCCTCCTTAACTTTTAACTTTAGATCTCTAAACTTTAAACCATTACTCAAAATTATTACAATCTAAAATTATCATTGACTATGAATTCCAAGCTGTATACTTCTACGTATTTATTTTGTTCATTCAATTAAAAAAATATATATTAGTTCTATTCATAATAAGAAAAAAAAGCAATACGCCCGTGCGCAACAAGCGGGCCAAAAATGCTAGTTATAAATTAAAAACATAATATATGGAGTACAATTGTACAATATTTAGAATATACACATAGAAAGATACTACGTGTAGATCCTTTCATAAATATTATGTGGGCTTGAGAAGACAAGGGCGGACTATCAAATAAAAAGGCCCAATAAACTCGAGATTACCTCAAAAAGCCCCAATGTGCAAATAAAGCCCAATATTCTGGAGGTTGGATTATGAAATCACCTAATGGAAGTTCAAAACACATAATTTACAAATGGATAAGGGGATGGAGAGTTGGAATCGAACCTATACATAAGGTTGGTATTTAACCTAAAATATTTATCTTCCCATTTAGATTTCATTATTATTATTATTATTATTATTATTATTATTATTATTATTATTATTATTATTATTATTATTATTATTATTATTATTATTATTATTATTATTATTATTTTATTGTTCGCTGTATCGGTTTCAATCCAAATATATTTAGTAATCGGAACTATATATTAACATTCCAATAAAGTCTCAAAAGATAAGATAATTCACAAGACAGAAATGAATAACCCATATATGCTTGAAGAACACTTCAAGGGGAGACAGAGACATAATTTGCAACGAGGGAATGATGACTTGAAGCTGCTTTTGTCGTTCTACATGTACAAAGACAGGGGAGAATTAAATTTGGTGAATTACTACATGAGGGCTTCATTAAAAAAATATAGGAATATACAATCACAAAAGCACATTCATTCTTTAAAAAAAAAATTGGTCTTGCCCGCTGTGACAAATAAATTTTTTTTTTTTTTTTTTTGCGCAACAAAAAAAATTGTTCATCACATCCGGCAAGACCAAGCTGTGACAAACAATTGAACAAAAGGTCTCAATATGATACTGAACTTACACGCCAAGAGACAAAACCTTTTGTAGGAAGGTCTATTAATTGTGAAATTTCTCTTGTCTTTATTTTGGATTTGTTGTTTCATTTTGCTGTCCACAGGAATACACCAAACTAAGATAATGGATGGTCCAACATATGCTGACCTCGTCTCATGCAAGATTTTTGACAGAGAACACAGACTTCAGCTGCAATGGCTTAAAGATATTAGTATTAGTTACATAAATGCATTTCTTTTTCACTTTCAATGATCGACACAGTTACACGATGATCAGGTTTGTAAAAGGAAATAGTAGTTCCAGCAGTCTGAGTAGAAAGTCTGAAAAATTACAGGATTGAGTAATTGGGAGAAATTATTATTTTTTTTTTAGTTCCACATTATGCATTTCAGCATTTCCTCAATTGGTCCTTTATTTGAATAATTCACAAATTAATTGAACTCAAAATAAGACGTGTAATTTTGCAGGAGCGATCATGGTGAAATGGGTCCAATATGCAAGTTCCAGACAATTTATTTAAATTTATTTTGATCATGTTTGGATGGTAGCATATTCACAAGCATATAGCGGATTGAAATAGCATATTGTCTCACAGTTCTCTCTCCAAATCTGGTATCTGCTAACAAATCTGCTGACTCCCAAACATCCCCTCAGTGAAATGAAATTGGTGGGAAGTTGTAAGTCGATTTTATGAGATAAAAAAAGAGAAATTTTTTCTTGGGCCACAAAAGGGAAAAAAAATGCATATTTACTGCATTTAATAAATAAGAATTGGCATATTCTGTCACAAGTTTAACGGAACCAAATTACGGTTCTGGCTGTTAAAATTAAATCTACTTGTCGAGGACTCCATCTTGATACTAATCCATGACGATCAAAATCAAACCGTGATGCAATTCTCAGAAATAATTACATAGAGCCTTAGTAAGAAAATTTCAACATAAAACCAAAAAAATAGAAAGAGTATCCTTCAGGCCAAAACATGATTTGTGTCTATTATTCTTAATAAGGAGTAGAAAATTTATAGTACCTTTTAATGTTTCATACTCAGCTTAATTTCTTAATAACTGCATCATTTCTATTTTTTTTTATAATATATATATTTTTAATTATCAATAACTCTATAATTTTAAAAAATGATATTTTTAAACTACGTAATTAAATGATTATGGTTTTTCTTTATATAACTCAAATTATACGCTAAAAAATTTGATCAAAATTAGTTGCTACCATGGAGGGTTGTCGCAAACCCTTTCGACAACGCAACAATGTTCTATTTGTACAGCATCCCTAGACTTTGTACACACTACAGGTAAGAACAGTACAACAATAAATGCGATGAGATCAATACACACATGTTGGCTGTGGCTAGGGTGGAAATAGGGTAGGTCGGGCTAGGCCTAGGCTGTGTCGACTTTTTAAGACCCGAGCCTGACCTATTACTTTTGATAGGCCTATCATATAGGCCTAAGCCTGGACTCTTTAATTAAATAGACCAGTTTTTAAAGTATTTTAAAAGCCTGATTAAGTCCATTTCAAAATAAAGTTAAAATTCTTTTATATATGTCCGGATGTAATCGTAAGGTTGGAAGATATGAATTTGTGCATTTAGGCAAGTCGTCATCCACAACTATTTATATACGGAAAAAAACTTATAAATATTTTAAAAACATATATATATATATATATATAAGATCAAATTAACATCCGTTTTCATTTAATTGCACCATTTGCATAGTGGTAACTATTCATTGAGTAACTTTAATTTATTTTTTTTAACATAGTTCTATAGGATAAAACATAGTTAAGTAAGATCTTGTTAGATTCGTCTAATCACGTACTTTATATTTTTATATTTCTTATTTATTTATATAAAATATTGACTTATTATTAGTTAAAAATGTTTATTGGTGCAGTTACTAAAGAACGAGGCAATTAGTTACTTCTATGTAAGTAGTAATAATAATATCACATATTCCTATACAGTAAACATAAACAGATTAATAATAATGATAAATAGGCCGACCTGTTAGGCCTAGACTTTTTATAAAGCCTGGCCTATTTATAAAAAAAGCCAAGTCTGGTCTGGCCTGACCTTCGGTAGGATAAACCATAAGCTCCTGTCGGGTAGCCTGGTCAATTCTCAACCCTACTAGTGGCTATGGTTAAACAGGTTATTATTCTTATTCCCAGTCTTATGACAAGGAATCCAACTGTCTTAGTAGTGGAATCCGGAACCACATTGAACCAGATTATTATTATATTCCACCCATTCTTGGCCACTTCTAGAAGATTTGTCTACCAGTACTATCTAGCTCTAGCTATACCAATACCATGGTTGGTTGCAATTATTCACACGTACACTTTAATGATTTACTATATTAGTTTGAGAAAGAATTTACCGTATTGTTGTGGGCATATATGTATATTGGTTAGTGAGCTGAGTGATAAGAATGCCATTTTACTAGTTAGTTTTTTTTTTTTTTTTTTTTGGCATAGCCGAAGCCAGAGAAAAAAGCTAAAAAACAGAAGCAAAAACAAAGAAAACACAAAGTAACGAAAAGAAGAAACTAGATCCTAGGGAACCATGTGCCGGAAGCATCCGCCGCCATGTCCCCCATTACAAAATCGGGAGGAAACGCCCACGTAGTGAAGAAGTCCTCCACCGAAGCTCCATGCTTGGCAAGTCGGTCAGCAACCCTGTTTCCCTCCCGAAGCACATGAAACACCGCACACTCCATGAAGGATTCCTTGACCTCATTGATCCGCAGAATAAGAGCCGCAAAGGGATGGAATTTATCCCTGGAATTCAATATCCCAATGGCTGTTTTAGAATCTGAATACACACATACCTTAGTGATTCCCATGGCCCTGACAAACGAGAGCCCCTCTGCCAACGCAACTAACTCCGCATATGTGTTAGTAGCTTTCCCAAGAAATCCAGCAGCGCCACCAAGCCAGTGACCAGCTTCATTCCGGACCACCAGTCCGAAGCCTGCCCGACCCGGGTTGCCGGTGGAGCTCCCGTCAACATGCAAAATGGTATCAAACCCCCGCTGCATATGCCAATTAACAAGCCTGATTCCCGAATGATGATGTCCGCGAAGAGATCCTGCTTTCTCTAAATCCTCAGCCAGAAAGGGGATGTCTCTTTTTAACTTCCAGGCAGACTTCTTGACTCCACGAAACACCCTATGATTTCTTTCAACCCAAATGGTCCAGAGAGATGCCAAAAAAATGTTGCCAGACAACTGAACCATGACATTTAAGAATTCACGGATAGACTCCTTTGGAATTAACTCACAATCCAGTGGAAGATTTATCAAAACCATCTGCCAAACTTGTGAAGCCCAAGGGCAATAAAATAAACAGTGGTACCAAGTTTCCTCTTGGACTCCACAAAGTACACATAGAGGAGAGGGCGCAAGTCGTCGCCTGAATCGGAGATAGTTAATAGGCAAAGCATCATGACTGATCAACCACAAGAAAAATGAAAATTTTTCAGGGATGTTTACATTCCATATCCATTTCCATCCAGCACTTGCCGGCGAGTTAGACGAGAGGAATCTGTATGCTGACTGAACTGTATACACCCCTGTAGCAGTGGCGGACCAGACCCAAAGATCATTAGCCAACGGATGTAACGGAGGGGGGGGAGAACCATGAATTTCCTCCAGCAAGGGAGCCGGCAGAGGGGTGTAGAGGCCCGTCCAATTCCACTGACCTCCTTCTATCACATCTTTAATCTTAAGATTGAGATCCTGAGTAGCCACGTAAGGAAGAAGAGGTCCCAATTGATCTCCTTTCCACCATCTCGAGAACCACAAAGAGGCATTCCCGTCCCCTATACGAAACTGGAATCCACCTTTGAGAATAGGCAGCAACTTATGCAATAACCGAGTTACATGAGACCTGGACTGAGCAGGTATTGAGTGAAAAAAATCCGAAGCTCGTTGAGTTCCAACTACCAATCGCACCCAGAGCTTGTCCGGGCAGTGAAGAACCCCCCATAACAATTTTCCAAGCAGGGCTATATTCATTAATCGTGCTCGCCGGATGCCCAGCCCACCTGCCGCCCTCGGTTGAGAAACCTGAGCCCAGCTGATTAAGTGAATTCCTTTGCCACTTCCCTTCCACAAGAAACGACTTATTTTCCGGTCGATGGCCTTACATACCGTCTCAGGTATCCAATGCATCTGCATAACATAATTTGGAATAGAAGCTAGAACTGATCGACAGAGAGTTAATCGTCCGGCTTTATTAAGTAGCTTGGATGCCCATCCCTCAAGCCGTTTATCCATCTTATCAAGAATAAACGCGTAGTCACTACAACTTCTCCTTCCCCGTACCATGGGGAACCCCAAATACGTACCAAAGCTAGCAACCTCAGAAATACCCAAAGTGGACACCACCCACTGCCTATCCATAGCCGAGACAGCCGGGGAAATATAAACTGAGGATTTGTGTGCATTAAGAACCATGCCCGAATTCCGAGCAAATCTGGCCAAACAGTTAGAAATATTTTGGATGCTCCTCCTATCCATGGCCGAGCACAATATAAGGTCATCAACAAACCCAAGATGAGAGATCCCAATTGTAGAACCTGGCAACAGGATAGGACTCCAATCGCCACTGGCAACCAAGGAATTTATCAATATTGACAACTTCTCCATCACTAATAAGAATAAATAGGGAGACATAGGATCTCCTTGACGAAGCCCTCTACCCGGATGGAATTCTGGCAAGGCCTGACCATTCCATAACAGGGAATAGGTTGGAGAAGAAACACAATGCATGACGAGCTCAATAAGTGCACCAGGAAATCCAATTTCATGTAAACACGTCCGTAAAAATTCCCAAACGACGTTATCATATGCCTTGGCGATGTCAATTTTAAGCATTACGGCCCTAACCGGCGACTGACTAGCTGAGGCATATCCCAATAATTCTTGCAGAGTGACGGCATTATCAACCGTACCCCTACCTGGGAGGAAAGCAGACTGCTGAGGCGAGATGCATTCTTGTAGGCAAGGCCGGATACGATTAACAATCACCTTTGTACAGATTTTATAGATGACATTACATAATGTGATTGGGCGAAACTGTGAGAAATGTAGCGGCCTTTCAATCTTGGGTATCAAAACTATATTAGCCTTGGTCGTCTCTTGAGACAAAGATCGTTGCAGGAAAACTTTTTGTATAAATTCCACCACTGCCTTCCCGACGGTGTTCCAGTGCTGTTTATAAAATAGTGCAGGAAAGCCATCCAGCCCCGGAGCAGAGAAGCCATTCATCTCTTTCACAACTTCTTCAATCTCTGTACTTGTAACCTGATCATTTAATGGCGCAATCAGATCATTCGAGACATTCGGCAAGGGCACCATCTCATCATTATTAGAATCGCCCGAACTAACTGTAGGTGCGGCATATAAACCCTTCCAGAATATCCGCGCTTGTGATCTCAAAATGCTCTCATCTTCACACCATTCTCCTGTTTGAAGATGTATCCCATGGATCTTCTCTCGATGGTGTCTACACTTAGTGCGGGCATGAAAGTATGCCGTATTTCTGTCTCCACATCTAACCCACTTTTCCCGGGCACGCTGATACCAGAAAATTTCCTCTTGTGCTAAGACAGATTCATATTCAGCCTTTAGTTCCTTCTCTAAAAGAAATAACCGTATAGAATCTGTACGCTCAAGAGCCCTGGTGATCCCTTCCAGTCTTTTAAGCAATTTGAGCTTCCGCCATTTAAAATTCGTCCCATACGCTCGCTTATAATCTAGAGAAACCGCCTGAACCTGTTTAAGGTGATCAGCAAAAGAGCCAGAGCAATTCCCCCAAGCCTCCGCCACTGACTCCCTATATCCATTTAACAAAGAAAGCGAGGCCTCCCAGCGAAACGGAATAGAGGCAGTATGACGAACATCCTTATCACACCGCATCAGCAAAGGGCAGTGGTCCGAGCCCACCATAGGCAGAACCTGCACATGCCCAAACGGAAAAAGAGATACCCAAGCAAGGTTCCCCACGGCCCGATCCAGAGTCTTATGAATTCGCATAGTATTGCCTATGGGACGAGACCACGTGAACCGTCCTCCATGGGTGTTGATCGACATCAAACCATAAGCATACAATAAGGTACCCAACTCCTCAGCCCTTGTAGAATTAAATAGACCACCTTGCACCTCCGAAGCACCCAGAATTTGGTTCCAATCTCCAATAATCACCCAGGCTCCATCAATGTGCTCCGCCAAAGCCTCAACATCCTCCCAGTTAGCTCTCCTCTCCAGATAGCGAGGGGATGCATAAATAACTGTGACAAACCAAGTAATAGAACCAATTGACAATTTAATGGTAATCAATCTATCAGCCTCATTGAAAACCTGAGCCTGACATGAAATCCCAATTTTGGAAAGGATCCAGATACCTCCCGATCGACCCGACGCCTCTTGAATACATATAGGGACATAACCCACTTGAGAAATAAACAACTGAGACCGCATAAACAGAGATTGCGGTTCAAGAACAAATAACAAATCAGGATGGTGTTGACGGACCACCTCTTTCAACGCACGCTTGGTCGATTGCCCAAGCACACCCCCCACATTCCATGACATAATTTTGAATGATCGGAAATCCATAGGAATGATAAATGAGGGGGAGAAAAGTGGCATACCTAGCACAGCATATGAACCTCCTCACCGGTAGGTTTATCCGGAGCCCTCGAAGACGCCGACGGGGCAGACTGTCCTCTGTGTTGCTGTTCCGACGAAACCAATGAGAGATTGGAATTTCGCCCATCGTGTTTTTCTGGTGAAGACGATGCCGGATTCGAATTCCGCCCATCATTTTGTTCCGGCAAAGGAGTTTCACCCGCTTGGGGAGTTGGTCTTACTCGTTTCGCCAGATTAACAGGAGCCACATTGGATTGAGGGGAGCTCACAATTGGGGCTTTCCCATTTCTACGAGCAGGGGGGTTCTTGGGCCCAATCTTCTCAAGCCCATTAACAGAGTTGGGCTTAGAAACTACAAAGCCCATAGTCGTATTTACTCCAGCCCTTTTTTCAACAAGTCCCTTTTTTGGCCCAGAAGCCCGTCTGCGTGCTACCTTCACCCAGTCGTCACCTGCAGGTTGGCATGGGAACGTGGGAGAAACCACGTCTGAACCACCAGATCCCGATGCAGTAACCGCCACAACCGTACTGGAGCCCCTTCCAGCCACCGACTCCGGTGAATCAGCAGCGACCGGAACGGAGTGTTCCGCCAGCGGAACATCCTCAGCAGTTCGATGTTCCTTTTCTGGACATAAATTGCTGGAATGGCCATACTTCTTACACGAGGTACATAATAAATGCAGGCCTTCATATGCCACTTTATGCCATTGATCCCCAATCAGTATGCTAGAGACGAGCGGCAAACCTAAGTCAATTTCCACACACACTCTCGCATACTTACTTCGTTCCACCTGTTTGGACATATTATCAACCCGCACTGGCGTTCCCAACGCTTTCGCCATCTTCGTAAGGAAGAATTCATCAAAATATTCAATGCATAATCCTGGGAATCGAGCCCAAACCACGGTCTTTTTTGGCGTCTCAGGCGCCGCAACAAAATCAGCCCGCCATGGAGATATCAGGAGATAGCTATCAAATATCTTCCATGGACCATTATTAAGCACCATAGTCCGATCATCTTGCTGTTTGAATTTCACCAGAAAGTATCCGGCGTCCAACTCCCTCAATTCAAACTTACCCTTCATCTTCCATAACTTTTCCAGCCTGTCCTTCAATGCAACATATCCCGCTTTCTTCCCTAACAAAGACAAAATAAGAGCATCCTCCCACGGCTTACACATAAGTGCCTTTGCTTGTGGATCAATTGTAATTCTTGGTTTAAGACGGTCTCCTCCGATGAAATCTAACACGACCAGTTTTTCCTTGTCCGGACTGGACATAAGAGGCGCTGGCATTGCTTCCTTACCATCCAACACCATATCACGGAAAGAGATTTTTCCACCGTTGAACACAAAGGGGTCCGGCGGCCGAAACTCCGGGGCTGCCGAGAGCATATTCACGTCCACGTTCGCCATTCGTTATTACTATTATGATGATATTTTTTTACTAGTTAGTTGGTGCACCATAGAGTATTAATTATTTTAATTTAAAAATCGCTGTGTGTATGTGTACCGATAGATACTGATGAGGAATTATTGAGAATCAAGAGATCGAAATTTACGGGGAGATTTTTGTAAGTTTCCATGCTAGAATATATTTTATTTAGAAATATGTATATCGGCACAAGATTGGGATTGATCACCTACCCTGCAATACTATTAGTAGTATTATTGTATTCTTAATATATCATCATGCCCTGACAGCTCCAAGCCAAGATAGGCATGACCACCTTGTTAATTACCTTGGTATATACTGAGTATGTACTGTATGTATTAGAATAACAAAAGGATTTCTATTAGACTGAAATCAGGACTCCCTGTACAGTACTACTACTATATAGTATTATTATTATACCAGGGACGAGATCTGGTCATATATCGTCAACATTTATTACAATTAATTATTAATCTTGTTCTAATAATAAGGCCACCTTGTAATATACGTATGTATATATATAGCTTAATTAAATATACAGAATATACTATTAATCTGACAGGCTACTGTTTGATCATGTGGCAGGATATGGAAGAGAGATTCATCTATAACGCATGTTTGTGCATGTGTTTTGTTTTTTTTGCTTAATTAATTTATAACCAACACATTTTGATTATTAGAAAATAATAATAATATCGATTTCCATATATAGGAGTATTTTTTGTAGCAAGCAGCGGGGAGCACAAATGTTTGCCCATGCCGTTTTCTTACCGCGATGGAAAACCAGCTTGTAACATTTAATTCAATTTTCGGTCGGAATTATTAATTGGTCTTTAATTTGGATTGCAGCCTGTGCATATAATAGGCAACTAACTTTGAAAGATCACTTGAAGCTTAAGCAGGTTTACATATATTGCTCGGTTCTAATATATGATCGAGTTATGACACATATAGGGTTCGGTTAGTATGCAGAAGATAGGAAATTCTGTGTGTCCAGAAATTGCTAAGATAAAGGCCATGACGTGCTAACCGAATACTCAACCAACAATTAACCATTAATAGACAGTATTAAAGAGGGCAATGCAATATATTATTTCCATATAACAGAATTGGTGATTTTGGGCATGATTGATACTGCCGCCATTATGACTACCATAATATTCCCCCACTATCTCATTTAATGACAAAAAACCTAATTTGTGTTGATCCAATTCCAAACCTTATTACTCTAAAATCGTGATCTATAGTGCATAACAGTTCATAGAGACAGAAAAAGGAACGCTCGGCAGAGAGATGATAGACTTGAACTCTACACCCGATGATGGCGGCGATACATGGTCAGAGACAGAGTTCGTCGATGTGCTGAGTTCCGGACACGATGGTGAAAACTTGCAGACGGAATCGATATCGAACGAAATATCTGAAACGCCGGAGAACGACAGTGAGAAGACGACGAAGGATTCCGCATTTGTACGGGGAGATGATTCCTACACAGGTAAGCAATATATTGTTCTTGTTTAACTAGATTTGCAAAAAAAAAAAAAAAAACAAAGATTTAGTGTTGTTTTTGTGGGTGGTTTACTCGATTAGCACTGTATTCCTTTTAGATTAATTCTAATTTATTTCACATGCTAAGTATGTGTATAATATTGGCAAAGAATAGTGCCCGTTCACAGTGCTCATAATAAATATACTGTGGGGATGCAAAGTGAAATTAGCATAGATGTAATATAATATATAGATGATAAATAATCATAGGTTGGAACCACATTGACGGTGCTAATATATATGCAGATATAAATCAATTCAAGGGTTGCACTTTTAGGACTGTTGAGGACGCCTTCAATGCATACAGCACATTTGCACATGATCGAGGGTTTTCTGTACGTGTTCAATATGAGAAAATAATGGGGAAGGAGAATCCGATGGTTAGGTACATGTTATATTGTTGTAACAAGGAGGGTTATCGTCGTAATAGCAGCTTAAACCCATTGAATAAAGATGCGACGAAAGCTACATTCATTGGGGAGTCGAGCCGCAGCAAACAGCGACACATTGAAGAAACACGAGTCGGGTGTGAGGCAATGATTAGCTTCAAGTATGATCTGAAGAAAAAAGTATACGTGGTAACTAGGATGAATGATGTGCACACCCATCCGTTGCACGATTATGTGACGAAACATGTGCTTAAGTCGAATAGGGTGATATTACAACAGCATGAGCTAATTGCAAGGCTAGGGGACAAAGCCGGACTGTCAGTAGGAGATTCATGCGGATTGATTAAAGCAATGGCTGGGGGTACGGCGAATGTTGGATTCCTGAAATCGGACTGGAAAAATCTGCTTAATAAAAACCGCATGAATGTGATGAGGGAGGGAGAAGCACATTCGTTGCTGGAATACTTAAAGGAGAAACAAGGTAAGGATCCTGGATTCTATTCTGACCTTCAAGTAGAAGGTGATAACCAGATTGGAAGCATCTTCTGGTCGGATGGAAAAATGCGTAGTGATTACGCATTATATGGGGACTCAGTTGCTTTGGATACAACGTTCAACACGAATAAAAATTCACGACCCTTGGGTATGTCTTATAAATGTTAACCCAATGCGGTACTTGGTAAATTTTTAGTAACGTACAATTCATTTCTAAGCTAATTTATTCATTGATGCAACTTTGTTCGTTGGATTTAACAGTCATCGACGTGGATGTATCTTTGGGGCTTCCTTGCTTATAGACGAGACTCAAAATAGTTTCTCCTGGGTCCTCACGACGTTCATCAAATGCATGAAGGGTAAGTAGATAAAGTTTATACTATCCTTTTGGTGTGGATGTGTTTATATATTAATGAGTTACTGCAAATGGTTTTGAATTGCTGGTAGTTATTATTTTGTTTTTTGCAATGTCATGGCTGTATACTACACATATACTGGGTGGATGAACTGAATGAACTCAGTGCTGGTATACTGTTATAGTTGTGCTATTTTCGTGTTATACAGATGCTAGAATCATATTTAGAATGTGCGAATGTTAGTATAAGATTTATCACACATGGGTTTTATTTCAGGTGTGCATCCACAAAGTATAATGACGGATCAAGATCCTGCAATTGCGGCTGCAATTCGGAACGTGATACCATCGGCATACCACGGTCTCTGCACATGGCACATACTGGAAAACGCGAAAAAGAACCTTAGCAAGCAATACACCAAAAGGTATCACCTCAAATTATGCATTTGAAAACTTAAGTTGATATCACCACAAAATTGTTTGTCGCACTCTTGCAGGTTTGGGGAACTGTTCAATATATTGGTGTACAAGGTGATGAATGAAGATCATTTCATGGCCTATTGGACACAAATGATTGATGAGTGTTTTGGCGGCGTTCCCCATCGTTGGCTAGATGGGATATACACTTTGCGCAAGCAGTGGTCTGCCGCTTGGCGCCGGCGACATTTTACTGCCGGGATGCGGACAACACAGATAAGCGAGTCCACAAACGCAACACTCAAGAGGTATGTTGCCAATATTTGAACATGACTGAGGTACTTAACGAATTGTGCTACGTGTAAAAAAAGTATACTCATTTTTATACCGGTTAATCTTGACGTGATAGGTACCTCCAAGTGGACCATAATATTTCACAGTTTTTCGTGCATTTCGACCGTGCTATAGAAGCAAGGCGGGCAGAGGAGGCGGAGTTGCAATTCAAGATGGTTGATAGGAACATGCGATCTCGTTACCCTTTGAGCTCGTTGCTAGGTTCCGTTGCATCTTCATACACACCCGCGGTGTTTGATATTTTTTTGCAAGGAGTATGAACGTTCTGAAAAATATCTCATTAAAGAGATTGAAGCACCATCATTGCTAGGTTCGAAAACGTACGAGTTGTGGAATCCGAACAAAGAGAAAGACTTGAATCGGACTCACAATGTGACTCTATGCCCTGGGAGTGAATCGATCACGTGCACATGCTGTAAATTTCAAAATTGCGGTATATTGTGCAGACATGCACTAAGGACGATGCAGATCCTCGGTCCGTTCCTCCTATATCAGTTCAAAACGGTTCCCAAAAAATACATCTTATCACGGTGGTGTGCTTGCACACTTGCGGCAGCTGAGAAGGTTTCACCTCTAGGCGGTGTTACCCCTACAACATTTGATGACCACTATGCGAATTTGATAGCAACAGTGATGACCGCGGGTACGAAATTAGCAAGAGATGACGATACTTACAACAAATACATGGCTCATTTGAACAAGTTTATGACCGATGAATTGGGGGAATCGTCTTCAACAGCACAAGAAAAAGGTAAACAAAATCTGGAATACAGTAGTACATTACTTATAAAATATGTTTAGAATTGAAAGGACTTGACATATGTGCATTTGACCCTTTTGATTGTTATGCAGAGGACGGTATGAATGATGGTAGCACATATACGTTGATGTCAAAGGCTAGGAAGTTTGGGCGTAAGCGTAGAATGAAATCAATATCAGAAGTAGTGCGAACCACAAAGAGTAAGACGGATAAGAGGAAGAAAACATAGGCGCGAGATGCCGGAACAAAATATTTTTTGCGTTTATCCATGTATGAGGCCCCATAAACAGTGGCAAATAATATGCAAAAAAAAATTTGTTTTCCAAAGGGATGCAGAATCTTACAAGTATTTTCATTATCACTGGTGACAATAAATACTAGCACATCGGGTTGTGATCATTAGCACAGATAGTCAACCATGGCTCAATATTGGATTAAAACATTAAATCATGAATTAGCATAGGTAAAACGGTTCGATGGCACATATATTTACAATCGTTATCACAATAAACAAATGAACCAATACTGAATATTTAATAATAGGAATCAGGTTGGCAAATAACATCTGTGAATTGATTTTACAAACATGTACTTGTTAACATGTATTTGAGTTAAAAAATAAAATTGAATTTCTAGTACATGATCATATTATAATGTATTTTAATACAACCTTGACCTTGAGAAGAATGAAATTCTAGTCCATTATCATATTAGAAGGTATTTGAATACAGATTGACCTTGGGGATAATGAATCCAGAAAACCAGCAATAAAGAGCCAATGTCACAATGTCAGAGTAAACTGGATATATTAGCAAAACGTTGTAGCACCATTATAATAAACTGGAAAGGTTCACAATGTCAATAATTTATGAAGCACAAATCTTAATCGCATCCAAACAGATAGGCAGTCTTCAGCAATGTCAATTAAACATAATAACAAAATAAGACATTGCTGAAAGAGTCCAACAACAACTAAAGATAAATGTTGAATAAAATATTTGAGTTCAATCAATCCAAAAAATATCCGGATAATGGGTTTTAAGATCCCTATTTCAGCCTACTGACCATCACCCTACTTCCCCACACGTTGTTTCATACGCTTACCGCGACCTACACCACACTCGTTCTTCATAACAGAATCAGGAGCAGCAACAGCAAGCGGCACAGCATCCTCCGCCACAACAACACCTCTGGCCTCACTAAGACCAGCTAGCTCCTTCACTTCGTCGAGACACAGGTTGCTTGGATGCAAGGCAACAATAGCAGAAAACTTTGAACGAAGTGCATCAACAACTTTCAATTTGCTCATCTCGATTAACCAATCTTTGTTGATGTGTCCCTTAAAAAACCACATATAGAACAAGGGGAAGATACCACATGAATGTCCGTCGGGCTGGGTAGCATTAAAGCCTGTCTCAAACTCATAATCTACAAACCAACACCTGCACGAAATAAAATATTATAACGACACTGGCTTTTACATCACTAGACAGGCATTATAATTTAAGACACAGGTAGACATTTCCGTTTTTCATGTACGTAGCAGCAATACGAATAAATAGTTACCTGCCATGCACTTCCTCGGATACAACTTTGAGTGATGAAAGAATCCGCATGAAAACCTTCTTGTCCTCCTCGATACCTGCCAACCGGACCCGGCTATTGAAGTACCATACTTTCTTCCTTACCCGGTCAACAACAAACAACACCCAGTGATGTGCCCGCACAAATGGGAAGAATATCTATAAGGCGCATATGTTAGCATAACCAAGAAAACATTTTTGAAATTAAAACACATGCAGTAATTATAAGAGAAAATACTTATTTTACCATGTTGGCCCAAAAACACAAAGTCCAATCATCTTTTGGGAAGTACTTTGCAAGAATATTACTCCACCTGTCTAGTATGGCTACTTCCCCTGGCAATTCCCCTTTAGAATTTATGTCTTGTAAAGCATATGTCTACGACAAATAGAAGCACATAGAAGTTATGATATATGGTGTGATATATTACTTTATATGAAATAAGACACTTACTGCTATTGATGATGGAAAGCATGCAGCTTCAATTACTGGGTTCTCCGGATCAACACCCTCAAACAATGCAATGTTCCTCACATGGCAAAAAGCATCAACGAACACGTTGCACACGTCTTTACCAGGCCCATTATTTTTGAAATCATCCTTGAAGCATGTGACGGTACCATTGTCAAATACCATTTGTTCTGTATAGCAGAATACAAAACAGCATCAAAATAAATTCATATATGGTTTTAATTAGCACAACATTTATGCAACCATATCACTACCTATGTTGTCAGCTAGCACATATCATGGGCAAAGTGATATAATAACACATGTAATTATGATACGTAGCACAGTACAAATCAACCACGTATGAATCAGCAATTATGAACATTAAATCATCGAATAGCATTGGTTAAACAGTGCAACAGCACAGATAATTGGAATCGTTAGCACAGTAAAAATCAACCACGCCACACTACTTAATTATGATAATTCAGAAAGCACATAGCGCTGGTGAACATCTATACTAGCACGTATAATTATGCTGATTAGCACAGACAATGAACCATGTCTCAATATTGGGAGAAGACATTAAATCATGAATTAGCATAAATAAAACTGTTCGATAGCACATATAATTATGATCGTTAGCACAATAAATACCCAGCCACGACTCACTATTTAATAAAAATAATCAGGTCAGACAATAGCATTGGTGAAACGATGTAGTAGCATATATAAGTATAAGAATTAGCACAGCTAGAGAAAAGCCTATTGATTATTCGAAATAGTAGCATATATAAGTATAAGAATTAGCACAGTAAAATCAAGCACGACTGACCTTTCAATTTTTTCCCCTTTGTGAACAACCACTTCACAAGCTTCTTCTCTATAACTGTCAATGATGAAAAGTTCTGTAGATATCCAGGATTTTCGTACGAAGGAGACAATACAGCTCTAGATAGCGTCCGGGGACACTTTTGAGGATCAGCAACACGTGGCGTAGAATTCCGCCCAATCGGTTCCCGTGGAGATGGGTCAACAAAATCATCATCGCTGTCATTCGTATCGGGCTGTGATAACAAATGGAAAGTCGGACATGATTTGTCCACGACTGGGGTACACTGTGAGAAAATTAAACTGAAGTCAAACACAATGAAACTTAATAGTCAACAATGATTCACCAAAAACATCCAATTCCAAGTTATCAACTACCAACTCAACAAAACATCTATAATGAGAGAAATCCTGATGTTTTAGAATAGATTAGCTTCTGTGATGACAGAAAACCATGAACTACATCTTAAGAGCTGCTATGCCCAGCATATTAAACCCAAAAAACAAAACAGCCGTAAAATATGAGAAAAATCCAATCAAGAATTTTGATGAAGAGCAGCCACAATCCCCCCTGCAGACTTATTGCTTCGTAGCCAAGTAAATTATTATCATCTTACAAATGCATAATCAGTAAGAACACGACAAAAAATGGAACATGCATTAATCTTGAACATTCCAAACATAAAAGGATCTGCCTAAACAAAGCCACATAAAACTCTTTTCCAAATTCCTGTCCAGCAATAATTTATTTTGATAAAACAAAATAATAAACAGTGCATTGTTTTAGACAATCAGGATTATTTAACAGCAGTTTTTGACAGAATATAGTAGATCAGTATAGAAAAATAAATGCCTGCAATGTTGAGTAAAGTATTAGTAGATGTACCTGCTCAGGTTCGTGCTGTACGAATTGTGGTGATGCAAACAGCTTACCAGTCGGTAGAACTATGGGATCATTCATCCGTGAACGGTATGCTTGAGCAAAAAGGCTCGCTGGTTCTCCAACAACAAATGTCACTCCACCATTAGACCGGCTGCTATGTTCTGCAATTGATTTACCCTGTGCTGGAGATTTCGGAATGTCACGAATCAGAGTATCATCGTCGTACAATGCATCGCTACTGTCAGCACGATCCGGATCAATTGATGTGTCATCCATCTCGTCGCAACCAGCTTCAGTGCCGCCAACAGTTTCTTCCCCCGTCACCTTATCACCCCCAACATCTCCATTCACACCAGCGTTGCCAGATGCTTTCTCTTGGTTCAGATAGTCCTCCCACTGCATACCAGCTAGTTCTACATCAAGGGGCACCCTCAACCTCAACAGTTCCTTCTTCCGGGCATCCAATACCTTTAACTCCTCTTCGATTTCCTTCTTCCGATTGTCCAATCCCTTTAACTCATCGTCGATCTTCTTAATCCGAGACCTGAGAAATTCGTCCCTGCTCATACTCTGCTCAGCCTATTTCAGAACATACAACAGGACAGCTGAGTTATGACGATAAAATAAAATACAACATACAACATCACAGCACAATGGTTATCTTGCATACATCTAACTCTTCCCCCGCTACTTCCTCATCTCCAATGTTTGCATCACTCGCACATCCATCCCCATCCGGACCAGATTTATCACCCTTAGGCGGACCAACATACTGTTCGACAAGTTCCATTGTCAGCTTCCGCTTGAGACCACCAGTGTACCATGTGCCAGACTTACAACCAACAAAGTCAAAAAAAATGTGCTGCATTGGAAAAAAAAACAAAATTATTATTTCGTACATGACATAGTACGTGCACATTGCATCTTATCAAAACAGCAAATGAGAGAATCATATCACTTACATTTAAACAGTGGAAATCCCCTGGCACCCTTTTCCCAAGATCGAATGTCACTGCGCCATCAGGAGCAATCCTGGCAAATAATCCTTCCTGTACCACCATGGCCCAATTATATCTATTTGCCCTCTCTCTGGTTCTCAAGAACTTCAAATATCCCAGCCTCAACCTCCGGTTGGGAACAGGTGCTAATACAGCCCAATACAATACAATGCATACAGTCTCCAGTAACCCTCTTTATCCATCTCATCCGCCCATTTCGGAGACTGCAACAGAAACTTCAACCTTTTCCAGTCAACTAACCCCTCACCACTATCACACAACTTCAGTCTATCACGTATCTCATCGCAAAAATCATCAGTCACTTCAAGTCGTTCCTTTGTAATTAAGTCTTTACCGGGACCATGGGGCAACCCATAAACTGCAGCAACCCTCTCCGCTGTAACCTCCAAGGTTCTCCCATCAACAAATCGAAAACACTTAGCTTTGGCATCCCACGCTTCTAGCAGATGCAAGGTGGGAGCCACGGGGACCGGAAATTGCTTGATACGATGCAACCCTTTGAAACAAGACTTGTCGATGTAGTCCCATCTCCCGTCTGGCCTGTTCTAAGCAAGAATTTTGTTCACTTCTGTCACCCTCTTAGGAACACAAGCGAATTGAGTTACTTGCTCTTTCTCTGCCTCTTTGTCTGGATTCATCCTGAGAAAGGCTGTAGAATGGAATAATTAGACGGCCGGGAACTCAATTTAATAATTATCAAAATAAGAGGACTACTTCAGTGCATTTAAATCACAAATATTCAATCACTTGAAGCTTGATGATTCTTTTTACTGAGGATTGAACTCAACACCATGACAGTATTAGCAATTGAAAATATGACAAATTGGTAGGAAATTTATCAATTGAAGTTTTGTTGGATAGTGGAACCTGTGGTGCATTTGGACTTTAAACTAATTAAAGATCATGCCACTATAAAGAGCAAAAAAGCTAGGAGATAAGAAATCTCTCAGTCCCATATGAACAGCATATTATGTTGCTCACAAAATTTCAATCCAACATCACTACATTGGTTGTATCGTTGCAAGATTAATCAATGACAATATTAGGGGTCACTACATCACTACTACAATGCATTCAAATCCCAAATATATGGAGAATAATTTTATTAATAATGAACATTAACCAAATGAAACATACTGCACTATAGCATTAACCAAATGAAACCTACGGTGTGCTATAACCAAGTTTGGTTAATGGACACTCCCAACTTGATTTTGTGTATTCTGGCTTGATTACTAACAGAAACCATAAAATGAATTAAGAATTCTGTGACAATGGCCATAAAACCTTTCGATGAATAAAGAAAGATCATCACAAGTCAAAACCTAGAACAGCACAAAATGAATCATCAGTGACACGGTACAAGGACAAGCCGATGCTAATAAAATTCATTTCTGCTCGTATCATTCATCAATTCCAACACTAGAAAATAAAACTCAATTCTGTTCCAACATTTTAGTTTAAAATTCTAAATTCACAATCGAATTCAATTTGAAAATTTGACCATAAATCATGATCCTAACAGCGGCATGCTCAATTCGAAGCATCACAATCATCTAAAATTTATCCTTTGTAACCACTTCACTCCAACTAGCAGCAAAAGGGGATTAAAATAAACAAATCCTAATCATGAAATCCAAAAGGGGGAATAGGGTGGCCGAAGACACTAAACATTTTAGCACACAGCATCCTTCTCAAGTTGAACACAGCATCATTCTCAAGTTTGAACCATAGCAAACTGTAAAAAAATCGATTTTGCAATACGCTCAAAACAAAATCGGTTAGGCGCCCCCAAAATCGATTTTTAATTCTTGAAACCCTAGGTAGAATCGCCCACTCCAAAAACCCCCTCATTATGCCCCAAATCCATATAAAATGTTGGAAAACTACGCAATACATCAAATCTATTTGAACGGAATTCCTTACCTTATTCACCGGCGGTGGAATTTAACACGGCGGGTCTATGGAGGGTTTCAACAGCATGGACGAGAATGGAGGGGCGGCGGGCGGCGGTCGGCGTCACTCCAATGGAACGTGAAGCAGCGCGGATTTGAAGTGATTTGATACGCAAGTTACACAGAAACCGTTCTACTAAATTTCGAGAGAAACCGCAACGTTTGTTTTTGAATTTTGTTTGAAATGTAGTGGTGTATGGGTTGGGATTGAGAGAAGTAATTGCTTGGGGAAACGAAACTAATTCCATCACAGAGAAATTTCCCATCGCACAGCATCAGAAGATTTCCTTCCCTCCGAATTGTACCCAATAAAAAAGCAACTTTCCTACAGAGTGCTAAACATATCGCACAATTAGTGGGATTGTTATAATAGACAGAAAAATACCTTAATAACTATAATCCACTACTTTAGCACAAACATAACATTAACTTATCAATTCTGCACAAGCAGAATCTGGAGGGTAACCTAATCCGACACATATATATGGATTTATTTCTAGTCCAATAAATGGCTCTTGAACTATTATACTTGCAGTTGATTTGAGCATACATAGATGCATTAAAAATTTAAAAATTTGAAAATTTGAAAATTGCTTTACTTTGAAGGTTATGCTCCAGGAATTGAACAAATCAATTTATTATGTAGTACAGTATAACTTTGCATGTTGCAACCAATTTTTTTTTTTTTTTTTAAAAAATTGTATAGCTTGAAATGTTTTTTTTTTAAATTGTATAACTTGAAATGTTTTTTTTTTAGGAAAAAATAAAATAAAATAACTGGAAATTAAGACTAGCTAGCATGCAAGTTTATATATATGCTCTGGTGTTGGCCTCTATCTGTAATTATTGACCCGAATTTCTCGCCTTTTAGCTGAACTTAGGATTAATTATTGTCACATAATGTAGACCATAAATAATCATACATATATACAGCAGCTTTGAAATCGTTTCGGTGCTGGCGGTAGGTAGGTGCTGGCACATTCAAGATTGATGGGTATGTATATATGAAATGATGTGTGAGTATAAAAAAATGATGGATGGAGGTTATGAACAAAAAACTAATAAAAAAAACTATCGTCTATACATCACTTTATAAGGCTTATACATTACTTTACAAAGGGCTACGCATAATTTTTAGCACTGTCTGTACCTGCTGGCAATTGTTATGTCATTACAGAAACCGGATTGATACAGCTTGGCACATGCATTAATACAGACAGTAGATGTGATGTAAATATTCCATCATTGATGATAGCTAGGTTAAATGAATTGAAGATATATATTTGGAATTTGTAATTGAATTGGTTTCTATACTGGTTTTTCATTTGCTGAAGTGCTAAATTAGCATATTAATTTCAAGGCACTTATGAGTCAATATTAAATCTAATCCATAGTTGTATCTTACAGCATGTTTAGAAATATCAAGTCTGTTTAGGCAAGAATCGGACTTTCTCCAAATTTATTTATATAATTCCTCCGTTTTTTTAAATGACACGGACCCATATTTCACACCGTCCAATACATATTTTTAATCATCAATAATTCAAATTGCATACAAGTAAAAATTATGAAAATTTGATATTCTAAATCTATGCGATTAGACGAATCTAACAAGATCCCACTTGACTATATTTTATTTTATATAATTGTATTAAAAACTCGAATCAAAGTTACTCAATGAACAATGACAAAAACTCCAACGTGCCACTTATAAAAGAACGGAGGAAGTATATATTCTAATTTTAATATTAATTTAGAATAGTTACTTAAATATATACTACATGTTAATTTAGCTCTGACAAGAATTTGAGATGTGAGCATTGGATACCCATAAATATCTTTATCTTTTTCACTTTCTTTTATTTTTCTTTCAATTTCTGTCTAAAACTAGACAAGCCCCATGTGTGACCAGCCCCCAACCAAATGGAATTGTTTGCTATGCAACTTGTGTACCATACATGATTAACTAATTAATAATCTTATTATTTAATTACATATTTTTGGGTATTTAATTAATTGGTACTTATAATAATGCTAATATCTATATAGAGGTTTGGTTGGATTGGATATGTGTCCGAATCCTAAATTTGTGGGGTTCCCACAGTATATATATATATATATATATATATATATATATAAATAAAGTAATATATTTGGGGCGATTATAATAGAAAGGCATTATTGGGGTTAATTTGCTGATCGATGGATGGATGACCCCAAATTCTTTAATTAATTCCTTGGTAATACCCAAATAGGGTTTACCAATTTCTACATGTAGCGTATATAGATAGCTTTTAGGCATTTTCATATATAATTCGACATTAAGACGCGTTTTAAGGACTCATGACGACATTTTATTTTCCCTCGATCGAATAATAATTAATTAAGTATCATATGTCTTCTCTTGCTCATTATTAATAATGGTAGTAGATATATAAATGGATGAAACAACAGTAAACAAAGACTTAGCAGCACATATTATTTGGGGAATAGGCAATTAAGTCATGGATGGAAGTGATGTCCTGATTGTAATATATAATACTCCTATAAAACGTAAATTAGTAGGCCAAGTTTATTATTAGGCCCCCCATATGTCCCTACGTGTGCATGTGCATGGTTCTCAAATTCTACACAATCAATGCTGGATATACTACTTAATTATACATATACCTAATGCATAAATTTAATGACTGTGGCTGCATTTGGGAAAAAAACGCTAGCGATTAACGTTTAGCTTTTAAAATATATACTAAAAATAGTCTAAAATCCTATATATAGTAAACACAAATTACTGTAACTGCCAAATTTTAATCTCTAATCTCTAAACTCTGAACGTTCCTCTCCCTCAGCTTTTAGCTTTCCAAATTCCAGACTCTAAACTCTAATTTAAGATTGCATTACCAAACACCATTATTCAAATTGAAAATTATTTTTCCCCATTAATTTCAAACTCCAGACTCTTAACTTCAAACTCCAGACGCTAAACTCTAATTATTTTCCAAACATGCCCTGTATTTAATTAGCTGCATGTATAAATATAATTACTCATCATATATATATATATATATATATACTAGTCCTCGTTAGGAGCTTGCTATGCCCCTCGGTCGTTATGATATGATTGCTTCAATTGTCTCATATAAAATTAACTATATCTGATAGCTTTAACGTTACTAAAATCTAAGAGGAAAAATGCATTTGTATTTTCAAATATTAGTTTAGTTTAGGGACAAAACTTGAAGTAAATTCGAAAAAACTTTTATGGCTCTTTTTATGCAAATCTTATCATTGTCAAATCCAAAACTAAAGATATTTAGAATAAATAAAAAAGAAAGCGAGACCCACCAATGACATGTGAAGTAAATAGAAAAAGAACTTAAGATAAAATAGTCATTTTACGTAGCAAACAAAAAAAATCATTCATACTTTAAGGGTAAAGTGGATAGTTTACGTAGCAAATTAAAATCCTTTCATACTTTCAAGGGCAAAATCGTCACTTCAGGTGTCAAACTACCTTTCATTTACACTTGTACTCCCTCCGTTTCAAAATAGTTGAAAATTTTGAAAATTTGACACTATTCACACACGCATTTTGACTTAAAGTTTTATCATAGTTATACAAGTTAAAATATAGCCAAGTGGGATCTTGTTAGATTCTTTTCGTAGAGTAGTTTTTAAATATTGAACTTTTACGGGGCGTTTGGTTGGGGGTATCTGAGATTCCCACTGGGAATCTTAGGTAGGGAATGCAACATGCCCATGTTTGGTTCGGGGCATGTTTCATGTGGGAATCTCGCATTCCCACCCTCGGTGGGAATGTTGGGTGTTTTAGGTGGGAATCACATTCCCATCTGGAAGGCAGGTAATCTTAGATTACCACCTCCACTTTACCTACTTTTATATTAATTTGACTTTTATACCCTCACTTTTTATACTTATTTTATTTCATAAATTTAGATATTTGTATTCTAAAAAATGATAAATATATAAAATTTAATTTTAAAAAATAAGTTGGAAAATTTTAAATTATTTAAACATATTTTTTAAATATATATATTCTCATATTTTAATATATATTTTTATATTTTTATATATATTCTCATATTTTAATATATTCTCATATTAAATAAGTAACTATCACACGATAAATTACATATAAAGAATTTTCAATATTTTAAAAAATAAATCGGCTTAAATATTTTTATTGTGTAGCAAAATGACATATTTATAACATTCGTTCAATTGAAATTTAGGGACATTATGGTAAATTAATTAGAACTAGAAATCTGAGATTCTCAATCCAACCAAATACAATAATCTTAAAACATCAAAAAATAAGATTCCCAGCAATCTCATATTCCCAGTAATCTTACATTTCCAGCAATCACATTCCCACTGGTAGTCTAAGATCCCTCCAACCAAACGCACCGTTAGAATTTTTACTTGTACCGAAATTGAGTTATTAATGATTTAAATGTGCATTGGACTGCGTGCATTGTGAGTCCGTTTCAATTTTTTAAAAATGGAGGGAGTATATAATACTTCTTAGGGGTGAGAACGGGACGGATACGGGCGGATAGTACTCATCCCGTATCCTATCCCATATTTTTTTTTTGTCGAATATGGAATCGGATACGAATAGGCCGGATACAAATACGAATTCGAATATTTCGGGAAATGGATACGAGACGAATTCGGATTTTAAGTCGGATAATCTTAGAATTACTAAAATTTAATTTTTTTTATAATTTTTTAAGTGAAATCGGAATATACTACTATGTAAATTAAACTAAATTTTTAAATTTTCCAATATCTTTATTTATTTCGTTCAAAACATCTAAATAATATCACAACAAGATGTTATATACTACAGTTTTGATGCAAAGAATCTAATGATGTAGTTGAGTTGATTGATATGATTTGATTTAATAAATTACATATGGCTTTCAAGATTTTGATTATATCTATACATATAGTATTACTTATTTATTTTCTAGTTAATATAATACTTATATTATATTATACATATAAATATATACTATAAATTTTCGGATATTCGGATAGAAAATACGGATAATATCCGCATTATATTCGGATTTTTCGGATACGGGCGGATATTTCCATATCATGTCCCGTATCCGCTGGATATAAAAATTTGAATTCGGATTCGAATATAATTGAATACGACGTCGGATCGGGCGGAAAATATCCGCCCACTTTCACCCCTAATACTTCATATATCTTCCTATATACATACTGCATACATATCTTCCTTTTTATATTGACACTACAAGAAAAATTTATTTTACCGACCGCAGGTGCGGTCGGTAACCCCGGAATGCGGGTCGTTTCAGGGCTTACCGACCGCACCACCGACCGCAAGGGTCGGTCGGTAATACCTTGGTAGGTATTTTTCTTCCGAGCAAAAAAATTTGCCGTCGGAACCTTGCCGACCGCATTACCGACCGCACGGTGGTCGGTAAATTTCCCGACCGAATTACCGACCGCATTTGCGGTCGGTACTGTCTAGTCCTAAGAGGTCCGGGAGAAATTTACCGACCGAATTACCGACCGCAAATTGCGGTCGGTAATTCTATTTTATGAAAAAATTGTTCTCAAGAGGGCTCGAACCGCCCACCTCACCATCACCATCCTCAACCCTAACCAGCTTGACTAGGTGTCTAACCCATCAATCATATCTCGCCATGTGTCCTATATAGTAAACCTTCCCAAATATATATGTTGAAAGAACTTGCTGAAGAGAGGGCTCGAACCCGGGTAGGCAAGGGGATCCCTCACGCGTGTGGCCATCTGTGCAGTTCATGTTTCATGTCATTGTATGAAATGTTATATATATAACCTATATAAGTACATATATACTTATAAATGTGCAAATTATAAACTAATTAAAATATAAAATAAAAATTAAAATTATATTAATTAAAAAATATAAAATTTTATTAATTAAATAGTAAAATATAAAAATAATTAAAAAAAACCTGAAATCACTGAATTAAATAAAATAATAAGATCATTTTGAAACTAAGATAAATATAAATTAATATATAAATAAATATATAAATAATTAAATTATAAAATAAATAATTAATTAAATGGTTGAAATAAATAATAATTAAATTATAAAATAAATAATGCTCAAATAAAGGAATAATTAAATTAAAAAAATAATTAAAGAAACATTTATTAAAAATAAAAAATAAAAACTAAAAAATGGGAAAAAAATTTAGCGACCGACATTTCGGTCGGTAATGCGGTCGGTAGATTAAATTATTTTTTAAAAATAATAAAAATTTTAAAAAATTGAAAAAAATTGAAAAAATTTACCGACCGCAACTTCGGTCGGTGATACCGACCGAATTAAATTTGGTCGGTGCAGCGGTCGTTCGGAAACCGGGTCCACCATAACGGCTCTAAATTACCGACCGAATGTTGCGGTCGGCCGTGCGGTCGGTAAATCCGACCCGCAACATGTCGGTCGGTAATTTTGGTCGGTAAAACGCAATTTTCTTGTAGTGTGACACTAAAAATATAATTATCATACGCCTACCTTGGTGATTGTTGTTGCTAATAGTATATACCATATATGACCTTATAAGTTGAAACGAATTAGCAATGCAATGCATGCGACATGGGAATATTGTTTATGTTACACAGTTAACGAACGGTACGTTTGGTTCAGGGATCTGAGATTTCCACTGGAAATTTTGGGTAGGGAATGAAATATGCTTATATTTGGTTCGAGGCATGTTTCATGTGGGAATGTCACATTCCTACCGATGTGGGAATGTTGAGTGTTTTAGGTGGGAATGTGATTCCCAACTGGAGGGCAAGTAATCTTAAATTATCACTTCTATTTCACTTACTTTTATACTAATTTGACTTTTATACCTCACTTTTTATACTTATTTTATTTTATAAATTTAGATACTTGTATTCCAAAAAAATGATAAATATATGAAATTTAATTTTAAAAATTAATTGAAAATTTTTAAATTATTTAAACATATTTTTTAATATATATTCTCATATTTTAATATATATATATTTTCATACTTTCTTAAAATTTACTTTTCTTCTATATATAAAACAAAAATAATAATGATTTAGAGACATTAAATAAGTAATTATCATACAATAAATTACATATAAAGAATTTTCAATATTTTGTAAAATAAATTGGTTTAAATATTTCTATTGTGAAGCAAAATGACATAATTATAACATTCGTTCAATTAATATCACCATGGTAAATTAACTAGAACTGGAAATATGAGATTCATAATCCAACCAGACGCAATAATCTTAAAACATCAAAAAATAGGATTACTAGCAATCTCATATTCCCAGTAATCTTACATTCCCAGCAATCACATTTCCACTGGTAGTGTAAGATCCTTCCAACCAAACACACCGTAAGTGCATTCATTTGATAAAATTATACTACTTATACTACTTCCATTTTTCATTAAATGTTTCATTTCTAATTTTTAAGTAATTCAAAATATATTTTTAACTATTAATAATTCAGGTTCGACACAAATAAAAATTCTAAAAGTTCGATATTTAAAAACTACAAGACTGAGAATCTAACGAGATCTCATTTGGTTGTATTTTAACTTATGTAACTACGATAAGACTTTAGGTGTGTGAACAGTAGCCAAACATTAAATGTAGCAAAAAAACGGAGGAAGTATATAATTAAATAATACAAAATTTGTTATTTTAAAATTATGTAATATGTAATTAGACAAATTAAACCGACATTATCTCATCATCATACCCGAAAAACGCTGTGAGAAAAGTAATTGCGTGAGGTTAAAAAATAAAAAAAGGGGAAAAAGAATAAGAAATTGCAAAGCAAATTGCGAGAATATTACTCCCTCTGTCCCACTTAACTTGTCTTGTTTGGCTTCTGCACACAATCCAATGCACTTTTTCAATCGTTAATATCTCAAAATATGTACAGTGAAAAATTATGTAAAATATATACTATAAAACAACATGATCATACGATTCTAACAAGACCCAACTCGACTATTTTTTCCCAACGATATACTTACAATAACATTGAGTCAAAGTTGAACAATGAACAGTGCCAAAAAGTCAAACAAGACAAGTTACCCGGGACGGAGGGAGTAATTAAGAGTAGCAGGGGATGAGGACTTAGCCCAAGTGGTTAAGCCCATTGACTTCCAATGGAAGGTTGGAGGTTCGATTCCCCACCAGTCCTCTATCCCTCCTTTTATTCCCTTTGTAATTGTGTGATATGTGCTCACACCATCCTTTTCAGGTCTTCAATGGCTCCTAAAAAAAGAGTAGTGGAGAATTGAAGAGAATATTGAGGTGTGTATAATAAATGAGATGCAGACAGGTACATAGACGAATGGTTGGAATGTGCGAGAGAGGGAAAGAGAGAGGGAATATTACTCGATTTGCAGTAACATCCAACTGCATCCTGCCAAAACCACTTCAATTTTTATAATACTACTATACTGTATTTTCTTATTATATGGGGCGCCAACATAATTAATACTACTACTACTACTAGTACTATTATTTTCTTGCTTCCTCTATTTTTATTATTATTATCAAAACCAAATTATTTAGGTAGTAATAAGGAATTAAAATAATATTTAAAAGATGGACCACTTTGAAATGAAGACTCAGCAGGGACAGCGACGTCTCCTGATGCAAGAACATATATATACATCTCCTCATGTCTGCCCCTCCTATATACAAATTATATTCATGTTTTTGTGAAAGACATATAATTAATTCAAGTGTTTCACCAAAATGATTATGACTACCCACAATTTTAATTTCATGGTTGATCAGACCATCTCCTCTACAAATACAGCACACGAGTTTAAATAATGATTATAATTAGCAACAACAAATTCCATTAAATTATCATATTTGATACTGAGTATGTTTGAGAGCAAGCATATTTGGAAGCATATAGCATATTGGAAGAGCATATACTCTCACAGTTCTCTCTCCGAATCTGCTATCTGCTAGCGGATCTGCTGACTCCCAAACATCCTCACTATATCATATAGTATTAAATTTCTGTGTCACATTGTGACAGCGGACCAAACATTTGCAAATAAGACACACACTACAAGAATTTTTCCCTGCGGCGACCGAAATTGCGGTCGGTGGGCTCAGGACACGGGTCGTCCAGGAGCCCACCGACCGGCCGACCGACCGCAAATGTCGGTCGGCGATGTCGTGGTAGGCGGACATCCGGCGACCCGTAGACATGCGGTCGGCGGATTTGCCGACACGTCCGCCGACCGCGGAGTGGTCGGTACGGTCCGCCGACCACACTGCCGACCCCCAAATTTGGTCGGTGGAGAAAGAGCTGGTCCTCCTGGACCTGCTTCCACCGACCCGGTCGGCGACCGCATTGTCGGTCGGTGGCCGGCTGACCCGACTAGGTTCCGGTTCGGTCACCGACCACTGCACCGACCGCATGTGCGGTCGGTGGGAGCCAAACCTGCCAAAAACTAGCAGTGCTGTTTTCTGCAGCCAAACCTGCCAAAAAACTAGCCTGCAAAATCCATTCAAACACAAATCCCCAACACCAAATACATGACACTAACTTGAAAAACCTGCTACAAATCAATCTAGATCCAAGCATACAACCATCAAACCATGACACTAACTTGAAAAATACATTAATACATAAATCTAGATCGACATACACCGTCAACAAAACATACTCCAATCCACAACAAGTCCAACTAAGTATAATCACACCAAAACCAAGTCTAAGCACATCCAAGCATACAACCAACCATCCTACAAATAATTCAAACACAAATCACCAACATCAAATACATAGAAATGCATAAAGGTCAGTGAACACTAATATCACCTCCACCGGTGCCACCTCCAAGGTCATCATCCCCATCGCCACGGTCTGGGGATCGAGGCCCTCTAACTCCAAGTACTCTCTCCAGCTGCTCAGCCATAGTCATCTGTGTCTGGGACAGCCTCTCAACTCTATCCATGTAAGCCTCAAACTGCTCCTGTGTCACAAACTGTGAACTTGAGGGGGGGGAGTGATATCGTCACTGGCACCGGGCCTAAAGGACTTTGCAATTGAGCCTAGCCCATACACTGCATTGCGTCTGTCATGTCCGCCGGCGACATTGTAGAAGACGTCATCGGGATCGAAGTTTGGGCCAATCGTCGGGTCCTGGGTCAATGTTTCGGTCACTGCATCGAACTCCTCCTATATTTCAAATTGAAGAGTCAATAACAATGGACAATGTAACTTAACAAAGTGTTAAAGGATGAATGTGCCATATTTAAAGTGAAATTGTTCAATAACTACATTTACCTGAACCTGCTGTGACCGCTCCCTAATCCAGTTGTCCTTTTGATGTTTTCGTGTGTGTGTATGAGCGTGTAGCTCATGTAGAGGGACAGTCCTGTTTTGATCAGCTGACTGCAAAATTCAGATTTAATGCAATGTAAGAACAATTGGAAATGAAACAATAGAATTAAGAAAAAAAAAAATAAAAACACAGTGAAAGCATACCAATTTTTCCTTCGTGGCCCGAAATGTCTTTGGCCCAGCAGTGTGCGTGGGGAGGGCTGGTGCATCCTCCTGTCCTCGACGCCTGTTGAGTTTGCCCCTTTTTGATTTTTCCTTAAAAGCAGCTGAATCCCATATACGGGCCCAATTCTGTGCAACCAGCTCGTCTGATGGCATTGGTCTTTTCTTGCTCCTGATGTCGAGCGTGTAATCCTTGTATCTGGTATTTTAAAAAAAGTAAGATAAATTATAATTGAATGTATAATCACAAATTCAAAGGAAATTTAAAAAATACCGTGCAATATTCTTCTTCTCCCACTCCTTCCGGACCGCTAATGCATGCTCCGGTGCCCAACGAGCAACTTTCTGCAGATCATGAATGTTCACTCACAATGTTACTTAGAATAGTACATAAATAGCTAGAACTAAATAAAAACTTGCATCATACCTGGAACTCCCCCCAGTAGAAGTCCTTCGTCGATTGGGTTACTTTACCCCAACTGATCCCATTCATATCTGATCGCAGGGAGTATATGTCTGTAATCTTCCGAACCAATGCATTCTCGAACTCAATACTGGAAACAACGAAATTTGTTCAACATGTGCTCATGCTTTAAAAACATAGACTTAATTACAGTGAATTGGAAGGATATAACTTTAAAAAATAATTCACTTACACCCCATGCTTTGGCTCGACGAGCAATCGCTCACGACCTGGCTGATCATGCTGAACAACAGGAGGAGCCTCAAGTGCCGAACTCACCGATCCTAACAACACAACATAAAATAATTTGATTTTTGTTGAACGTAAGTAAACATGATATATTATACTTTGTACCTGGAGTATGAGGGGGGGGTGTCTCTGGAACAGCAGTAGAAGTGTCAGGTGTATCAAGTGGTTGCTCCTCCGGGCTGGATGTAGCACCTGGTGTTCAAACATCATTAATGGAAAGAATGTAACTTGAGCTCAAGAATATACATTAAGAACCTTGAATTTAGCCTCATTTGGGTTTTATTTTTTTGAATACCTGCAACCTGACGTCTAAATGCCTGTGACGCCCGCCTACAAGCTTCCGCGAGCTGTGAACCTGAGAAGATATGTCGCGGGCGGCCTCTCTGGGACCCTGACCCACGTGCTGAACTCGACGACGAGCCACCCCTACGGTCGGACATCTGTAAAGTTAAAGACGATAAAATTAGAATGTGCAATGAATTTCAATATAGAATGTAATTTAGAATATTTTGTACAAGCTGTAACAAGTTAACCACATTTCAAGCTTCGAAATCATCATCCGAAGTATCCTGTGAAGGATCATCCGTATCAGTCTCAGGTTGCCTCTGTTCATCAGGTTGCCTCTGTTCATCATCCGGAGTGCGTGGAGTACTGTCGGGAATACCAAATCCCATTCCTTCGCACACCATTTGAATGTAATCATTCACAGGAGCATTCACAGACGAAGTGTCAACATCATCAGCATCGTTATACCGACTAAATTGGTGTGGCTCTCCGTGACACGTCCACCTTTCGTAGTTAGGGACAAATCCATGTGCTTGTAGATGATACTTGATGTCATTGTCAGTTTGATAACATTTATTCTTACATTGCCTACACGGACACCTTAATTTTCCCTGGGCCCTATCGACATTTGGGTTTCGATGAGACATACGCAAGAAAGATTCAACTCCTCCTATAAATTCTGATGTGACAACTCCAATTTCACGACGACCACGGTACATCCAACTACGGTCCATCACCTACAAATATGGCAAGGATGCCACTAAAGGGAACTAATTTTCATCAATACATTGTGTTCATTTAGTTTGTCCACATTTAATTTTTTAATATCACAAGTAAACCTTTTTCAGTATGCTACCAAATCAATAACCAAATCAACAAGTGCACCAATAATCCTACCGCATCCATTCACCGTATCCACACATTTGAAAGAATTTAAACTACTTTTGCATTAATCCTATACAATATTTGGTTAGTTAATTTTAAACTACTTTTACAGTATGAAAACTACTTATGCATCAATAAATTAGTATAATAAATAGAAAGCTTAGTTAATTTAAGCCTTATAGATCTAATTAATATATAATAATATCAAAATATATTACCTTGTTATTGAAGAGATCACAAGAGAATCGCCCGGTGAGTTGTGTACAGCTATCCAACTAAGATCCCAAATGTGTCTGATAATATGAAATTTAATAAAGTTAAAAAGAGGAACAAAAACAAAATAAATTAAATGTAAGCCACTCTTAGGACACAAGCAAAGACCCACAATCAACTCCTACACACCAATTTTTAAAAATAATAACAAGTAAACTTCAATAGGACACAATCTCCAATTCTTGAATTCAATCCTTATACATTTTGTTCAATCTAATTTGTTCAATCTCCAAAACAAACACACCACTTGTGGTTTGGGCAAACTACCAAATTATTCAATCCCATATAAACCAAATAAGAAAAAAAATAATAATGTGTAATCTCAAA
Organism: Hygrophila difformis; assembly: GCA_030278955.1. Taxonomy (NCBI): domain Eukaryota; kingdom Viridiplantae; phylum Streptophyta; class Magnoliopsida; order Lamiales; family Acanthaceae; genus Hygrophila; species Hygrophila difformis. The sequence goes on along the minus strand of JAOANR010000009.1, from coordinate 10,674,427 downwards.
TGTTATTTTGGTATGATCATCCCAAAAAAAATGTGCATATGGACAGAAATTAAAGTCAATAAACAAAATTGTTATTTTGTAGTAGTACATGTATAAAATATGGTTTATTTATGTAGGAATTATTAACCACATCAATTTGTAATCGAAGTGAACTAATTCTATAATTTCTAATTTTGTAGGGCTTTAAAAATTGTCATGTGATTAAATATGTTTTAATAAGGTGCTCATATAATTTAATCAATTACTAAAGCTGTTGAAAGTTATTAAATGTAAAAAAAAAATTATTATTATTTACTTATTGATACAATAAAGAAATGTAACCAAATGTTGTTGCTTTAAGGGACCCTTAATAATGTAATGTATACCCACGATTATAGTGGAAATAATAAAATTCATTTAGCAGTTGAAAGTGTCTTTCTTCCAGTATTGTTGAATCTTTTTTTATGTGTTGTTGCACTAAGATCTAATTGTTGATATTAATATTATTTATATATCATCAATTAAAGTATGGGATAATAAACCAAATAAGAAAAAAAATAATAATGTGTAATCTCCACTACGTATTGTTTAGGAAATGAACAACAACAATACTTAAAGTTCAACACTATATGTAAATATGATTCGAGTTCTATACGATATTAAAAAAAAGGAATAACATTACCACGCCATATATAACATAGAATACAACATCAAAATTGATTAATTCAAAATCCAATATTAAATCCAATACGAAACCAAAATCATTCTACATCGCTAAATTCAAATCCAATACGCCAATTTCAATAGTTAATAAGCCATAAACTTCAAAATGACATAACTATATCATAATAACTCCGAATTTCGCATATCATATATGAAAAGTCATCTATTCGACGCAAGGATCGTGATTATGTGCCCAAAATTTACGATATCTAAATTTTCATTCCAATAACAATATTAAACATGGGCTGCCAGCTTTTCTTTAACAATTTTTTTTTTTTTTTTTTTTCACAACTTTTGCTAAGGATAATCCCAAAGAACAAGGAATCTATATGCATTTTAAGCTATCCCTATGCCAATGACATTCAAAGAACAAGGAAATACAATTCCAAAAACACACTAATGTGAGCAAAATCAAAAATCACATAATCGAATGAAAATTGTAATAAGAGCATAAATGTTACAATCGATTACCTCAATCGAGTGCTCGAGAGGGAAGGAGAGTGGCGGACATGGCGGCGGTGCTCGGATGAGGGCTCTCCGGCAGGCGGCAGGACGTCGGAATGGCTGAGGGATGCGGCGGTGCTCGGCAGAGGGCGCTCCGGCAGGACGTCGGCGATGCTGAGGGATGCGGCGGTGGTCGCAGCGGCGGGGGAGGGGGTGGTCGGCGGGGAAGCTTCCGCTCGAAGCTCCTCGATGCGCAGGGACAGACTCGGCGAAGTTCTTTCGAGTCGTCGCCGGCTGTCGGCGCTCGAATGGGGGGGGGAGATGGTCGCCGGCGGTGGTCGTGTGGGCGGTGGTCGGCGGAAGGAGTGAAAACGGGTGGGGGAGTAAAAATGGAGGGGGAGAAGAAATGGGGCTGCGGCGCCTCTGTTTACCCCGATTTGGGGGTTTTTACCCTAGGCCACCGACCGCAAATTGCGGTCGGCGGGGCGGTCGGTGCCACCGACCGAATTCCTCGTCGGTCGGTGGCCCGGTCGTGGCTGACCAACGGGCCCCATAACGGCTCTTTTTGCACCGACCGCAATATGCGGTCGGTGCACCGGTCGGTGCTGGCTACCCGTCCCTTTTTGGTCGGTGGTTTCGGTCGGTGGAGCCAGATTTTCTTGTAGTGACAAAACGTTGCGGTTTTTTTAGTTTTTTTTTACAAGTTTAAAAAGGATCGGAATATAGTATTATATACCGCATGCCATCTTGGATTGGGCTTGTGCAAATGCAATAAAATTATCAAGATTTGCAATCGTGTCATCTCTTTATTGGTGAATTACATTTTAGGTACGTTACGTATATTGAATTGCCTAATGGCGAGTTCCCTAAATCTAAATGGTACCGATGTGGACACGGTTAAATTAGTGTGCATATATAATAGCACCCCTAAAAATTGTACTTCTTGTCACGTTTAGTTGGATGTGTTTAAAAAAAATTTATACATTGCCCATTTTGAAATAATAATCCATTCATAAGAGGATATAGTACATTTATCTAAAATTGTTTTATGTTCGTATGATAAACTAAGGCATATAATCAATTCAATCCACAAATAAAAATAAAATCTACAATAATTCTCCAAATTTACCTAATATTTGCAACCATCACAATTCGAAAGGCGACGAATAAGGTGATAAAACTTTAGACGAGGACATTCATTGCCTGACCTTCCGACACATTCCCACGAATTTCTTATAGTGAAAATCCAAGTGGACATGCATGCCATTCCAACTCCTTATCGTGGTGTGGCATTATGTTCATAAATTCAAAACAGTATTTGAATTTTTTACTAACACATACCTTTATTACAATCTGTTTGAATTTAATGATTATAAAACATGTATAATTAAACAGGGTATCAAACCTCTTATGGTAATGAATGATGTTATAAACATAAAATCATAGTCGTATATACATCCTCTCTTATTTTTCTTTGCTACATTAAGTGTTTGACTATTGTTCACACACATGATTTGACTTAAAATTTTATCATAGTTATACAAGTTAAAATATAGTCAAGTGAGATCTTGTTAGATTCTCCCGTCTTTAGTTTTTAAATATCGAAATTTTAAAATTTTTATTTATACGGAACTTAAGTTATTAATAATTTAAAATATGCATTGAACTGAGCGTGTGGATCCGTAGCATTTTTTTTTAAAAAAAAAAAAAAACAGGGGAAGTAATCAGGGTATCGAAACTCTAAGCCCTCTCCAATGGAGAGAGGTATTTGACCAATGGGGGAGAGGACATGAGGAGAGAGGGTAGCTAATTTGCTACCCTTCGGGCACAGGTTTTTATGCAAAAAAAGGTATTGAAAACTTTATTTTATTGTTGGATATTATTGTTGTGGTAGAATTTTATTATTGTATATTACTTAAATACCTACTTTTGGGTATTATTGTTGGGATGAGAGTTTTATTTAAAGGTAAAGGTATTTAATTTTTGACTTGGCACTAAAGTGGCACCTATATACCCGGAATCCGGAATGAGATAGTTACCACACTGAAGAAGGTCTAAGGGCCCGTTTGGATTGGCTTTTGAAAAAAGCAAAAGCCAAAAGTAGAAGCAGAAGCAGAAGTCAAAAGCAAAAGCATGTAACTTTTGTGTTTGGATGGAATGCTTGAAAAGCGGCTTTTTTTAAAAATATGTTTGGATGAATAAAAATGAAAAGTGCTTTTGGAATGTGGTAATTACTAAAAAGGACATGCTATTTAATATGATAATAAGATATATTTATAGTGTAATTTATATTAAGTAGTGGGGGTATTTAAGTCTTTGCACATTTTACGAAGTGCTTTTGGCTTCTGCTTTTGGGAGAAGCACCCCTGGACTGCTTCTCCCAGAAGCACTTTTTTGGCTTCTCATGGTGTTTTTGCTTTTTTCCAAAAGCCAAAACAAACACCTCTTTTTTATCAGAAGTGCTTTTGGCAGAAGCAAAAGCCAAAAACACTCCCCCAAAAGCCAATCCAAACGGCCTCTAAGTGAAGTAATTGAAGGAAAGGAGTAAGCAGTACGTTCGACGCGGTAATGGAAGTAAAAATATCTCTGAATTGAAGCAATTGATGCGATGCAACAGACATCCACCATCCATGAGAATCCATTCATCATCCCAGACAACTCAAACCGTCGATCATTTCCTCTCGATCCCACACGGCCCATCAACGGCCAGAATCAGCCGTGTAAAAATTCCGTCTTCATCCAAAGGTCAGCATCAGAAAGAGGGGAGGAAAGATTAAAGACAGAGAGGGAGGGTCACGGGTGTCTGTCGTCTGATCACAATTCACAAATTCACATTTCAGGATTTCACAGACCAGACTCCCTTCGGGAAATGCAATTTAAAAATTAAAATAAATATAAATAAAACATTTTCTGACACCTTTTCTGCACTAGTAATTCTAACATCTACAGTAGTATTTTCTCTTTCTTCATACACCTTCATGTACGCACACATGCATGAATAGTAGTGTCACCGCATTGATGGTGTAAATGTAATTTCAATAATAATAATAAAAAAAATAATAGTAAAACCAAATGGAAATCAATTATTTTGCAATGATTTGGTTTCCTGAACGCACGAGCAGAACTTGTGTGTGTGTGTGTGATCGCGCTTGTAAAGGCAACCCACTTTTACATATTGTTACCACTGTCAATTGCCCTGCTCACTTTTTCGATCTCATGTCTTAACCCAAAAAAGACTAGATCAGACTAAAATAATTACTACTACTACTACTAATAGGAGTGATAAACTAATAAACTATCATTATTATTATATGTTAGGAGTATTAGTATATTGTTATTGTTATTGTTAGTCACACATCTAGCTAACTATATATAGCCTCCCCATTTGACCTCCCATTGCTTCATGAAAATGTGCATGAACATAATTTAATTTGGCCCACTTTTTGAAAATTTGTTGTTTTCTAGTATTATTATTTATATTTTATTGATCTCAAGTAGATAATATTTTATAATTTTGTGTAATTAATCAATTGTGATTTGGTGAATTGGTTGTGTGAAAGGAATTTGGAGAAAGACTTGATTGCGAAAACAATGGGCATATATATAAGCTAGCTAGCAAGTCTTGATTGCAGTCTGCGGACGTATATAGTAAATGTTTCTCTTTATAAAATATTAATGGGAATTTTGCCTTTTGTCTCCTGCAAATTACATTAAGCCCATCCGTTTTCACTTTTATCATGTTATTTTTCAAAGTGTTTGAACAATTCTTTTTTTAAATTTTTTTGTTTTCCAATAGAGTTAATTACAAACCCTAAAGTTTGCATCAATGTTAGTTTATTGAGTCCATACAAAATTTAAGTGAGCTTTCAGCGGCTGCTTGCCCCATATATAATTGAACATTTAGAAAACATTTTAACTTGGAGGACATAAATTGCAATACTAATATATTCTTTTGTCCACTAATCTTTGCCCTTAGACTTAAGATTGGCATGACAATAATATAATTATAATTTTTTTTTCAAAAAAAAATTTCATGTTAATTAGTATATTTTTTAAAGTTGTCCGTGTGGTATTGAATTATCCTGTAAAAGAAAAGTTATGAAATCATGTTGTGCAATAATTACTTTTAAAAGGTAAATTTGTTTTTTATACCCAAATTCTTATGTTTTTATGTTTTGTGTTTTTCTAGGTCAATAATCAATTGCATGTATATGTATATACTGTATCTATACAGTTACTGTTATTCTAACATTTTTAAATAGCTAAAAATAAATTCAGTCTTGAAAATTTCAATTCAGCTCGAAAATCTACAGGAAGACACAGAGCTCTACACATTCTGTTTACAAGCAGCATACAGCCAATGCATACGTACAATTCAGTCACTATTATATGTCTATATGTCTATGTCCATACATATGTAGAGAGAGAGAGAAGGAAAGAGTGGTGGGACCAGTCGCTCTATCTATGGCTGACTGAATTTGAAAATTTTAAAGAGATATATGTAGAAGAAGCATTCAAGGAAAGGAAGAAGCTCATCAGATTTATTCAGCTACTTCCAATTAAGTTAGAGTGAGAGAGGATAAGAGAGAGAGAGAGATAGAAAGGGGGTTGTTGGAGGATAGAGAGGAAATATTCTGTGATAGCTTTCAATGGTTTTTTGGTTTTTAGTCTTGAATCCAAACAAACCCTCATCATCCATATATCAATTCCTTTTAAGAAATTAATACCTCTCGGCTCAACCTTATTATTATTCTTCTTGTTGTTCCTGCTGTTATTGTTGTTGTTCTTGTTGTTTTCTTGCAGCCTGTTTTTGTTGTCTCCATCGCTTCCTTCCGATGCACTGATATCATTCTTTCTTTATATATAAATATATATTTATTCGTATACTTCTGAAATTGCGGTTTGAATAATATATACCAAAGAAGAGATTGAATCCATCTGTTTGTATTTAGAGCAAGTAATTCCTTGTTTTGTTTTGTAGCACTTCTCCTCTCCTAATTCAAAACAAAAACAAATATGATGTCTGATGTGTTTTCACTTCCTAACTCTTCATCGTCACCTTTCTCTGCTCTCCAACAATTCGATCCAAATCAAAACCAAAACCAAAACCCTAACCCTAAATCCCCAAATCCACCTCCCTCTAAGAAGAAGCGTAATCTCCCGGGAACGCCAGGTATATTCGTATAACTGAATTCATTATTAATCCCGGTTCCTTTTACGATTGTGATCGATTATTTGGTTAATTGATTAATTGAAATCATCAGATCCAGATGCCGAAGTTATTGCACTTTCTCCGAAAACGCTCATGGCCACAAACAGATTCATCTGCGAAATCTGCAACAAGGGTTTTCAGAGGGACCAAAACCTGCAGCTGCACAGGAGAGGGCACAACCTGCCATGGAAGCTCAAGCAAAGGGCCAACAAGGATCAGATCAGGAAGAAGGTGTACATATGCCCGGAGAAGACGTGCGTCCACCACGAGCCGGGCCGGGCCCTGGGCGACCTGACGGGGATCAAGAAACACTTCAGCAGGAAGCATGGTGAGAAGAAATGGAAGTGCGAGAAATGCTCGAAGAAATACGCAGTCCAGTCGGACTGGAAAGCCCACTCCAAAACCTGTGGGACTCGTGAGTATAAATGCGACTGTGGCACTCTTTTTTCCAGGTATTTATAATTTATTCTATATGTATATAAATGATTTCTAAATTTTAGTTAATTCGGCCTGTATTGGCCTGCCAGGGCTTGGGTTTTCCTGTTTGGGAATATTTGTTTGCCTGAATTTAATGCCTGAGCTTTCAATTTCTTGACAAGTCATGTGTTGAAACAAACCTGTTAGTAGTACCTGAATTTGGGGTTATTAATTGAAGCTTTTTTCGATTTTCTATTTTTCAGGAAAGACAGTTTCATCACACACAGAGCCTTCTGTGATGCTTTAATTGAGGAAAAAATCACCCCGGTTGTGTCGAGCAACAATTTTTCCTTCCGAAATGATCATCATCTAATGAACCCCCAGCCCAATTTCCAACAAGGGTTTGGTAATCCCGCCGGAATTCCGTTGCCGGAGTTCGCCGGAAACGCCCTCAAGTCGAGGCTTCCCCTTTGGCTCAACCATCAAAACCCTAATCTGTACACATCATCTGCAGACGCGATCCAATTTCCCTCCCCAATGGGGAATTATTCGAACCTGTCACTGTCTCCATTACCAGGTGGCCTCAAGGAGGAGACCGCATTGATCAACAACAAAGGGAACGGTAATAACAGCACAGGTGATTACACAATGGGGGCTTCCGTCTACACTGCCTCGGAGGCTCATCAGGGCCATCAATTCCCCTCATCCAAATCTCCGGCGGCGCCGTTGTCCGCCACGGCACTGCTCCAGAAAGCGGCACAAATGGGATCAACCAGAAGCACTGATAACAACAACAATAATAATAGTAATAATAATAATAATCCTTCGCTTTTAATTACCAGTGGTGCTGTAGGAGTGATGACTTCTTCTTCTTCCCCTTCGTCTTCCTCCAACGGTTTGTCCTTTTCCAGTAATCAGAGCCGGAGCGAGCTCCACCAGGTGTTCGCCAAGCAGCCGCCGGAGAATCCTGCCACCGAGGGATTTATGAATTTCAGCTGTGCCCCAACGAGCATTGCTCTAAACAACAGCAATATTCAGATGCGCCAATCTAGTAATAATAATCCAGGCGTGAATTTGGCGCAGCAGCAGCCGGGGGCAATGGGGCATGGTTTCACCAGGGATTTTCTCGGCATGGCTGGGGGCGCCGGCGCCGGAGGGCAGTTCTTGCCGGCGGAATTGATGAAATTTGCTGCGATGAGTTCAGCGGGCATGGGAATGAGCAATTTCAGTGTGAATCACTAGCTACGTTGTTCTTTGTAATTTTTTTAATGTGTTTTTTTGCTGCTTCGTTTTCTTTTCTTTTTTATGGATGGTTGGTTTGAATTTGAATTTGTACCATACAATGATTGATAGTAATAATTTTGGACAATTGCTGAGGATGTCATGAACCTTATTGTTTTGGCAGGTCATAGTATATAGTACTTCTCCTGAGTCATCCAACTGGTTTCATCATCTCCACACATATTCCAACTGGTTTATCAACGGCATTCAACGCCTTACTTACCACAAGTCCACAACATATCTCATTACAAATACAAGGACAAATATTTTAGTATACATGAATGGTGCGTATAAAATACATATTTGCTCTAGGGATGCTTCAATTTTGGAGGATGATCGAACAAAATTTGAACTTCAAACGCCAGAGATTTCTTAAATTGTTTTTCTTCCCCTTATTATAAACTACTACTACCACCTATGTTTTGGATGAGCGATTTAAGATACATTATGATTATTAATAGTGAGACTGTATATAAATAAAAAAATTTATAAAAATTTAATATTCTAAAACTATTCTATTAGACGAATCTATAGTTTTCATATATATATATAACTGTACAAAAAATAAGTCAAAGTCACTAATTAACAAGTATAGAAATTGACTAATTAACAACCGTATGTATACACATTACACGTAGGAAAATGCATAGTTTTATGACAAACATATAAGTTTTCTATATTTAATTTAATGAAACTATAATATAATGCATATATATAGGTAAGCATGAAAATATTTACGAAGAAAAAAATCATAAAATTTTAGGGAAAGCAAAACTAAACATATATTGGTTAATTAAGCCAACCGAACTAGTTTACTTTATTATTTTCTAGTTTAATCTAAATGGTTAATTACAAGGGAACTGGAAGAAGATATATATAACTATATAAGTGTTGTGGTAATTTGAAGTCGTACATAAAGGATTGATCATGAGTGCTTAATTAGTCACTGGCTAGGCAATGTATCCATATTCTCCCCCTTCAGACCAATTACTGTTTGATAAACAATAAAGGGATAAGGATAACATAGAAGAATTTGGTTAAGTATAACAAATTGATATTTTGAATATTGATTTAGATCTTTGGTATGGCATAATGTATCTCAATTTATGATTTTGCAGTCGTCAGTCGCCACCTACAAACATACAAATTGAGACAAAAAGTTTTCGAAAGACTTACTAATGAGATTAAAAAAAAAAAAAAGATTTGTCAAACAACAATTTATCACCAATATTGGTGGAAAAATTTGTAGTTCAAAAGATTTAATTGGTTGTACCAAAAAAAAAAAAAGGAAAAAGGAAGGAAGAAAGAGCTAACTGGTACTCTGGTGGTTGGTTTTTTTTTTTTTTACTCTTTTAAGAATACAATCCAATAGCCTAAAACTGCACTTAAAAAACTAAAACTATGCATACATATATGTTTGGGAAAGCAGTCTCAAAAGATGATATAAGTATTCTCTAAATGTCAATTTTTGAATATAAATAAACATATATCTTTCTAGTAAGAAAAATTATCATGTTGACTTCAGAAAAAGGCACCTATTGCGTGTTAGCTAGGGTCTATATATTAGCTATTATAAAGGAGTAGTAATTAACCCCAAGCTAAGTAAAAATGAAGAATATAGTTAAATTAAAAGGGCTAAAACAGATTAAAAAGGAAAAGAAGAAAAGAAAGGTAAGCATGCATGTCAATTTTTTTTTTAATGTTTCATAAAAAATTTAATTATTTTAACACACCAAAGAAACGAGTAAGAATAAGCCAATTTAAATGGTGTTTGAACACCAAATTAGATCAAATCTTACATATAGCATATATCATTTTTTGGACAGCGGACACAAGACCAAATCAACTTATAGCATGAGCACTATAAAGCTTTTCCAAAAAAACTTATAGCATGAGCTCCCACCACCATTCCCTAGTTTGTATAGGTTGTTCAGCCAAAAAAAAAAGAGACCAAATTGAGTTCCCATTAGCCTGCACCGGTGCAAGCTAAGGTCCGCAACTGGGATGCATATATGATATCGATTGTGGTATACAACCATTTTTTTTTTGTAATTAAAAAATTATGGGACCTCAGGCCACACAAATTACAAAGAAATATAATAGAGTTATAGGAGATCGGGTGAAAAATCAAACCCGCATCAATGAGGTTGAAAGTTAGAAAATTGAATTATTGGGCAAGTATTCGTCCTGAACTGTAATACTCCCTCTGTTTTTTTTTTTGTTTGCTACAGACCCACGCAGCACGCAGTCCAATGTATATTTTAAATCAGTAATGACTCAAGTTCGGTACAAGTAAAAATTCTAAAAGTTTGATATTTAAAAACTACAAGACGAGACGAATCTAACAAGATCTCAATTGACTATATTTTAACTTGAATAACTATGATAAAACTTCAAGTCAAAGTGATTGTGTGAATAAGTGTCAAATTGTCCAACGTAGTTATCATTTAAAAACGGAGGAATTAATTAATAAGCATTAGCTAGGAAAGAGATGCAGAGCAGCAATGCAAGCTGCAGAAGCACAAACGATTTTGCTGATGAGCCCATCTTTTGTGTAGTACTCCTACATGTTCAATTTGTGTCGGAACTATAATACTCATGCATACACTGAACAGACCTAGGCCTTGACTTTCTCCATTAAATATTAATAGTAGTACTACAATAAAACATGCACTACTACTACCTCTCATTCTCATATGTACAAGAAAGTGGAGGGGTTGGAGTTAGGGTATAATGTTAGGTAACCCAATGAAAAGCTTTTTTTATTTTTATATTAAAAAAAAGAAAAGGAGAAAAAGGGACCTTGGAAAGATGTCCTTGTCGTGTACATTTGTTTGGACTTTGGACCTTTACTTTTCAGTTTTCCCCTGAACCACTTTCAAGTTTCAATAATCTTTCTTCGCCTCACATAAAATTAGTACTATATCAAAATGCACATACATACACATTATTTTCACCTTTTCTTTTCAATCTTGAAATTATCAAATCAAGACTTTCACTTCAAAAAGTGGAGTAGAATTGAGATAGATTTAGATAATACTCCCTCCGTCCCGCGAAAGTTGACGCGTTTCTTTTGGGCACGGTAATTTATGTAGTGGGGTTTAATGGTTAAAGTATTGTGGGTATTTGTGTTTAAAATTTTAATGAATTTTCATTTTACTTATTGTTTAACTTTGACTTAATATTATGATAATTATTTGATTTAAAAAAAATATTCAAGTATGGTCTTGTTAGAATCGTCTAGGTGTCTAGTTTTTGAATATATATTTTATATAAATTTTATTTATACCTTTTTTGAGATATGGAGAATTAAAGAAATGTAAGAGATTTGTATAGAAAAATAAAAGTGTATTGGGAGTTGTGCAGAATAGTTAAAGTAATTACTTTTAATGGGTTTTTAGAAACCATTAAGATTCTAATTATATTAATATTAATTTAATTTATCTAAAAAAGGAAACGTGTCAAATTTCGTGGGACAGCTCAAAAAAGAATACGCGTCAACTTTCGCGGGACTGAGGGAGTAGTTACTAGTAATAAATACAGAATGTTTTTGCGTTAGTGGGTGAGTTGACCAACAGACTGGCTCGCCTTTTCTTGCCCTTTTCGTAGATCCCTGTTAGTAGTAGAAGTAATATATTACAGTACTCAGTCAGTCACTGTCAATTAACTTTTTTGACCGCTGACATAAACCCTTAACTTTTATGCCCGAAAAGACCAAAATGACCCTGGGTCGACATCGGGGTCGAGGTCGATCCCGGAACAAGAGGACGATCCCGGGATTAATTAATAAAGGGGATAGGGAGGCGGGGTCGTGTGTGAGGGTCTAGCACGAACCTGGGTCCTGATGACGACCCAGGCGCGGACCCACACCACAAACCCAATTCCTCTTTATTAGTATTATTTATTATGAATTATTATTATAATTAAAATTAAATAATTATTATCCATAATAAATAATAATAAATAGTATTATAATTTTTTATTATAATATTAAGAAATATTATAGAAAAAATTAGCTATTATAATAATATAAATATTTAATATTACTGTTTGTATTTAAATTAATGCTAATATAATTATTTTATAATTATAATAAATGTTACGATTATTTTATAATTTATTTAAAAATGTAATAAACAATATTTATTATTATGAAAAGAGAAATTAGTATTTAGTGTAAAACTAATTATTACAAATATTAAAAATTTGAGTAATTAATAATAGTAATAATTAATTTAACTATATTTATTTCTTTCTCTTTTGTTACAATAATAAATATTGTTTATTAATAATATTCTCCAATAATATTGTAACAAAGATAAAATAATTTTATAATATTATTGTAGAATATTATTAATAAATAATATTTATTATTGTAACAAAAGAGAAAGAAATAAATATAGTCAAATTAATTATTACTATTATTAATTTCACAAATTTTTAATATTTGTAATAATTAGTTTACACTAACTACTAATTTCTCTTTTCATAATAATAAATATTGTTTATTATATTTTTAAATAAATTATAAAATAATTATATTAGCATTAATTTAAATACAAACAGTAATATTAAATATTCATATTATTATAATAACTAATTTTTCTATGATATTTCTTAATATTATAATAAAAAATTATTATAATACTATTTATTATTATTTATTATTGATAATAATTATTCAATTTTAATTATAATAATAATTCATAATAAATAATAATAAAGATGAATTGGGTTTTTGGTGTGGGTCCGCGCCTGGGTCGCCGTCGGGGACCCGGGTTCGTCCTAAACCCTCATACACGACCCCGCCTCCCTATCCCCCTTATTAATTAATCCCTGGATCGTCCTCTTGTCCCGGGGTCGACCTCGACCCCGATGTCGACCCAGGGTCGTTTTGGTCTTTTCGGGCATAAAAGTTAAGGATTTATGTCGGCGGTCAAAAAAGTTAATTGACAGAATCTGACTGGGTACTGTAGCTCCGACCCCGTTAGTAGTATTATTTGTCAACCTCAATGGCTCAATGTAATAATCCCTCTGTTTTCAAAAAATTGAAACGGAATCACAGTTCACGCAGTCCAATACATGTTTCAAAGCATTAATAACTCAATTTCGGTATAAATAGAAATTCTAAAAGTTTGATATTTAAAAACTAATCGATGAGACGAATCTAACAAGATCTCACTTGGCTATATTTTAACTTTTATAATTATGAAAAAACTTTAAGTCAAAGTACGTGTGTGAATATAGTATCCAATTTCCAAACGTTCCAACTATTTGGAAACTGAGGGAGTAATACATTAATACTAGTTACATGGAAACTGGAATTATTTAGTCTCTGTCATGTTTCTTTGGATTTTCTAAATGTTTTGGGGTAAAATATTTTTATTAGAATTTTATTTATAAATTTAAGTTATGCTTAAAAAGTTGCATGGGTTAGTTTGGCTATGTGTATAAAATTCTAACATATATATGGGCTTCCACGTCCAAAATAGTTAAATTTTGCATGAAAGTATCATCAAATATAGTATTTACTAAATTATGGACTACTAATAATGTGACACACAATTACTCGCCTACAAATTAGATACGTATGAAGAAAGTTTATAATTAAGGCTACAAATTTGTATAGTACATTGTAGCGTCATAAATTTTCTAAGAGGAGAAAAACATGATACAAGTTTTTGAAACTATCAAAATTAAATTAAACATAAAACACTTATAGTACATTACCTAATATATTTAGGTCGATAGTTAAAATTTATAGGGGAGGGGACTGCCCATTTTCTATCATGGTTATTCAGGAATCATGTGGGCCTTGTGCCCATATCCCATGCCCAGCAAAAATATCAATAAGTTGGATTTGGGCCAATTGAACCGGACTATAGCAATTGGGCTTTTTAAGTTTTGAAAATTAAGGCCCACACATACACGCACAGAGGCCGCCCATGAGTTCATATTTATTTATTTCTTTTCTTCTTCTTTTTTTTTTTTTTTTTTTTGCGCTGACAGCCTTGAAAGGCTAGTGAAGTTGTAACAGAGAAAGGAAAACCATGTGCAAAATGAATGAATCCGCAAAATTAGCTACATCTAATATCGAGGAAACCAGGTTCCGGCAGCATCAGTTGTAAGTAGAGATGTTATCGAGTCCGGGGGAAAAGCCCAGGTGGTATAAAACTGCTCGCTGTCCATGCCTAACCGGGCTAAACCATCGGCAACAGAATTCCCTTCTCGCCAAATGTGTTCGAAGTAACAACTTTGGAAAGAAGAACGCAGATCATCAATATGCATAAGATGGGCTGCTAAACCATGAGTTGTAGACCTTCGTGCCTTGATCAAACGAATTGTCTCCATGGAATCGCACAAACAAAGGATATTAGCAATACCTAGGTTTGCAGCAAGTTGAAGGCCACTGAAAACGCCCGCTACCTCTGCATGCATGACCGAGACGTCGCCAAGAAACCCTGTAACCCCTCCCAACCACTGCCCATATTGATCCCTCAAGACTGCACCAAAGCCTGCCCTGGCACGGTCCTGACTTCGAGAGCCATCAGTGTGCAAGAAAACCCCCTTCCATCCACCCATATTCCATGAAATCATTCTAGGAAACGGATCCCGACGCCCCAACTTCTTATTGTTAATTTGTAGCTCCGCAACCCAGTAAGATATCTGTCGTACCATAGCATGTGTTTCTGTATTCTTCCCTTGAAAAACTCTACGACATCGTTCCCGCCAGATGAACCAAATGCCAAAAATGAAGACATCTCCAAAAATCTTGAACATAGCATGTAACCAGGATCTTATAGTGTTGGTATCCATAGTGTTGAGATCCAAGGGAATTGTGACCTTGAGCGCACTCCAAAGATGTTGTACCCAAGTGCAATAAAACAGGCAGTGCGTCCAATTCTCAGATTCAATTCCGCAAATGGTACATAATGGGTTGGCAGCAAGGTGGCGATGGTGTCTCAATTGATTGCAAGGCAACGCTGCACGGCTAACTAACCACAAGAAAAGACAAACCTTTTCTGGGAATGCTGCACTCCACATCCACTTCCATCCTGTGGCCATCGGACGTTCACCAAGGAGATACTGGTATCCAGAAGCAGACGAATACTCACCATGCAGGTTACCATTCCATCTCCATCCATCATATAAGCCTGCATGCAATACAAGAGGAGGATGTTTGAGAATCTGGTATCTAATAGCATCCGGAATAGGAGAGTGGATAGGTGAAAGATCCCAGCCCTGCTTGGTCACAATGTCCTTGATTTTCAAATCAGTTTCGCATGTTTCAATAAAGGGCATTTGTGGACCTATAGCCTGGCCATAAAACCATTGTGAGAACCATAGGGAGCTATCTCCACTAGCCACATGAAAACCATAACCCCCAGATAACCGAATTAAGGCTCTCCTAATGCTTCTCCAAGTGAAGGATCCCGCTGTAGGCAGAGACATGAGACTCTCACTCGTACGACAATATTTCCATCGAAATTCCGCAACCCACCTCTTATCTCGTCCTATAAACAGATCATGTGCCAGCTTCCCAAGCAAGGATATGTTCATTAACCTGGCTTGTCTCAACCCCAACCCACCAGCTTTCTTTGGAGTAGCTACAATATCCCAGTTTACAAGATTCAAACCCTTGCCTTTGCCATCTTTCCAAACCAAGGTCCTGATACGTCTGTCAATACTCTTGCAAACTGATTCAGGCAACCAACCTATTTGCATACAATAAGAAGGTAATGCAGCAAGTACATTCCTGGCCAAGGTTAACCTACCGGCTTTGTTGAGGAGTCTCATGGCCCAACATGACATCCGATTATCCATGCGTTCCAAAATATGAGCATACGCAGCCGCCTTAACTCTGCCATGATGCACGGGAAGTCCTAAATATCTCCCCAAATTATCAGTGAAAGGTATCTCCAATACATTAGCAACTGTAGCCTTCTCATCCGAGGTAATTCCCTTAGCAGCAAAGCATCTAGACTTCATCTTATTCACCATTAGCCCTGAATGTGCAGCAAATTTGTGAAGCGTCATAGCAACAGAATTCAAGCTATGCTCATTCAACATGATAGCAAGTATTAAGTCATCTGCAAAAATTAAATGAGAAATCCCATCCAGGTTTGAACTAATTCGAACAGTATCCCATCTATGATCTTCCACCTCACTGCATATGATTGTAGATAATCGTTCCATAACAATATTGAATAAATAGGGTGACAAGGGGTCGCCCTGTCTTAATCCACGTTCTGGATGGAATTCCTCCAATGCCTCCCCATTCCATAGCAATGAAAAGGTTGGTGAGGTAACACATGTCATAATGAGCTTACAAAGACTTGTTGGCAGCCCCATTTGCTTCAAACTTTCATCCAGAAAACTCCATCGAACAGTATCATACGCCTTCTCCAGATCGATCTTAATTACAATGGCTTTCCTGTGATTGGTTGCTTTAGCCAAATCATATACCAGCTCCTGAAGGAGTATTGCATTATCTACTGTTCCACGCCCAGGTATAAAAGCCGATTGAAGCGGGGAAATAAATCCCTTCATCAGTGGTCGCAGGCGGTTTACAATGACTTTAGAAATGAACTTATATGCCACATTACACAACGTGATCGGTCGAAAGTGAGCAAAGCTGGAAGGAACAGGCACCTTTGGAATTAAGCAGATGTATGCCTTTGCCAACTGGAGATCGAATACACCTGTATGGAAAGAAGCACGCACCATGTCTATAATATCCTGTCCCACATTAGGCCAGAACCTGTCATAGAAAGCTGCGGGGAATCCGTCCGGACCAGGGGCCGCCAGCGGCCTAAATTGTTTCCGGGCAATCTCAACTTCCTCCGGGCTGACTTCAACGTGCTGCATGGCGAGGCCCCGTTGTGCCAGAGTAGGTAATGGCGGCAAGGCATCCACCATGGTCGCATCATTACTATCCAAGAATTTGTTATGGAAATACTCTCTGGCTGAAAATTTTAGGGTGGCCAAATCCGAACACCATGACCCATCTTCCAAATATAACCCATGTATCTGTTTACGATGGTGATGCATCTTTGCCTGCGCATGGAAAAATTTGGTGTTGCGGTCTCCCAATTTAATCCAATTCTCTCGCGCCCTTTGAAACCAATATATTTCCTCCTGAAGAAGAATCTGTTGATAGTCTTTTTGAAGTTTCTTTTCCAAGGACATATGCCACACCGAATGGGAGGATGACAGAAAGGTATCAAGCCCTGCCAAGCGCCTCAGGATCTTCTTTTTCTTATTTCTAATCCTTTTAATCTCATACTGACAGTGTTGATATGAAAGGGATTGCAAGTGTTGGAGTTTCTCTCCCAAAGAGGCTGACTGCGTCCATGCATCATGAACGAGATCTTTGTAACATGGATTGGACGCCCAAACAGCTTCCCAACGAAATGGTCTTGTAGGTGGCGAAATAATAGACTCACCACAGGACATCAATAACGGTGCATGGTCTGAGGATGTTCGTGGCAACGTGACAATATGGCCGTCAGGAAACAAACTAACCCAGTCAAGGTTGGCTAGGCCGCGATCAAGCCTTTTCTTGATACATTGATATTGATTAACCCCGCGAGACCACGTGAACAATGAACCTTCAGTACGAATGTTGAAAAGGCCACACGCCGTTATGCACTCTCGAAATTCGTCAGCTCGTCTATGATTATATCCTCCGCCCATGACTTCCGAAGGGGCAAGTATTTCATTCCAATCTCCCATCAGGAGCCATGGTCCATTCACTCCTTGTGCCAGTTGCATTAGATAGTCCCAATTATCTTTCCTCTGCTGATAATTCGGGTGGCAATAGGTAGCGGTGCAATACCATATATCGTCCATATCTTGTAGAGAGAAAGTAAGAAAACGGTCATTCCTGTCGACAACATCCCAGGTAATGGACAAATTCGATTGGCAGACGACCCAAAGACCACCTGCACGTCCCATCGACTCCTGTAAACATAAAGGAGTATACCCAAGCCTATAAAAGTAGTTACGTGCCCTGTCAAATAGCCCTTGCGGCTCAAAAATAAAAACCAATGATGGTTTGTAATGTCTAATTGTATCAGACATGCATCGTTTAGTCGTGGGATTCATAAATCCCCTAACGTTCCATGCCAAGATAGAGAATCCAATGAAACTTGACATATATGATAGAATAGAGAGTAAGGAAACCCTAATTCCTTGGCATGATTTATCCCAGAGTTAATAACTTATGAAGGCCGCAAGGCCTCCACATCCATCTCATGGCCAGCCCTGGCTGTCGAAGCAGACGCATCTGCATTATCCAGTTTGTACAGATTCTCTGGAGCAGAAACAAATTCCGTAGAGACCTCTCGAGAAGCTGATTGAAGAGCCTGTTTCAGCGACTGTGGCTCCCCTTCAGTTTCTGTATCATCCGAATCCTCCATCCTCACCCTTTTTGGGCCAGTAATAAATTTGGGCCTAGCAACATTCTTCCCTTTTTCCTTGATAATGGGCTTGGGGTCAGGAGATTTCCTTAGTTGGCCCATACTTGGAATTGGACCATGCTTGGCCTCCTGCTGTGAAGCAAAATTGAAAATACCACCTTGGGCCTTGCTTGGCCCATTTTTTCCAGAATCTCCTCCAGTGGTGCGAGTATTGGGCTCCTTCTTTCTGGGCCTGCGGCGTTGGACTATCATCCACTCACCAACTCCATTATCCAACTCTTCCAGATTCCCCACAGTGGTCCCCATCTTTTCCTTGTCTTCATGTGTATGCAAGCCACCCTCATTATTTAGTTGTTCGACCCGTGTCCCACTTGCAGACGTGGAGGAAGTGGAATCTACCACCTGTTTGCCAGAATCCTGCGCAGGTGATGGGCTGGCGGCAGCCGGAGCGAATTCCGTCCCCTGGTGTTGACCTCCGAAGTGGCAGCGGTCCTGCTTGTGGCCATACCGACCACATCGCATGCATACGACATGCAAGCTTTCGTAAGCAATTTTGATGATCTTCCCTTCCACTTCAACCTGCCCAAGGAGTGGTTCATCAAGATTGAGCTCAACACACACCCGAGCGTATCTTCCCCGCGAGATGGCTAAGGTGCTCTGATCAAATTTGAAGGGAATGCCGATAGCAGATGCAACCACCCGGAGACTGCTTTCCTTGTAAAATGCAGGCTTAAGGCCATGAAATTGGACCCATGTATGGATAGTGTTTAGTTTAGTGCATTCAGGATCAAATTCGGGGGACCATTTCATAACAGCAAGACAATGATCATATACCAACCATGGCCCCCCGGTGAGTACTTTCTCACGATCTTCTGGTAATTCAAACTTTGCCAAGAAACATTCATACCCGACGTCAAGAAGGTCAAACTTGCCAATGGTTTTCCAAACCCGTACGAGAGCATTCCTCATGGCCAAAAACCCAACAGATAATCCTAAACCTTTGATTACCAAAGTATCCGTCCATGAGGAATAAATTTCAGAGAGAACCGAAGGATCAAACTTGATTTTCGGACAACGTCTATTTATGCCGGATCTGTCAATAGAAGCCAGATTAGATTTTAGGAGATCAACAACGTCTTCCGCCGCAGCAGATGAAGTTCCACCCATAAAAGCATCCCGGTATGAAGGCACAGAGTCGTCACCTTGCTCACCAAAGGAGCCCGGAGGCCGACCAGGAGGAAAGTTAGCAGTGGGAAATTTCGACATCAGAGGAAAGTTTTTTTTTTACAGAATTGAGACACAATCTAAAAGTTAACTGTAATTTTTTTTTTTAATAAAGAAAACCTTTTAGGTATGACAAATTAAAAACCTGTGTATACGTACAACTATTAGATTAATATAAATAAAAATTAATTAAGTATGATATTCTAATGATAATTTTTTTTTTTTCGGTGAACATGACGCCTAGCGTCGGCAAAGATGAACAAAGAGTAGGAAAACTAAAAAAACTACATTATTCTATTGTATTAAAAATAACAGTTAAATTTTTATTATTTAATGCAGAAATGAGAAATTAAAAATTTTTATTGTATCATAGACAACATTATATTCTTAACTTTATTAATTTAAAGGGGGTGCGGCTTGTGTGCTGTCAACAACAAATACTGGCAAAAATAAATGATGGATACGCATAGAAAAATGATGAATGTGTGAAATGATGTGTGCGCATTAAAATATGATAAATATTATAAAATAAGCAAAAAACGGCTTTGGGAGAGGCGCCCTTAATTGCCCTTGCAGATCCTCGAGAGATTAGTCTTGGGTCCAATGTGGCCCGGGGATACCCAATTCATCTAAAACATCATTTTTCATAGCGTGGACATCATTTAGCATGTGCAGGCAAATTAATTGCCAATACAGAACTGAATTGTTTAAAGGGTTCCTATATCAATTTAAGTCACTTGGTAATTATTCATTTCATTGTATAGTAATACGGAGTAATTAACAGAGCTAGATTTGACCTTGCCTCGTTTTGGAGGCTCCCTTTTTTTATTTGCGGATATAGTAGGAGTTTTATTCCGCCATTACTAGTTATTTTTCATTTTATTTCTTCTTACCTTTAAAAAAAATGACCTGTACTCATCTATTTCTACCTCAATAATTTAATAAATTAATATATTTTTTTAATAACAACCTATAAAGATTAGAGAAGGTGGGGGAATAAAAGGAAAATAAAGTAAGTTAAAATATTCAATTACTAGCAACGTGAAAACTACATAAGCATCAATGGCAAGCAAAGCTCGAGTTGGATTTAGGAAAAAGTCCAAATAGTATAAAATAGCTCCTCAAATGCCCCTATATTGTGTAGATTATGTGATAAAAAAAAAAAAAAAAAAAAACATTTTTTGTAATGTTGGATATATTTTATAGATTATACTACATCCGTCTCATTAAAAACGCTACGTTGGGCCTAGGTACATTTGCCAATGCACATTTTTAACGAACAATAACTTAAATTATGTACAAATAAAAGTTATAAAAATTTAATATTTTAGAACTAGTATAAGATTAGACGAATCTAATAGAATCTCACTTAATATATTTTTTTTGTATAGCTATAATAAAAATTTGAATTAAAGCTAAAATGTAAATAGTAAAAATGTCCAACGTAGCCTTTTATCGAGACAGAGGAAGTAACATCTACATATAAAAAGGCAGGAGAAATAATTACATCAAAATTCTTAATTTGACTCAGCCAAGACAGGTCATGAGCATGGACGATATTGGACGGCGGTGATCCATTGGGTGCCGTCATTCCCATCGCTTTCCAGCCGTGGATACTTGTCACGAATTTCCAAAATTCTCTTACTACTACTTTGTAGGAGTATTTACAAAAGCTAGAAAGAACAGACATACGCAAATGAACCAGCGATGAACTCCCAAACTCCCGTTACAATCCAAACCCAATTCAATTCACCAGGCTTCTGTTGAATTCCGATTCCTCTCTGTGTAGACTCGATTGACTAACGCTACTGACTGAAAAGGATTGTGATGGGAATCAGCGGGAGTGAAATTTAAGGGAAAGGGAAATCACTGGATGATATATGCTCGGGCCATAATTGCGTCAACAGCATCACTGCCCGCACAGATTCAAGAACTTCTTTTTCCGTTTCAAATTCAATTCCAATACGAGGGTTTTGGTTCGGTTGATTTGTTCACTTCGAGAATTTTGGGATTTATTTGCGGGCAGATATAATGAACGGCGCGGCGAGTAATCATTTGACGTCCGCCACATCGGCGTCTGGGAACAACGCTCCGGCTCCGGGGTTGAAGACGTATTTCAAGACGCCGGAGGGTAAATACAAGCTTCAGTTCGAGAAGACTCATCCCGCGGGCCAAATTCAACAGACGCAAAGCAAGACTGTCACGCAGGTTTCCCATTTTTTCCTTGGAAGTATTCGGAAGCTTTTTCCTTTTTTGGGTCAAATTATTCAGAAGCTTTGTTTGTTCGTTTCCTCCGAACTTTCTTATTTGCAATCTTCGGAACATGAATTTACTTTGCATTATGTGGGTATGGAGCGGCGAATTGTTCAAGATTGGGATTTGGGGAATGCCTGTTTGTTGCGTATGATCGTTATTTTGCTGATACTGAGTGAATACAGTGGCTTTTGGGAGCGGCCAATTGATTTATGATGATATTTTTTTTCTAGTGTAGTTCCTCTAAAGGTTGTATTTTTTGGAATGACATATTTGTCAGTTCGTGGATTCGTAGGTTTAGTCGTGATTTTCCATCATCTATGTAATGTAATTATCCATTTGACCTAGAATATACACCTTCTGTTAAGTGGCATCTGTATTGGTTCTTTAAATAGTTTAGTACAGTACTGTATTATATTCTTGACAATATAAAATTTCTAATACTATATTTCACTTAAGCTCAAGATAAAAGACAAAAACATATCTGTCCAGATTTGAGCGTTTCTACACATAAACAGTGACCTGTTCTGGTCCTGTTGAATTCTAACATAAAAGCACTGGATTTTATTCTTGCTTCATACTTTCTGTTCTAATGACTCAAGTCGTCGTACAAAAGCATATCCAAAAGCAATAATAGGTTAAGCATCTCCAGTTGAAGGCTTGCCATTTTAGCGTATTTGTGAATTATGAAACATTGGAACTGTTTTAACCCCCGTTGGTTTAGGATGACTAAACTTAATTTTCTGAGCAGGTGACACTAGCACATCTCAAGGATAAACCAGCACAGACACCTTCACAATCTTTAACTGGTTCTGGAGGAACCAGTGGCGTGCGGTCTGTGGCAGCAAGGTTTTGGGGTGGGGGAAACGGCAGCAGGTCACTTAGCTTTGGTGGAGGGAATGGTGGAGCTAAGCCAGTGGTTACAGGTTGCACCAGAATAGGATCGTTTGGATCTTCAAGTTTGTATAATGCAGTTACTAATCCAAATTTCGATGGGAAGGGAACTTACTTGGTGTTCAATGTTAATGATTCAATTTTTGTGAGTAACTTGAAGTCTCAGGATAAGGTATATTGATGGGTTATGTGATGCTTACCTTTTATCTTAAGATTCATAATTGAATTGATTTCAAGAAGTTTGCTCTGGTGCATAGGATCCTGTAAAGTCTATACATTTTAGTAATTCAAATCCTGTTTGTCACGCATATGATCCCGATGCAAAAGACGGGCATGATTTGCTTATTGGTCTAAACTCTGGAGATGGTATGACCCGCTCTCTCTGAATTTTAAGTGAAATAATATGGGTACTTTACAGGGTTTGTTGAATATATTTGTTTTGCTATGTTTTTTTGTAGTTTATTCGGTGTCTTTAAGACAACAATTACAGGATGTTGGGAAGAAGCTTGTGGGTGCTCAGCATTATAATAAAGACGGTTCTATCAACAATAGGCAAGAACATAACTCTCTTTTAATTCTTTTTGCTCGAGATTTTTTTTGTGTGCGCGCTTTTTATCTCCCTGCGCCATGAAAGGTTGTGTTTATAAACCTATATTTAACTCTTAGTCCCGTTGGGTCTTATTGGGAATTCAATAGAAATTTTTATTGTTTATATACTGTTCAATACTATTCCATTTGCTAGGCATTATGGTAAGCCATTACCTTTTTTTTTGGGCCTAGCTAGTGGAAATGTTATTCAAGTACTTCCCAAAGTTGATGGTTAGGGAGTGTTTGTCTGCTTTTGCTCTGTTTACTCATGGTCGGCGCTAGGCACTTGCAGTTAACTACTCTTCAGTTGTCTTTTTTTTTTTAACTCTCACACATAACCACAAACTGTCGTACCCAGCGTAAGAAATTGTTGATCAGTATGACTTTCTTATTGAAGAATGAAGATTATGGAGCATCTACTCGTCTCATAATATAAGTTAGGCTACTGAAATGTATAATGATTCTGAAAATCAATATATTCAAAAGACAAGTTGTGATAAATCCAGAAATCATATAATATTACTATATCTCTGATATACTGCCTTGTTTCCTTATAACAGCCGGTGTACTTCTGTTGCGTGGATTCCCAATGGTGATGGCTCTTTTATAGTTGCTCATGCAGATGGAAATATGTATGTATATGAAAAGGCAAGTTTGAACTGTGTTTGGAATGAAACAGTGGTGCTACTGAAAGTCTCTAGTTTTGAAAATTGATGCAATGGTGTTGTACCTACCAGAATAAAGATGTTGCCGGTGATCCTTCATTCCCACCTATCAAGGATCAAGTTCAGTTTTCTGTATCCCATGCACGTAACAGTAAGGTAATCCTTTTTCCTTCTGTTTCAGCACCATCTCACTTGTCGATTACCAACCATCCCCCTTCTGGCCCTTCACCAATCCACTCTCCAAATTACCTCTGATTTGAAATCATGTGTTCCGATCCTGTGCAGAATCCTGTTGCTAGGTGGCACATATGTGAAGGTTCGATAAATGGCATTGTTTTTTCACCAGACAGTGCTTATATAGCAACCATAGGAAGGGATGGTATTGTTATTTCCTAGTCATCTTTCTATATTTGAAGTTTCTTGTTAGTTTTCATTTCTCCAACTGCTTAACAATTATAGGTTTCCTTCGAGTCTTTGACTACAAAAATGAGCAGCTTATATTCGAAGGAAAAAGCTATTATGGTGCTCTACTTTGTTGCGCATGGAGGTTAGTTGAATTATTCTCTGTTTTTAAAGCATCGTTGCCTTCTTTCTCAATGCATTTTTCTCGCAAAGGACACATTGCCTTCACAGTTAAGCTTTTTATATGAGAATTTAAGAGCTTGGAATTAACAATTCGCAAGTGAAACAACAGCGATGATGGAAAATACATATTGACTGGAGGCGAGGATGACCTTGTTCAAGTTTGGAGCATGGAAGACCGAAAGGTTGTAGCGTGGGGAGAGGGCCACAACTCATGGGTGAGATTCAATCCCTCCCACATTGAACCTGCACTTCATTTTTCTTGCAGAACAAATTCACATGATAATGAAATCTTCTCTGCCCAATGATGGCAGGTTAGTGGAGTTGCTTTTGATTCATATTGGGTGGCTCCAAGCTCGGATGGTCTTGGCCAAGACATAGTATATCGATTTGGTTCCGTGGGTCAGGACACACAGCTACTATTATGGGATTTTGAAATGAATGAGCTCGTAGTACCTGCCCGACGCCCCCCTTGTGGCTCTCCAACTATCAGCTCCGGAAATCAGTCATCTCATTGGGACATTGCCTGCCCCATCAGCACCTTGCATCCTGCACCAAGTATCCGCGACATTCCCAAACTGGCTCCACTGGTAGCACACCGTGTCCACACGGAACCTCTGTCAGGCCTAATCTTTACACAGGAGTCTCTCCTTACAGCTTGCCGGGAGGGACACATCAAAATCTGGGGAAGGCCCGGTTCGTCCGAAATCCAGTCGAGCGACACGGACTCTACTATAAGTACAAACGTGAAGGAGAAGCCATCAAAATCTGGTAAAGTGGATGTTTCGAGATCCAAACAATGACACACAGAAGCTGATCCTAACTTCTTACAAAGGTTTTTTTTTTTTTTCTGTTTTTTTAATAATGCCCATTTTTACAGAGTGAAAAAATTCTTGTGCAGTAACATTAACAGACAAAGGTCAACATTATATAGGCATTGGATTTGGGCTTAACTATAAGTGCCTGTAGAGTTTTCCATAACATTGATAATTAACTTTGCAATTCCTTTGTAAGTATTAAAAGAGCTCGCGACATCGTTTTTGCAATGAGCTATGAAAATATTCTACAGTCAGTGTTGGAAATGATACTATGATTCATCTAAGGTTGTATAAACCTATAAGGGTGTATTTTTTGGCATATACCGGGTATCTCAGGCCATATTGGGCCCAAGACTAATCCCTTCAGGATCTGGTGGACATTGAGTGTTGTTTCTCCCAAAGTAGAATTCTGTATACACAAAGGCTTGGACCCGAGATTTTTATTTAAGCTGCTAGAGTCCCATACCACTCAGACCAGGTGGGGCAAGACCTTAAGTTTCGGCCCTACCAGTCGAAAATTCCTGGGTCTGTCACTGGCTCAACTGCATTTGGTATTTAAGTTGTGTTTGGTATTTACGGTGTATTTGAATGAATGGATCTGAGCCGGATGTATTCTAAATTCACGGCCCAAATTATTAAATATCTTAAGCCAAACAAAAAAGTTTAAATCCAGATAATTCAAATCAACCATATTTCAAATTCATTCATTTTAAATTTTCTCGTAAATGCGAACTGCTCAATCCAAACATAATGTAATTGATTACTTTATCACTGTATAATGGAACACCTTGAAGAGTGGATCAAATCGCCTAGCACTTCCTCATGACCTGAAAAATGATTTCAGTCATGCAGTTCCGTTATGATTTATGATTCATCATTTGGAGAATTCTCAGATACACAAATTGATTTTTACCAATTTTACAGAGGATGGGTCAAATGGTTAGAAATCTCATCATTGAATAGGTTAACTTATTTTGATTGATTCTGTGGTAAACTACTGGTGTATAAAATATAAAATGGTAGAAGCAGTCTGTGTAATTGATATAATGTGTTACTGTAACACTTGAATCAATACAAATTATTGTCTCATGTCCCATTTAATGTGGCCTACCCATTCATATATATATATTTGACAAACAGGGTACCATTATGTAGATAAAACCTTGAACAAGGTAAATATAGTAATACCATATATACACAACCCAAACATTCATTTAGAGAACGAAAAATCACTGAGGAGGCCTACAATTTTCTGTCCACTTATGAAGATAAAATCATACAAAATGTAGCAGTGCAGAATTTAGAGAAAGATAAGACAAGGGTTCGAAGACTCTTTAGCAATGTATTTGTCTTGATTCATTCATTGTTTGATTTGTTTCCTGCAGTTCCTGCCCCCCCTGTTCCAGTTCCTGTTTCTGTTTCTGTTCCAGTGCTGACCTTGATCTCTAGAAGACGCTCGACTGGCTGCCTGCAAATCGGGCACCTATTTGTTTGGAACCTCAGAACTTTTGCACACTCGCTGCACATACACTGCATCAAAGATATATACATATGTATACATGTGCATCACAAACTGCTAAAGAGAAGTGTCGATGAATAAATTGTAGTGATGGAAATGTATAGATTTGATGAAGATTGAAATATTTAAGCATCATAAAGATATAATTTTTCGTTCATCTGAAAGAAATGTCAATATTACCATGTGCCGACAGGGAAGGACAGTAGTGTCCCGGGGTTCTGAAAGACATATGACACATTCTTTTCCAGGATCATTACTTGAATCGAAGTCATCCTCAACTGAATTCCCAATCCCGTAAATCTCCTGCAACTCATACCTCATGCCATTCACCCATAAAATTTGCTTTATCACTCTGATATGATACTCCCCTTTCTCCTTCTCAAACACAGCCTGAGTTATCTGTGAGTTAGTTGATGCACATGCCCCGTTTCCACTTTCATCTGGGGATCCCTCCGCCTTAATTGCCAGGGGGTAGACTTCTGTGTCCTTGTCTCCCGGCGACTCTCCCTCCTGAAAAGTTGAAAGATCTATCCCAGTTCCAGAGGGCTGTTTATACTTCTGGGCCAAACCTTGTTGAAAATGAATTGTAATTGGTGGATATCGGCTTTCATTTGTTGGAGTCAGACAACAATTTTCACCCTCCTTAGCAAAGAATATTATTGTTATGCTGCATACAAGGTAAGTGATACATGAGATACTCTTTATACAATGTAGGGGATCTGTCATACACTTTCCATGATGAACATCATTCAAAACTATTTAATACTAATATCTAATTAACAGACGGGCCACATAATGGTCAGTGCAACAAATCTGGTCCTAATTGCTTATAAGAAAGGTTGCTGAAGCGCAAAAGAATTAGGCAAAAGATGTCGCTAGTGCAGATGGGACAACAAGAAAACGATGATCTTTCTTAGGGAATAAACATGTTAAAGGTACTTGGCCATAATTTAGGTTAATCAAGATTCAACCGAAAACCTCTCACAAACCATTATCATGCCTCGAAGTGGGCGCATACATTGAAAGGGGGTGGGAGTCCAAAACAAACAAAAAATAGAAAACATAGTAGGTTTTGTTTCAATAAATCACCCTTACCAATAAATTTTTGAACAAGTTCTACAAAGTTCATGCGGGAAAAAAAAAAAAAAAGAACATGAGCCATTCCTTATGTTTAGTCCCATAAAATAGATGCTGCATTTTAAACAGACCGAAAATCTCAATCTCCATCCCAACCAATCAGAGCACAATTTTAACAATTAACATTCAAATCAAACAAAGCAATTCATCAGGGAAATGTTTCATGTATTAACCTTACATACTGTGATGATCCCTCTGGAAAAACTTCCAAAATATTAACGGGCAGCTTGTCAAAAGGCTTCAGATTCGCTTATATACATTTTAAGTTTACAATTAACAAGAATCTTATCAAGATATCTAAACAAGAAAGAGCTTGATCAACCAAGTTAATCGAAATTATTGCAGCCAGAGAGAGTTCAACAAAGACCTCAAACTAAAAGGGGCAAAGGCTGAACTCGGGGTGATATCATGTAACCACAAACAAGGCTATAGATCAGCAGGTTTAGAGCTATAACAATATTATAGAACAATCAAATCCCTCAAAAACAACTATCATCCAGTGAAATCAAATTCAGAAATCTGAAACCCCAAGACATCGAAACATATACTTTACCCAATCCAATAAAGAAAGGCAATTTCTCAATATAATGTAAATGAAGGCACAACAACGTGAAGAATCAACAAATTATACCTTCCGGCGACGGTGGCGTCATAGGTGAAAGCAACGAGGTAGTTGCCAGGATTATCCTCATCAGGTTCAATTCTCAGCGTCTCCTTCTTCACATTAACATCGTTCCTAATAGTGACCGCCTTCTGATGCTCCACGTACGCGGGCGGCTGCGCCATGGGCGGCGCATAGGGGTATCGGCCGTTGCCCCAATTAACCCCGTGGTGGTGATCGTACGGCGCGGGCAGGGGCATCGGCATCGTCCCTGGGTGCGGGTAGTAACTAGGGTACTGATAAAACCCAGCAGGCACGTTCCCATTCGGGTACGGCGGAGGGTAAGGCGTCGCCGCCGCGAACACGTAGCGGTTGGCGGTTGCCTCCGGTGGAGCTTGCGGCTGCGTTGGCGGCTGAGGCTGAGACGGCTGCCCTCGACCGCCGGAACCCCTCCTCCGCCCGCTGCTCCCAATATTACCCATCTATATATATTTATTAATTCAATCAACTAGTATATAATTTACAGAATTTTGGAGGCACCCGATCAAAAGAAAACAACAAAAGGAAAACGAATAGAAGGAGTGGCAACGAAGCAAAGGCGATTGAATAAAATGGGCCGGTCGCAGTTGTAGTAAATGATGATAATGGCGAATTAAGGAAAATAAAGTGGAGCAGGAAATGGGAATCTAATCATGGGCAGGCAAAAGGGGATGACTGATGAGCATTGAGAATTGAGGATTGTGGGTACGGTAGGGTCAGGTTCATGGGTTGGGTGGGACTTGGGAGGGTATGAAGATTCAAGAATGAACCATGAACCTGCCCTAGTGCCTGGCCCCTATTTCCTAATCCATCATTCATTGAATTTAGTTTTTCTTTTTCTATTTTATTGGGAATTCCTTTTTCTTTTTTAAGTAAACAGTGACAGACACAAGTGTGAAGAGCCCCAATCATACAAATTACAATAGGGATAAAGGGGAGGATAGAGGGCCGAGTGGGGATTGAACAATAAACCTATGGTTGGAAGACGTGGAATTGATCACTAAAGTAAGCACTCAATACATGAATTCCTTCTTGAACAACACCTCTTTTTTTTAAGAAAAAAAACTTCTTGCACTTTTTTGAGTACCAATCAGGAATGAAGGTAAGTGGGAGTGTAAGACAGATAAGGACACCACTAACAATGGACATCCTTTCATGGCAAAAATCTTGTCTTTAGATCTCACATTTTATTACACACAAGTGGTAATGGTGTTAATGAACTAATGCTATAGTTGCTAATTTAGTTAATCCTATTTCAGGGTTTCTACTTTGTTGCATACTCGTACTCAACTAGTACTCTATTTTTGCAATAAATCCCACTTTCTTTTACTGCAAACCTTTTACCACTCCCTTTTAAAAGTCAATGGGATGGACAGTTGCAATCTTATGCATCCAAAATTGAATGAAATTTTGTAATAGAAGAAAAAAAAAATACATGCTTTTTCTTTAAAAGATTATCAAATTATAAAGCTACAAAAATGAGTTGAAGTTTGTCAAATGGGATTTTAATTGTTTAAATGGGATGTATGATCTGGACCTTATTAATGCAAATAAATGAGTTTGAAAGAGGTGTTGAATATCTAAAACAAATTTATATTTTTTTTTCGCATAGCCGGAGCTAGGAAAGAAAAGGAAAAAACAAAGAAAACCAAACAGCTAAGCTACCAATACAGAGAAAATAAAGCCATAAACACCCGAACTAACTCCTTGGGAACCGCACGCCGTACGCATCCGCCGCCAAGTTCCCAAGTAGAAAATTTGGTGGGAAAGGCCAAGTGGTATACAAATCTTCAATGGAGGCGTCATGTTTAGCCAGACGATCCGCGACCTTGTTCCCTTCCCGAAGGACATGCAGTAATGAGGCCTTCAAATCCTTCAAATTCATATGAAATCAAATTTTTTAAAATGCTCTAGTTAAACAAAACTTGTAAAAATACCACTCATTTCATCACCTCGTGAAAGACAGTAGTAATTAGCTTAGATTAAAAAACATTCAATTTATCCCAAAAGAAAAAAAACGTATGGTATCGTGCAAAATAAAAATGTGCTCCGTGATAAGTGTTCGTACATTTGCCTTAATTTTATGATTTACATAACATAAATTTATCACGTAAATACAATAATACATTAGGCTAATCCACCAGCTTAATTTATATTAATAATATGCACTCTCAATTGCTAATCCACTTGCTTTACTTTATTTCTTTCCCTTTTCGCTCGCCTTTTCAGCTGTTTCATAAAAAAAAAAAAAAATTGCTAATCCACCATCATATGGATGATGGATCTGAATTATCCATCATATATCTACCATAAATTTCAAATTAGGCTAAAGATGGGCTCATCCTACCATGTATTGTATCCATGTCTCGTTGGGAAAATTCGACAAGTATTAATTTGATTGGTTTTATCGAATTTTCGTCCAGATAACTAATAGGTTAATAATACCCTAAAAAAAAATTTAATAGGTTAATAAGACCACCCGATAAGACTCAAACAAAGCATATGTAATCCTTAACTTCATGTATTATATCAATTCTCAGACAACAATTGAATTCCCTATACTTGTATATGAAGTAATTCACATGATGCTCTCCGATTCTGACATTCGCTCCCTCCCAAATGTCCCATTGATAAGAATTGACCCCTCAACTATGTGTATTGCAACAAAACTATATTGTGGATGTTTGGAAGCGAACGGATCCACTAGGAGATAATCCGCTAACTCTCAAACATACCCAGTGTCGTAGTATTTCCACAAGGAAAAATGTGACATTTTCCTTAAAATTTGTAGTATGAGCAAGATTGGATCCATTTAGTGAGTAATAGTATGAATAAGTTGGATCCTTAACATTTGGATTGGATTGGATCGTTAAAATCCTTAAAATCCGCTATACGCATGAATAATTTGGAAAAAAATTAAGAAACACAGTAGTATATTAATTTGCAAATAGAAAAATATGAGAAATAATTATAATAACTAAAAATTGAAAATAGAGAAGTGAGTAGGAAAAATAAATAGAAAGAGTTGGGTTGGCTTTTCTAGAAACACATTGGATCCATTTAGTGTTCTTCGAAATATATGGGCAAACCCCAAAAGAGTTGATTAATTCCATTCAAGTTATTGCAACAAAAACAGTTGAAAAGCCAATTTTCAAACATGGATCAGATTCATCATCGTTTTATTACCCATGCGATCTGTTGAATGATTTTACAACCATTAACTTTTTATTTAAAAAAAAAAAGAAAAAAAAAGGAAGGGGGTAGAGTAAAAGATAAGATGATACATGAGTTGGTAAAATAACTTGACCAAAAAAAAAATCGATTCAAATGGTTGAATGTAATTGCAAGTTTCACTTCTCATGGCACGTCACACGTACGTGATGATTTCGTAATTTAAATCATACTATTTGATTTTAAATTTAATATTGGTGGTCAGAGAAATATATATAGAATGGTGGTAACTGGTAAACATAAAACATAAGTTGAGGATTGATTGTTTTAAAAATACACTAGTCCATATGGTAATTAATGTTTTATACTCCAACAAGTAATTGTCGTAATTATGCATTCGTGAAAAAATCGACATGATGAAATTATTAAAATGTCATAGTATAGTAGTACTAATGGTTTTCTGGTGATCACATCGTCGGCCATAATAATTATAGTAATGTTGGGCAAATTGACCTGGCATGTTAGGTCAACTTATAGGAGATTGGAGTCTGGAGAATGACCCAAAGTCATAGAGGCGGTGTTGCTACTTGCTGTTGCCTTCAATTTAATTTCTTGTGCATTTTGAAATATTATTCAAGTCCAATTGTTTATTTAATTTAGGGTGGATCGCATATTTTGTGCCATTAGCCATTAATTAGCCATGTAGCCGTGTATCAATTCTTGACATTTGAATTCATCAATTAATTAATTCTGCAGTATTTGTTAGGAAATATTCGGGACCGAACCGGATCACTCGAGCCACCTTCCCATTGCCCTAGAACCTGCAAAACAACTCAAAACATACACTAACACACTTGTTAGTAACATTTAGGCTCAGAGAGCCCCAAACATATAAAAGATACCCAACCAGAGAGCAATGGAGGCAACCTCTCAACCCAACCACACCTTCATCGCCTCGCCACAATCATGGGCTGCAGATGCAAGGATGTGGAAGCCACAAAACAATTACGGGGAGATCATTGCACTTACCTCAACTTGTTGTATCCAAAAGTGGGAGAGGAACACTTTTATAGGGTTCAAGGGAAACCCTAACCTCATATGGGCCGAGCCCAAATCAATGGGCCAAAAAACCCAACAATCTCCACCTTGGACCATTGATCCAATTGCTCAAAGGGTATACTGTTTGGGAACACAATCATCATCGCCAAACATGCACATGCAACTTACCATGACGACACACACACTCGCATGCAACACAACACCAAGATAAAACACACAAGGCACACAAAGTATCTGTTCTTATCAGTTGCAAAGCAATAACACAAAGCAAAAACACATAGCACATAGCACATAACTAACACAAGATTCATAGCACAAAAAAAAAAAAAAAACAAAAAAAAAAAACAAAAAAAAAAACATAGCACTAAGCTAAACAAAAAGATATATAGCACATTGCTCCACCTTGAATCACATATTAATAATGGGATTTTTCCTTTCAACCAATGTGGGTTTGGGTATCATACCCAACAATCTTCCCCTCAAATCAAGGACCACAACGCCATATGGCCTCTCCTCGAGCGACAATCAATCTTGATCCGCCAAATCATCTTGCACCGCCGCTCCAACGAACGGGACACGCCGCCTGACCATCACAATATCAGGAAGACTTTCGACACAAGGCACCAAACACGGATCTCCATCGCGAGGACACAAACTGAGGGTCTCCCACATACAATCCACCTTGACTGATATTATCCCATTTTTCATATTCTCATAATCAGATTCATGCATTGACAACAAACAATAAGCTCCACCTTAATTCAAGCATATCCATAATAGTCACAAAGACTTCAAACCACATAAAAATCAATTTCACATATTCAAGCATGCTTCTCAATAACCAATGCACAAAGCAATATAGATAATCAATCACATAATGGCACCAAAGCAAATTAATCAAAGCATATAAAAGGTGGGAACAAGCTTTTATACCTGAGCAGGAATGCCTTGAACCAATTCCCAACTTACCGACACAGTATTGAGTAGCACCGAGCTCTCACTCCACGTGCTTGCAATTAATTTGGGATGCCAGACTTCATTTCCCAATTCCTTTATCCGGGCTGCTGCTCATCACTTCTCATTTCACAAATCCTTCCAAGCACACAGCAAATTTGGGGATCTCATTCTCTGCAATTTCACAGCTTTCTTCCACAGCTGCATTTTTCCCTCTCGTTTCTTCCAAAAAACGCACAGTAACTTGTCTTCTTCTCCAATTCGATTCTTCGAGCAACAAAGTCCCCCTTTTCTTCTATCAATTTACTCACGCAGCAAGCCCCCTACTCTCAATTTCTTAACATATTGCACACATCAAAAAATTCATCTCTTCCAATTTATCCTCAAGCAGGGCCGCCCCATCTCCCAAAATCAAATTCCCAACACCATGGCAACAGCTCTTGGCTGCAAAAAATGGTTGAGAAGGCTTTTACACACAGGCAGGGAACGGCGCAACGGAGAGAGCAGCGTGGATAGGCGGGTGCTCTCGATTCGGAGGTGGCGCTCGTGAAGACAATGGCGCCGGGGAGCAGCAACGGCGGTGTCCAGTTGTGCGGGGGAGACGGAAGCGGAATCAGAGGCCGGCGAACGTTGACGGAACTGAGTCTGGAGGCGGAGGATTTGCTGCACACAGCAGCGGCTCAACAGAAGCAGTGACGACTCGGTGGTAGGCTCTCCATGGCAGCGTACCTCAGGATGGCTCAGCGGCGGCGGCGCTCGACACAGCGGCGGAGGTAACATTCGCATAGGGCAGCAGCGGAGCAGAGGCGGCGCTAGGGTTTCCTCACCAAGAGGACGAACTCGAACTGGATTCCCACACCAAGGGGATAAACACAAACGGACTTCCTCACAAAGAGAGAACAAGAAGCCTTTTTGCTTCTTCAATCTTCAAATCGATCTGCGCAGTGTTGATTTCCTTCTTCCCTTCCTTCCAGATTCAAAACCCTTCAGATTCTTTTCAAATCCGAAACGCCCGCTCCAAACACTAAACTGTTTCTGCCTACAATCGGACGATTAACTTCTAATCCGGTTCCAACCAATAGCTCTGATACCACTGTTAGGAAATATTCGGGACCGAACCGGATCACTCGAGCCACCTTCCCATTGCCCTAGAACCTGCAAAACAACTCAAAACATACACTAACACACTTGTTAGTAACATTTAGGCTCAGAGAGCCCCAAACATATAAAAGATACCCAACCAGAGAGCAATGGAGGCAACCTCTCAACCCAACCACACCTTCATCGCCTCGCCACAATCATGGGCTGCAGATGCAAGGATGTGGAAGCCACAAAACAATTACGGGGAGATCATTGCACTTACCTCAACTTGTTGTATCCAAAAGTGGGAGAGGAACACTTTTATAGGGTTCAAGGGAAACCCTAACCTCATATGGGCCGAGCCCAAATCAATGGGCCAAAAAACCCAACAGTATTGTATTATACATTTATACTTATTCCTTTTCATTTGGTCAATTTTCAATCTCTTCAGGTGTCCATCCCTGCTATTGCATTTAATTTAGTATGGATCGCCTTTCCTTATTTATGAGTATATTATAAAGCATATAAAGCAAGGTTCAAAGTTGTTAAGATCGGGATTCTATATGAGATCGTTTTTCTCTTTGCAAGATCGGGATCGTAGGATCGAATCGGGATCTTAAGATCTTATGAAATTGCAATAATGGATAAACTCAATTATGCATACTAACAAGTAAAAGTATTATTTCGTGTGTTTATGAATCTTGAAAGTTAAATTAATACATACAAAAACATCACAATTAAATATAAAATATTTCCACATACATACATATTATGTTTATTTACACATCATACATAAGGAGTATTAAGTTTAAAATTAAATAAAAGAAGTTACTTTGATCCCAAATCATTAAATCCTACGAAAATTTTATGAGTTTAAGAGGGTCTGATCGTAAGATCGTAGAACGTTTAAGGGAGTATAACCATAGGATCGTAACATTCTATGATCAGGATCGAGATCTTATCCAGATCTTACTAATTTTAAGATCCTACAAGGATCGGGATCATTTTAAAGAGGTGTGATCGTAAAATCGTAAGATCTTAATATCATGATCGGGATCTTAACAAATCTGATATAAATGACATTTAAAAAGACCATCCAAAATCAATATGGTAGAGTGACTCATATTTATACTACCTATATTTATATAAAGGAGGACATTTTAATATGTAATCGATGACATTATTTAATAAGGTTAATGTGTCACCTAAGAGTGATATATGAGTGACCGTCGCCGCCCAACAAATGCATAATCGAATTTTCCCCCCACACAAATTTTTGTCACTTATCTTGCTTTCTATCGTTTTGTTATTTTTTATAGAGGGGTTTTTTGAATGACAATTTTTTCATCAAGCAATATATTAATTAATTAATTACTCCACCTTATAGTACCAAATTATTTATAAGAGAATCATATATATCATATATGGCGGCTGCATACTTGAAATTAAAATCTTTCAAAACAAATATAGAGTAGATCACTGTGATAGTGACTGCATGCCAAACTGCACTTCTCCCACGTACACATTACATAACTTGTTTTAGTACCATTATTTTCTTAATTTGCATTTATATTTATTATTGAAAAGATTAAGGCGTTTTTAGATCTTACAAAGTTTTATTAGAGACAGTTAAGGTTAACTGCAGTCCTAATAAAATATTTATAAGAGAGTTTATTTTTGGTAAATATTGACACTTATGTGTCGACAAATATATGTGGGAGCCCAGATGAGATACGGTACAGACCCATAGTGGGTCTGTACATGCAGACCACATACATCACATGCCAATCTCAAATAGCTACAACACAAAACTGTCCCATTTTCAAATAGCTACAACACAACACAAATAGCTACAAACTCTTCTCCAAAACTGTCACAAAACCGTTCCATTCTCAATAAATATATTTGAGTGATAAAACAATTCATGTTGAGTAATTTTGTGTGATGGATCAAAATCATTAAATCTCAATCTCCCCAAATTTCAACTGTGATCGTTCCAAACATGGTGTAAACTCGATTCAATCAACAAAATCAGTCTTGAAGATGAATCTACACCTCTCAAGGATCTCATAACCGTTTTCATAATCCAAAACCGTCGCCGGAAAGGAATGGGCTCGCGCGGAGAAGAAAGGTGAATAGTAAATCCGACGATCCTCCAAACTCTTTTAAAAATGGTGAATCTGATGTGCATTCAACTCCTTTTTCGACATGAGGATCACAAATATGTGCTCGGATTTTAGAAACACTAACCATAGCTCAAGATGACGAAAGTTGGCCAGAATTTAACAAACCTTAGCCGGAAAAATGGTTGCTCTTAGCCGGAAGTCGTTTCTTCACCGATTTCAGCGAGCATTATATCATTTTCAATCGAAATCATCTATTCATTACAACCGTAAACTCAAATAACACTTCCGATCAACATACAACAACATCGACAGAAATTTCGGGATCAAATTTTACAAACTACATTGTCATTCACATAACTACTTCCAAAATGTTACAAAATTCATGATGAATATGCTAATGTACCGAGGAGCTCTGATATCACAAGAATGAACGATGGATTCTATCACCAAACCACCTCGAACAGACATTACAATCTATAATATACTTGTATCACATAAACAAATGTCTCTCATCACACCATGCTACGTATACATCACATAAAACACTCTGAGACATCACATGAAACCATGTTTCCCATACACCATATACCGCATCACAGTTATACATCCCATCACATTATAGTACGTATGCATCACATGAAACCACTTTAGACATCACATGAATCTACTGCATCCATCATAAAAGCATTCCATCCATCACATAAAATGGTGCCTGCAGGTACAGGCACCTGCACTGTAGCCATATCCGTGGGAGCCCAAACTACACAAATTAAAATAATATTTATAAGAGAGTTTTATAAGATAAAAACTAAACCTAAGCTCAAATAACATAAAAATCACATCACACATTATATAAAACATGCACACCGAGACCTCGGCCCTCACGGAGTATTACTTTGACCGTCCTCATGTAAATTATAAATACTGTAAAATATACTCCCTCCGATGTTTTTATTAATAGCTTCATTGACTTATCTGACATTATTCACACATAGGTTTTAATTTAAAAGTTTTTCATAGTTATACAAGTTAAAATATAGCTAAATGGGATCTTTCTAGATTCGTCCGTTGTGTAGTTTTTAAATATCGAACTTTTAGAATTTTTACTTATATCGAACATAGGTTATTAGTGGTTTAAAATATTCATTGAACTACGTCAAATATAGGTTCGTAGCAAATAAAAAACGGAGGGAGTAATATATAGTGTATAACGATGGGCCATGCATTTATCATGTGATTTTTGCTTCTGCTCATATGAGGGCGTCTCCGCCATCATTTCTACATATAATTTTTTTACAATCAAAATCGGAAGCCATGATATATAAATTATAAATTTTTATATATAATTGAGGAAGAAGAGTATATGTACTATTTGATGAAGAGGGTGATTTGTTTGTGCATTTTGGAACAGATTATCTGATTATTGTGGTTTGTAAAACGCAAATAATCAGTTAATTCTGTTTTTGTACTAACTTTCAATAAATTATTATTTGCATTTTAAGGGAATGAAAATGTTATTTTCTTGCAGCTACATTTTGGTGCTGCAAGAAAATTGAGTTTAGCCAAAAATAAATTTTATCATATTGTTGTCTTTTGAGGTAATAAAAAAATGCAAATCCAAACACTTTTTATTAATTATCCGATTTGAAACAGCATAAGCTCAACTAAACAGCCATGTTTGGCAAATAAGCTAAATGCAATTAGTTTATTCTATTCAATTTAAGATAAATTAGCTTATTTAAAAGACAAAATAACTTAAAATAGTGTTCAATCGGCTCTTTTTGAAACCACTGCAAAATACCAGCATTTTGGAATTATCTTATTCTAGGCAAAAAATTTGCCTCAAAACTGTCAAACAACGAATTTTAACAAATTTATTACTCAAATTACTCACATAATCAGTTAACAACTAACAGCTAATTCCCAAACAGGCATTACATCACGTTTTGTTACAGTAATTATCTGGTTATCCATTTTCTAAACGCTGTAGCATTTTTTAAAACGCGCATCCAAACACACTCGAAGTATAATATATAATCCCTTCGTTTTTTTTTTCCTAAATTAAGTTTACTCTTTGCATAGTTGATATTATTCATTGAGTTACTTTGGTTTAATTTTTTGGTACAATTATGGGTCTGTTCTACACGCAGAGCTGAAGCTGTGAGCTGTAGGAAGCTGGATCTGTAATGAGTTGTGGGAGCTGTAGTTGTCAGTTCTATTTAATTGTTTTGTACAACTAGCTGTAACTGTGAATAAATATATGAAATGACATAAAATGACAAATATTTATGTAGACTATTGGGTAGTGGGTTGGTTATTGGGTTAAAATTGTGATTGCTCAAAAATAAGCTCCTAGCTTATTTGTCAACGCTACTACATGTAGCTTCTAAAAGCTCCCAAAAGCTAGTGTGCAGAACAGGGTTTTTGTTTTGAAATAAAAGCTAAAGCTCCCAAAAGCTGCGTGCAGAACAGACCCTATATAAGATAAAACATAATCAAGAGAGATGTTAGATTCGTCTAATCTTTTAGTTTTTTAGAATATTAATTTTTAAATTTATATTTGTATATATTTTGAATTATTAATTATTAAAAATATGTATTGGATTGCGTGAAATGCAAAATGATGATGAAGTTATAATATATATACTACCTCCGTATTCAAGTGTTTATTACGGACTCATTTTACGCAGTCCAATGCATATTTTAAACCATTAATAACTCATGTTCGGTACATGTAAAAATTCTAAAAGTTCGATATTTAAAAAATGCACGACGTGACGAATCTAACAAGATCCCACTTGGCTATATTTTAACTTGTAGTATAACTATGATAAAACTTTTAGTGAAAGTCTGTATATGAATAGTACCACATTACCAAAGGTAAATAGGAGTAATATTTTAATATGGAGAAAGTATGTGCCTAAGGAGTATAATACAGTAATACGTATATTTGGAATTATATTAAATGGAACATATGTAGATAGAAAGAAAAAAAGAAAAAAGTTTAAAAAAGGTCCATTACTATATAATTAAATACTAGTAGTAGTACAATTTTATTTTAATCAGTGCTCTGTCTGAATTAATTTCTTTTTCTAGAATTTTCTAAATTTGAGATGTAATATTTAATTTGACGAAATCAAACTCCTCGAAGCTTAATCTTCCAAATCACTATTCCATCCCGATACAAGTAATTAGTAATGTGTAGTCGAGTTGGAAATGTGGAAATTAGTCATTTAAGTTAGGAATTAATTTAGTAAATCTGTAAATGAGTCACAGGTCATATATAATTCGTAGTTGTTGGACGAATTATTATGCTGCAATATCTTTTCATTATGGGTATATTTGAAACACTGTATTGTATTAGGATGTATTGTATTATTTAATACAGGTGTATAGTATTATGTTGTATTATATTAATACCGTACTAAATTAATGTTATACAATGTTTGGTAGTGTACTGTATTATAATTATGCAATATTTTTGTATTGATGTTGCATAGATTTTAATTTATTATTTTTCTATTAAAATTAATTTCTTAAATTTAATATTTTAAATATAATAAATATATATAAAAAAATATATGTCGTGTAGTGTTGTGTGATTTATTATTATTTTTTGAGTAATTAATAAAAACTTATAATATTTATTATTTTAATATTATAATATTTATAATAAATTAATTTATCTATTATAATAATTATAACAAAATAAATACCAAATAAAAATTATAAACAACAAAACAAACCCCTCATTAAAATAAACCCACCTCTTCACCATGTATTAAGTTATACACCCAATCCCTCATTAAACTAATACTTATGCAACTCTAAAACTTGCCAAACACCATCTAGCATTATTTTTATACATAATAATAGTACTATACATCCTAATACACCCTAATACATAGTGTCAAACATGCCCTATATGTTTAATGTGCTGTGTTCAAAAGAAAAAGATTAAAGTGTTATATAAATATAACTAGTGTAGCCTATTAGCAGAATATATAGCAAAGTAAATAACAAAGCAAGAAATAAACGTGAAGAGGCAATTCAATGAAAACGAAAGTGGAGGAGGAAGTGTATTCCGTGTATTTTTCATTCAAGCATCGGAGCAAGTATTTATAGAGTCTTGAAACAATGACTCATGGCTTAAAATGAAACGTGGCAGCCATAGATTAAGACATCCTAAAAGTACACTAATACGTGTACAACACTCCCCCTTTGGATGTCTTCTATATAAAGAATATGCCTCGTTAAAACCTTACTAGGAAAAAACCTTGTGGGAAAAAAATCCTAGTGAAGGAAAAAGAGTACAGTATTCTTGTATTCGTTGCTCCCCCTGTTTTGTACATCATTGGAGATCTTTAAGCCGTCGCATTCCAATTCTCTTTACAAGTTTCTCGAATGTTGCAGTCGGCAATGCCTTGGTTAATAGATCCGCCAGATTATTGTCTGATCGAATTTGTTGCACTTCAATTTCACTATTCTTTTGAAGATCATGAGTGAAGAAGAACTTTGGCGAAATGTGTTTTGTTCGATCTCCCTTGATATAACCTCCTTTCAATTGAGCTATGCAAGCTGCATTATCTTCATACAATAATGTTGGAGGAAGTTTATCCTCAGATATTAACCCACAATTCTTCAGGATATGATGGGTCATTGATCTTAACCAAACACATTATCGACTGGCTTCATAAATTGCCAATATTTCAGCATGATTGGAAGATGTGGCAGTTAATGTTTGTTTAGCAGATCTCCAGGAAACTGCAGTACTACCACAAGTAAATATATAGCCCGTCTGGGACTTGGCTTTGTGCGAGTCCGAAAAATACCCAGCATCAGCATAACCAATCAATGCATTATCACCTTCATTAGAATAAAACAAGCCGAGATCATATGAACCTTGAAGGCATCGAAAAATGTGCTTAATACCTTGCCAATGTCGCTTTGTGGGGGAAGCACTAAACCGTGCCAATAAATTAACTGAGAATGCTATATCAGGCCTTGTACAATTAGCAAGATACATAAGTGCCCCAATAGCACTAAGATATGGTACTTCGGGACCAAGTATATCTTCATTTTCCTCATTAGGCCTGAATGGATCTTTCAAAGGATCAAGCGATCTGACCACCATCGGGGTGCTCAATGGATGTGCTTTAACCATATAAAATCATTTTAATACCTTCTGGGTATAATTCGCTTGATGGATAAATATTCCATTCTCAACATGTTCAATTTGTAAACCAATGCAAAATCTTGTCTTCCCAAAATCCTTGATTTCAAATTCTCTTTTCAAGTATTCGATTGCAGTATGTAACTCTTCAGGAGTTCCAATCAGATTATTATCATCAACATATACTGCAATAATCACAAAATTTGATCCAGATTTCTTTATAAAAACACATGGGCATACTGGATCATTTGTATAACCTTCTTTAATCAAACATTCGCTAAGACGGTTATACCACATTCGTCCTGATTGTTTGAGCCCATATAATGACTTTTGCAATTTCACTGAATATAATTCCTTGGGCTTTGACTTAAATGCTTCAGGCATTTTAAATGCTTCTGGTACTTTCATAAAAATATCAGTATCTAATGACCCATATAGATACGCAGTAACAACATCCATAAGGCGCATTTCAAGCCTTTGGTGTACTGCCAAACAGATTAGAAATCTGAATGTAATTCTATCCATCACTGGGGAATATGTTTCATCATAATCAAAACCTGGTCTTTGGGAAAAACCTTGAGCAACCAATCTGGCTTTATATCGAATGATTTCATTCTGCTCATTTCTTTTTCTAACAAAAACCCATTTATAACCCACGGGTTTTGTACCTTCAGGTGTTTGGACTACAGGTCCAAAAACATTTCGTTTTGCCAGCGAATCCAATTCAGATTGGATTGCATCTTTCCATTTTGGCCAATCAATTCTTCGCTGACATTCTTCAACCGATTTGGGTTCTTGATCATCACCTTGTTCCATAATTTCAAGTGCTACATTGTAGGAAAATACATTATTCACATCAGTATCTTTCCTATTCCAGTATTTCCCATTAGTGACAAAATTTATTGAAGTTTCTATAACTTCTTCCTCTTCTGGAGTTTGCTCTTCGGGAGATTGAGTTTTGTCACAATGTACATTTGAATCTCTCTTATTTCGAGGATTCTTATCTTTAGATCCAATGGGTCTACCACGCTTCAGGCGTGTACTGGATTCATTAGCACTTGTTATTTTTCCTTCAGGGACATTTAATTTAATTGGAACATTCACTGCTGGGATATGTGATTTAGTAACTCTTCCGGAGTCACACAATGCATCTGGCAATTGATTCGCA
This sequence comes from Hygrophila difformis, assembly GCA_030278955.1. Classification (NCBI taxonomy): domain Eukaryota; kingdom Viridiplantae; phylum Streptophyta; class Magnoliopsida; order Lamiales; family Acanthaceae; genus Hygrophila; species Hygrophila difformis. The sequence goes on along the minus strand of JAOANR010000009.1, from coordinate 10,630,899 downwards.
ATTCCTTGTAAATGAATAATTTTCTGAACTTCAAGTTCACAATCCTTCATACGAGGATCAAGAAAATCAAATGTCATTTTCCAATTAATCTCTTTTCTCGGTTGATTCATATCTCCCCCTAATGTCGGAAAATTTGATTCATCAAAATGACAATCTGCAAACCTTGCAGTAAATAAATTACCTGTTTTCGGTTCCAAGTATTTAATAATAGATGGTGATTCATATCCGACATATATTCCCAATCTCCGTTGGGGGCCCATTTTTGTACGTTGGGGCGGTGCAATTGGAACATATACTGCACACCCAAAAATTCGCAAATGTGACACATTGGGCTCATGACCGAAAACCAATTGTAGGGGAGAATATTTGTGATAACTTGTCGGTCTTATTCTTACAAGTGTTGCTGCGTGCAATATGGCATGTCCCCAAGCTGATGTAGGTAACTTCGACCTCATCAATATTGGTCTTGCAATCAGTTGCAATCTTTTGATAAATGACTCTGCCAGGCCATTTTGTGTATGAACATATGCTACTGGATGTTCAATAGTTATTCCAATGGACATGCAATAATCATCAAATGCACGTGATGAAAATTCAGCAGCATTATCCAATCTTATTTTCTTAATTGGATAGTCAGGGAATTGTGCTCGCAATTTGATTATCTGTGCAAGTAATTTTGCAAATGTTTGATTGCGGGTCGATAATAAACAAACTTGAGACCATCTAGTTGACGCATCAACTAATACCATAAAATATTTAAATGGTCCATATGGTGGATCTACAGGCCCACATATATCACCCTGAATTCGTTCAAGAAATACAGGAGATTCAATTCCCACTTTACTTGCTGATGGTCTAGTAATCAATTTTCCTTGTGAACACGCAACACATGTAAATTCATTTGAACCTGGAAATTTCTTTCCCTTCAGGGGATGACCATGCGAATTTTCAATTATTCGCTTTATCATTGTACATCCAGGATGGCCAAAACGATCATGCCAAATCATAAATTCGGTTGGTATTATAGACTTCTGGTCTATTACACTATGGGCTTCACTGGTATATATATTGGTATAATATAGCCCGGACGAAAGTGACGGTAACTTTTCCAATACATGTTTCATACCATGAACTGTATTGGTAATCAATAAATATTCATCAGTCCCTTCAGTCAGTGTCTCAATATGATATCCATTTCTGCGAATATCTCTAAAACTCAACAAGTTTCTTCGGGACGTGGGAGATAATAGTGCATTTTCAATAATGAGTTTTGTCCCATTCAGAAGGAACATTATAGCTCTTCTGGAGCCCTTGATCATATTTGCACTTCCACATATTGTATTGATTGGGGCATCTCCCAATTTTATATAAGAGAAATAATTCTCATTTTTCAATATTATGTGCGTACTGGCACTGTCAATTAGGCATGTCTCATTATAACTTGCATTCATTTCTTCTTCTGGAAGAAAATGCTATATTAATATCCATGCCAAATAGTACAACGGGTATATAGCAAAATTTGATACTTTAGCTAACAAAAGATACAAAGAAAAATACACTAGAAATAAGCATAACAAAAACATTAATCAATATTTTCCATAAAATCATCTATATCAAAATTCGCCGTGAAAGATGGTCCAGCATCCATATCGAAAGAGTTAGCTGCTTCAGGAGCTGGAATGATAGGCATAATGATATCATCATTTGTAACCATATTTGTCTCTGCCATTTTGCCTTTTCCTTTTACTGAATCTTGGTATAATTTCACAAGATGCTCCGCGGTACGACAAGTCCGGGACCAGTGTCCTTCCATTCCACATATGTGGCACTTGTCTCTATCATCTTGCCATTTTTCGCTCATTTGATTATATGGCTCAAATCTTCTGGATTTGTGATTTTGACCGCGTGCACGACCTCGACCACGAGCACAACCACGACCGCGACTATAACCACGACCGCGACCACGTCCGCGGTGACCACCTCGTGTATTATCCCAAGTTTGGTGGTTTCTAGAGATTTGAGCCGCATTCGCTTCTGGGAATGGACTAGCACCAGTAGGTCGTGACTCATGATTCTTCAATAGCAGCTCATTGTTTTGTTCAGCCAATAATAAGCACACAATAAGTTCAGAATATCTCGTAAATCTCCTCTCTCGATATTGCTGCTTCAGGAGCATATTCGAGGCGTGGAATGTAGTAAAGGTTTTTTCAAGCATCTCTTGATCAGATACCTTTTCACCGCACAATTTCAGCCGTGAAGTGATTCTAAACATGGCAGAGTTATATTCACTGACTGTTTTAAAATCCTGCAATCTCAATGTCAGCCAATCATTTCTTGCCTTAGGCAGGTTGACCATCTTCAAGTGATCATACCTTTCCTTTAAATCCTCCCAGAGATCAGCAGGATCCTGGAGGGTCAGATATTCAAACTTCAGGGCTGAATCAAAGTGATGACGCAGAAAAATCATCGCCTTGGCCTTTTCAGAATTAGCCATATCATTTCCTTTTTCAATCGTTCTTTCCAAATTCATTGATTCAAGATGCATCTTCACATCTATTGCCCATAATTGATAGTTTCAAGGGGCGTAAACAGTTGCTTCGCAAGGTTAGACATGATTTATATTGAAAATAGTATAAATATATTACCTAGGATGACCTCCTTGTAGACATGGAAATTTTCGGCAGAACCCCGATATGAACTTGTATTTCGGCAAACCTCGAACAGAACCCAACTGGTATTTCAGCAAAACTCGAACAACCCTCGTGCTGATAACGTGTTATATAAATATAACTAGTGTAGCCTATTAGCAGAATATATAGCAAAGTAAATAACAAAGCAAGAAATAAACGTGAAGAGGCAATTAAATGAAAACGAAAGTGGAGGAGGAAGTGTATTCCGTGTATTTTTCATTCAAGCATCGGAGCAAGTATTTATAGAGTCTTGAAACAATGACTCATGGCTTAAAATGAAACGTGGCAGCCATAGATTAAGACATCCTAAAAGTACACTAATACGTGTACAACATAAAGAAATTACTTGTACTATATAGCTAAAAATGAGACAATGTTTAAAATTGATTAGTTGATTAATTGCCTCCAACATTAACATATAATTGATTACGTTCCTGATGAAGCTATTGAATTATTATCTATATAATAAATCCTGAATACTTTTTGACCTGTGCAGACTCTTTTGTCCTTATTAAAATTAATCCATCCTTCTTAATTTTCAGTGGTTAATCAGTCATTATGGGCTCATTTTTAAATCAACGGCTCTTGCAAAGACACTTAGACAGCTGAGTAATTGTCCAGTAATGCCATGTCATCGACCACGTCACCAATATCTAAGTTTAGAAAACAAATCTATCTATTAATATAACAAAATCGTGAGAAAATCTTCATATATATTTAAAAAGATATAATTCTTTTTATATAAATTATTTTGATGGCATATATATATATATATATATATATATATATATATATATATAAATCTATCTATTAATATAACAACTTTTTTGAACATACTTCATATAAATTATTTTTTTGGTGACCTATATATAATATTGAATAATATTGTATCAAAAAATATTGATACATATAATATAAGTTATTTTCTGATACATAAAATATAAATTTTTTTTTATGTATACTTTTTTATACATATAATTTTGTAAAAGATAATATTATAATATTATTAAATAAATTTAGTTAGATTAAAAATTTGTCTCTATAAAATATATAATCCTGTATCAATAAAAGGAATATAATTACGATATTTTTAAAAAAACTATTTCATTCAAAATATATTGAATAACTAAATTTAAGAAATTTTGTGAACTATAAAAATTTAATAAATTTTATATCATAATTTTTTACCTGGCATAGTATTGAAATTAAACAATATAAATAAAGTAAATATATGTTTTTAAATTAGAGTAAATATATTTATCATATCAAATTATTTATAAACATAAACTATATAATATTAATTCTTTGATCAAATATATAATAGTATAGGAGTATTTAAGAAATATTAACATATTATAATATTAATAAATAAATATAATTAGGTTAAAAATATGTGTCTAAAATATAATCCTATATCAATATAAGGAATTTAAAATAATAGATTTCAAACATTTTTAATCAATGACATATTTTAAATATAAATATTCCATTAAAAATATGGTGTAAATATTAAATTGATATTAAAAGAATTGATAATATAAAATAACTAATCACTTAAAAATTCCATACCATTTTAGCCAAATTCTACATAATTTTTTTCTTTCTTAAGAAGAAAAGCAAGAAAAGGGGAAAAAAAAGACTAAAACATATCATTGTTTAATTGTTAGACATAATATCCTTAATCCTTATTTATTTCAATATAAATATAAATGTATATGAAATTCAAAGTAAATTTTTATACAATTTTTTATATATAAGTAATTTGTATTGTAAAAGGATATAAGAAGTATTTTAGTATAAATAATTGTGAAGATTGATGGAAATCATAATTAGTTTTGGATTGTAGCAATATTTTTATCCAAAAGCTCTAATATTTTTATAAGTGATCATGACGTTCAAACATGATACAAAACATGTGAATATAAACTTTCAATCAAGCATATTTACCATTTTATTTTCACAAAGAATAATCTAAAGTGAACATTTAACATAAATATAAATATACAATACCAAAATTATCAAGTTTTCCACTTGCTCTCATTATTTTAGATATGAAAGCGAAACTATTTATATTTAGTTTTTTTAACAGTAAAAATAATTTATTTTATGTTATGTTCATTTGGTTGTGGCTTTGAATTTTCCTTCAATCCTCTTATTCTCTCATTTATTTCCCTTTTAAATTTTTGTTACCTGCATTCCAACCACCATTTTAAGCAAAAGCCTTTTTTTTGTTTAACAAGTCTGAGAAGGCGGGCAAAGAGAAAAAAGAAGAAAAATCGAAAACATAAACGAAAGACTTGAATCTCATGTAATTCAAAAAGGAAAAAAAAATATATTCTCATTTTATATCTTCATATAAGTTCAATCATTATACGCTCATTTTTAGATCAAATGCTCTTATTAAAACAAACGAGTAGATTGATAGCTGGTGAGTATGCCATATAATCAAACACGTCATCAGCAAAAAAAAAAAAATAGTAAAATAAACATCAATAAATTCATCTATTCTTTTCTATGTTCCTCTCATCCTCTGTCCTCACCAAACGATCCGAGGTTTTCTCTGCTAACTTTACTTCAATGCCAATAGTGACTCGCTTCAAGAGCTCTGTGGATTGCTTGGATATTCATTCTGATTGTGCATGCATACTTCCGATTTTTACAGTTAATGGTATTATATTGGCATTCCTATCATTGTGTTTGATTTAATGCCTCAAAGAACAACCTCTTAATTTTATTCAGAACAATAAAATCAAAGAATTGAGTGGAACGGATATTCAAAATCTGATGAACTTTTTACAAAAGATGCAGCTTCACCATTGGAGCCATGCTCGACAAAGTAGCCACATGTTAATAGTGAGTTTCCTTGGAGCATATAAACATAAAATATTGGATAATGTAGTAATTCTAATTTCTACCACCCTCTTGCAGGAACATAATTTGAACAAAGAAATGTTAAGCTCTACCAATTGCTTGGTCATTATTTGTTGCCCAATGAAGCAAATGGGTAAAAAGTTTTCTTAAATGCTACATTGACTATTTCTTTTACAGCTAAAGGCATTGCATCAGTGTTCACTTATGTTGTTCCGTCGATTGAATGGCCAAAGATTCAATTGATCACGATGAACAAATTGAGGAGTTGATTTATAAGGTGTGTGCCAAATCTCATTAATGTACTTATTTATTTTCCTTTTTATCCTTGGAGAGTTGATGATTGGCATTCACACATAATTCTCACTAACTATTACAAAAACTATACTATTATTATAAGCATAACTTGAATTGCTTTACCTAGAGTGGAGATAGTAATTAGCCTGTGTTGAGAATTTTTGGTGGTCCTGATGATTGTTTTCACTAAATATCAACTAAAAAACATTTATGATATGAAATTGTATCATTTAGGAGTGATAATGAATGTTTTGTTGATAGCAGGTGGATGAGTTGGACAAAAAACTCTATAAGTTGGTTGAGAAAATACTTGGTTCCCACTTTCAACCAAGCAGACTGAGTTTCGAGTTTATGTAGCTTTAGTATTGTGGAATTGAATTATTGAATAGATCACGTGGATAGGAGAGGGAATTGAATTATTAGAAAATTGTTATATCATTCAAGAAATTCACATAATGGGAGGAGGGTCGAGGGATAATGGGATGTTAAAATAACTAATTAATAATAAATATGTTTCATTTTAACAATGAAATCCTAAACTCGATTGATAAATTATAAACTCTATTCCTCCTTAACTTTTAACTTTAGATCTCTAAACTCGAAACCATTACTCAAAATCATTACAATTTAAAATTATCATTGACTATGAATTCCAAACTGTATACTTTTAAGTATTTATTTTGTTCATTCAATTAAAAAAATATATATATTAGTTCTATTCCTAATAAGAAAGAAAGCAATACGCCCGTGCGCAACGCGCGGGCCAAAAACGCTAGTATTCTAATTAATATTACAACATTAATTCAAATTTATGAAATGTCCCAGGCCTTTAATGACTCTTCCAAAAAAAAATTTATGCAATGTTTAATCAATTTGACAAACCTTACTTTTCAATTCAGAATAATACTCCCTCCGTCCCATTTAACTTGTCTTGTTTGACTTTTGTACACTATTCAATGCACTTTTTCAATCGTTAATATCTCAAAATATGTACAGTTAAAAATTATATAAATTATATATTTTAAAACTACATAATCATACGATTCTAATAAGACCCAACTCGACTATTTTTTTCAAATATGTCATTGCAATAAAATTGAGTCAAAGCTGAACAATAAATAGTGTCAAAAAGTCAAACAAGGCACAATATATGAGACGGAGTGAGTAAAAAACATATCCATCATATTTTTACATAAAGCCAACACAAATTATATACTCCCTCCATCCCACTTCAGACTTCCCGATTGACTTTTTGTCACTGTTAATTGTTTAACTTTGACTCAATAGTATTGCAATTAAATATTTAAAAAATATAGTCGAGTTCGGTCTTGTTAGATTCATCTAATCGTGTAGTTTTAAAATATATATTTCACATAATTTTTACTTATATATATTTTGAGATATGGTCAATTTAAAAAGTGCATTGGATTGTGTGCAGAAATCAAATAAGACATCTTAAATGGGATGGAGAAAATAGTATTTTTTAAGCATGCCGGGATAGTGATTTTGTTTCTAAATTAAAATAATAATTTTACTGAAATGAAGAAAAGTGCCAAAATCAATTGAATTTATTAATTATGTTAATTTCATTAACTTGAGCCGTCAATCATCCATATTTATGATAACAATATACTCCGTCTATGTTTTTTATTTGTTACGGACATACTTTTCACGCAGTCCAACGTATATTTTAAATTATTAATAATTCAAGTTCGTTACAAGTAAAAATTCTAAAAATTTAATATTTAAATACTATAAGACAAGACAAATATATCAAGATCTCAATTAGTTATACTTTAACTTTTTATAAATATAATAAAAATTTACGTCAAAATGATAGAATGAACAATAGTAAAATTTAAACTTACTAGTAAAAAAAAGGGAAGGAGTATTATGAAATTTCTTCTATATATAAAAAATAAAAGAAAAAACACAACATATAGAAAGCTTTTTCAACACATTTAACATATACTCCTTGTATCTCATTTAACTTGTTCTGTTTGATTTCTGCATATAATTTCATGCAATTTTTCAACGGTTCATATCTCAAAATATATACAATAAAAAATATATAAAATAGATAAATTCTGTAAATATGATTCTAATAAGATCGAACTTAACTACTTTTCTTAAATATATACTTGCAATAAATTAAGTAAAAATTTAAAAAAATAAATAATGCTAAAAAATAGAACTAGAACAAATTTAAAAATAAACAGTGCTTAAAAAATCAAACTACAACAAAGAGGGAGTAGTACTACATAAACCAAATTGTCATATACTTCCTCCGTTCCTAAATAAGTGCTACGGACCCACATTTCACGCAATACCATACACGTTTTTAATCCGTAATAACTCAAATTCCATATAAGTAACAATTATGAAAATTTGATATTCTAAATCTATGCGATTAGACGAATCCAAAAAGATCTCACTTGACTATATTTTATTTTATATGATTGTATTAAAAAGTTAAATCAAAGTGATAAAAGTCAAAACGCTACATTTAAAAAGTAACGGAGTTAGTATATTCAGGTTTCATTTTCTGATTGAAAGTCAAACCTTTTTCTACAGTCCTGTGGGTTGAAAATTTGAATTATTACAAGGATGAGGTCCAGGAGCAAGAGGCCCATAATTCTGAATTCAGATAGCGCTCGGGCGGGAGGCTGTTAATGTGACTGAGAGATGGATATGGTAAATTGGTAAATGGTAATGGTAGAATAATACTCGAATTTAAGTTGGATATGTTGTTTTAGTTTTGCATGCGCATGCGTCATGACTCAAGCGTGCACTCATGTAGTAATTTCAATTTTGAACTTTGAATTGACGGGTAATAATACTACTAATATAGGGTTTGGTATTTTGGAAGTTTGGAATTTTGGAATTGGATTGTACAAGGATCCGTGGTCCAGGCCTCCAGGGAGCTTGTGAGGCTTAAATTAGAGCGAGGTAGGTTGTTACGTTGGCCCTTGTTGGGAAAAAATGTTTTTTTAGTCATTTTCTTTCCAAAATATCCATATCAATCCGTTACTAATTTTTTGCCCCACATAGTCCTCTACGTTTGTTGCTGATATGACCGAAGTATATCACATTTTACATATACCGTGGTAAATCTAGAGTCCCCACACATAACACACTATTTTAATAAATGTTTGAAGACTGTCATTACACGTCACTACTCTAAAAAATGACACTAGCGGGTCAATTGAATCATTTTTCACTGGGATGATGTACATAGTTTCTACTTGATTCGCATTGAGCCATTCCTCATTGAGGTTACCCAACCCATAAAAAACACCAACCATTCATTTGCACGCATTATATATTACAATTGGTCTTCATTATCTTGAGAAATACAAAAAACCACTGAGACCGAAAAGAAAATGCACTGCGATAGCTGTTGACCAGAACTCATATGTTATTGTTGTGAATGGTTGTTGTTTCTTTATGGTTGGATAACCGCAATGAGGGCTCAATGCGAACCATGTAGAAATTATGTCCATCATCTCAGTAAAGAAGGGTTCAATTGACCCACTAGAGCCTAAAGATAATTATTAGAGTAGAGATATGTTATGGCTGCCTTAAAATATTTATTCCAAATATTTATTAATTTGGTGTGTTATTTGTGGAGACTCCAGATTGGTCACGGTGGATGTAAAATGGGATTTACTTCGGCCACGTCAGCAACCTTAGGCTAATTATGTAATTAGGACCAAATTGGAAAAAATTAACAAACGTAGAGGACTATATGGGGCTAAAAATTACTAACGGACCGATTTGAATATTTTGGAAAGAAAAAAAGACTAATTTTTTTTTTTTTTCCTTGTTGTTGGTCTGGTCATGGTCTTCAAATGTTGGCCTGGGCAACGCGCGTGTGGGATTTGGATTGCCTGCCTGCCTGAGCCCTGACTGACGACGGCTATATAAATACATACACACTAACACACAGACTGACTAATACACACACTCTACCTGCACTTGATCTTCCTTCCCCTTTCCCCTTCTCTCCCCACACCGTTTCTGAATTTTCTTTTTTCCGATTTTTTCTATCCAATCCAATCCAACACCCCTCTGCTAATCTCTCATTCTCCGCCGCCATTAATTAATAGTATGATCATGAGATTCGCTCCTCCTTCCTTCTTCAACTGTTTCCACGCCTCCGCCACCACTACTGTTGCCATCGATCCTACGGAGGATGAACAAGGTTCATTTTTCGACTTTTTATTGCTTCCACTTCGTATCAGAATGCAAAACTAGATGAATTCCTTCTATTTCTTTTGCATTTTATTCACTTACGGTTGCTAATAAGCTAATGCTTTCGATGAATTGTGGAGCAGGCGCCGAAGCTATTTCCAATTACAATGTCAAGGTTTTCTCTCACAATGAACTGAAATCGGCTACACTAGGATTCAGGAACAAGCTCGGGGAGGGAGCATTCGGTACTGTATATAAGGTAATTAATTTTCGACTATACAATTCCTATTTCATTCTCGTTTCAATTTCCATGGCGCTAATTTTAGCGGTTGCTAAAACCACACAGTTTTTTAACCTAATTGCTGGTAAACAATTGTGAACACAAGTAGGGGCGGCTTAGAGGTGAAAGTAAATTCATAGCAGTCAAAGTCCTATCTGTTGAACAGGATTCACTGCGGGGAGAAAAGGAATTCACTACTGAAGTAGCAGCATTATCTTGTATCAAGCATGAAAACCTTGTCAATCTCAGAGGATTCTGTATCCATGGAACTCAAAGGTTTCTTGTTTATGATCACATGGAAAACAACAGCCTCGCCCACACTTTTCTTGGTAATTTTTTAAAAACAAACTCAAACTTCGTATTTTATCATCCTTTGTAGGTTATAAAGATCACATTAATTTATGGTTTCCGTGACGAGCAGGAACAGAGCAGAACAGAGCAAGATTTACATGGAATATCAGAAAACATGTGGTTTTAGGTATTGCCAAGGCTCTATGTTACCTACATGAAGAAGTGAGCCCTCACCTTGTGCACAGGGATATCAAGGCCAGCAATATACTTCTGGATCATGATTTCACACCCAAACTTGCAGATTTTGGCCTGGCCAAACTCTTCAGAGAAAGTATGTCACACATTAGTACTCGTGTTGCTGGGACATTGTAAGCACTGCTTGCTTGATACTACTGCTTTATCAATCTTTGTAAGTTTGGAATTGAAGCTATTGTTTCTTATTTTTGGTCTTTTCTGTTCTTTCACATACGTTCTGAAGAGGCTATCTATCTCCGGAGTATGCCTACAGTGGTCATCTCACCCGAAAATCAGATGTCTATAGCTTTGGTGTGCTGCTGCTGGAAATAGTCAGTGGTCAACCTGTTGTAGATTTCCATCTGGAATATGGCGAACAATTCCTCGTTGAGAAGGTAGCATTTGTCCATAATGTTAAAATATGTTGATTGACCATTTCATCAAGTAGCGTACATAAAATATGTGTAATGTGTTACTCCCTCCGTCCCACTACACTTGTCCTGTTTGACTTTTTACCATGTTCATTGTTCAGTTTTGACTCAATTTAATTGCAAGTATATATTTAACAAAAAATAGTCGAGATTGGTCTTGTTAGAATCGTATGATCACATAGTTTTATAATATATATTTTGTATAATTTTTCATTGTGTATATTTTGAGATATTAACAGATAAAAAAGTGCATTGGATTGTGTGCAAAAGTGAAACAGGACAAGTTAAATGGGACGGAGGGAGTATTTATTAATTCCTTCAAAACACATGCTGTTTCACATGAAGCGTTAGGCATGAAGCACTTTTATTTGTGTAGGGATTGAATATGGAACCTTCCACTTTGATGCCATTTTAAATCCCCCCACTCATCCAAAGAATAAATATATAAGTAAAAGGTGAAGCTAGATGGAGAAATATGTCATGTTGTAATGTACTGTACACCTTAATGTGACAAGAAATTAACATTCTATACAACCTTTACCTGGTATAGGCATGGCAATTGTACAAAGCCAACAACCTTGTAGAGCTGGTGGATTGTGCCTTGAACAGCGAATTTTTGGAAGAAGAAGCCATTCGATTTCTCCAAGTCGGGCTGCTTTGTGTGCAAGAGACCACCAAACGAAGGCCTTCAATGTCAGCCGCCATAAAGATGTTGTGCAATGAGATAACCACCAACGAGATTGACATATCTCCGCCTGGACACGTTGCTGATCTTATGGGCGTCAAAATTCGCCAGAAGCATTCCTTGAACCCTTCCTCTTCACCAGAATCCAGTTGTACAGGTTCCAGGTATGATGATGGAAACTGAACATAATATGCAGACAGATTCTCCTCTTCTTTTTATTTTTCTTCATAAACTTGCTATAGCATTTTTTGTAGTTTGGAGTAGTTAGCATAGAGACAACTGTGTAGTGAATTCTTTTTAGTATTCCTGCTGTAAATTTTTCAATTTGTCTAAATATGGATAATAAAAGCCGTCAGATCAAGAAGTAAAATTGGCTTTTTGGGACTGCCAAAATAGAATGGAAGACAATTCAATCCACAAATGGAAGTGTATTTAGTGCTACATTGTTAACATTTGGTTCAAAATTGTGGCCAATTTGATGAAAGATTTTGATAACAGACAAAAGAATTAGGTGATGACAAATCAAATGTAGGCTAAAATATGTTTGATAATTTGTGGAATGACGTTACGAGATCTCAATATTAAATTTGAAGCTGGAGAAATCAGTTTTGGGTTTGAGGTAAATCTTCTTTGTTCCTCCCACAAAAGTTGTTTGAATTGACATGATTAAGAACTTAAGATGAGTCAAAAGTTTGACCGAGTTTTTTCCTCATTTAATTAATACTAATACTAAAGGAATGACAATAGTAACGTCAATCATGGTCACAAGTGCACCCCTCCAATTTATATAAGGCTTCAATTTCAAATAGTACTTAAATATCACCATAATATGCTGGTGGTGTTTCATATTTGGATGGGAAATTAAGATACATAAAATTACACTGTCTATACATTACAAAATCGTTGGAGGGTAACTTGTCAATATAGTAGTAGATAAAAGTAAATAGGGGAATTTTCAAACTCAGCGCAATTAAAACTTGATGAAACTTTGAATACTTAAATTTTAAGTATGGTGGTTTATGGAGCGGGCAGGCTAAATTAGAGTGATGATCAATCATTCCTCTACATGGGATGAGTGCAGTAGGAAACCCCACAATGGACAATTCAGTCCTGAGTCCATGTGGAGTACTATTTGATTAGGACAACATCAGTACGAACTTGAGATTGTTTTCACGGGAGAGATCCGACCCTCCAGCAGTGGACTGGGGGGGTGCCGAGGGGTCCAAGTTTTCGGCTTTATTTATTTATATATACTATATATTTAAATCTAGTAGTCGTGAACTTGGAATATATATATGTCTCTTCTTCAAGGTTCGTCTTTGTCGACATATTGCTTGTAATTAAATATAATTGTACATAAATGAGACATTACATGAGTTGTCCTGAAAACTAACTAACTTCCTCCATCATTCAAAATCATAAGTAATAGTAATGTAATTGGAGGAGCTAGTATGAATTGGCCTGGTGTTACGGTTACCATTACAGGACACGAATGAGTTTATTCTTTTGGTTTTGGTATTGCTTTCTTTGTTTTCGTCCTGTCTCATATTAATTCTCATTTCCTCAAGTTACGTTCCTTCCATTGAAGTATAAAAAAACAAGAGTGACGGACTCAAGTGTATAGTATATGCTGTTTGTTGCGGAAGTGTACCCAAATTAGTCAAATGCAGCAAAATAAATAGACACAAAGAATTTACGTGGTTCGGTCAAATCGACCTACATCCACAGGCAAAAGGAGAAACAAATTTTACTATGAGGGGAAATATTACAAAAGGGTTTGGACAATAATTTCCGGACCCACAAAACCCACTCAACAAATGTAGACTCTTCACAAAAGAAAAGCCTACCAAAACACCCTAACACTCTCTGGGCCAATTTTGCCCACTAAATTCAGAACATTGGCTGCTTTGCTAATGTATCTTTGCTGCTACTCTCTTTGTTTTTTGGTGTGTTTGTGCTGGTGCACTTGATGCCTATTTATAGGCAATGGAGGAGCAGCAACTCCAACAGTTTAGCTGCAATATGAATAGTTACAAACTATTCCACCTACCTCTAAATAGTGTTGGGCGGACCACTTCTACAAATCTCCACCTTGGTTCGTCCCAAGCATACTCGAGTGATAGGTATGCTCCACCTTTATCTCAAACTTCCCCCGAAAACAAACGTACCTAAACCATGCACACAAATGTGCCAAGCGGTACTCCAACTCTTCTTTTGCCTCCAAATTTCCTACAATGGGAAAACAAAATGCCTCGGAGAGGCAATCAACAGCTCAAAACATTTAGCAAGTCCAAGCAATGTCGAAACTTGTTATGAGGTATTGGCTTAGTGAACATATCTGCAGGATTATCTGCTGTAGCAATCTTCTGCACTTTGATCCTCGATTCTGATCTCAGAAAATGATATCTCACGTCAATGTGTTTGGTTCTCTCATGATGAATATGATCCTTAGCCAAACATATTGCACTGAGGTTATCACAAAACACAACTGCTTGATCTTGATGTAGACCAAGATCGCCAACCAGTCCTTTTAACCAAATTCCCTCTTTGACAGCCTCTGTCAACGCCATGTATTCTGCCTCCGTAGTAGACAGTGTTACTGTAGCCTGCAAAGTTGCTTTCCAACTAACGACAGAGCCTCCAAGAGTGAAAACATAACCAGTCATTGATCTCTTACTATCCACATCTCCAGCATAATCAGAATCAGAATACCCAACCACCGAACACTGCAAGTCGCCTCCATAAATGAGACCAACATCAGATGTACTTCTCAAGTAGCGAAAAATTCGCTTCACAGCAAGCCAATGCTCTTTTCCTGGGTTCGCCATGAATCGGCTAACCACGCTGACTGCATGTGCCAAATCAGGTCTAGTGCACACCATGGCATACATCAAGCTGCCCACTGCACTAGAATATGGAACCTTTGCCATATACTCCTTCTCAGCTTCAGATTTAGGTGCAAAGGTAGCTGAGAGTTGTGTATTAGTAGCACATGGAGTATTCAAAGGTTTCGCCGAAGACATTCCAAACTTTGACAGAACCTTCTGGATGTAGCTTTTCTGTGACAAGAAAAGCTTCTTCTGATCTCTATCTCGATAGATCTCCATCCCCAGAATTTTCTGCGCTGCACCCAAATCCTTCATGTCGAATTCTGCACTCAGTAGACCTTTCAATTTCTGAATATCGGCCTTGTTCCATGCAGCAATGAGCATGTCATCTACATACAGAAGCAAATAGATGATCGAACCATCTTCCAACTTCTTGTGATAAACACAACAATCATATGGACTTCTGTTGTAGCCAAGCTCAACCATATAGCTATCAAATCTTTTATACCACTGTCTCGGAGATTGCTTCAGACCATATAATGGTCTCTTCAATTTGCAAACATGGTTTTCTTTTCCTGGTACAAGAAAACCTTCAGGCTGAGACATATAGATCTCCTCCTCCAATTCCCCATGAAGAAAGGCTGTCTTCACATCTAGTTGTTCGAGCTCCAGATCCTGATGCGCTACCATAGCCAACAGGACACGAATGGAAGTATGTCTGACCACAGGTGAGAAAATCTCGTTGTAATCAACTCCTTCCCTCTGAGTAAATCCTCTAGCAACTAGTCGGGCTTTATATCGTACGCCCTCAGTTGGTGAGACACCTTCATTCCTTTTGAAGATCCATTTGCAAGTGACAATCTTCCTTTCAGGTGGTTGTTTGACTAGCTCCCAAGTGTCGTTCTTATGTAACGACTCCATTTCATCTCCCATTGCAGCAAGCCACTATACAGACTCGCCACATGATACAGCTTCGTTGTAAGTGGAGGGCTCAGAATAATTCAAATCTTCAGCTGTTTGTAGAGCATAGCAGACAAAATCTCGATATCTGCTAGGAGGTTGGACACCCACCCTTCTAGCACGATTATAGGCAATTCCTTGCTTCTGCACATCAGCTGAACTCGATGGTCGGTTGATTTCAGGTGGCTCAACTTCGGTTGATTGATTTGAATCCAAGTGCACTTCCTGCTCTTGCTCAAGCTCTCGTTGTTCATCTGAATCATCAGGTGAAAGTTGAAGCTCCACCTTACTGTCAGCACCCGAATTTTCTGAGACATTCACCACCTTTGTAGGCATACTGAGGATAGAATTCTCGTCAAACACCACACTTCTGCTCAAGATAACTCTTTTCTCAGAAGGTGACCAAATTTTGAATCCCTTAACTCCATCTCCATATCCTACGAAAACGCCCTTCTTTGCTCTGGGCTCCAGTTTTCCCTCTCTTACATGATAATAAGCCGCACATCCAAAAGACTTCAAATTCGAGGAATCATAGGAATTACCCGACTAAACCTCATAAGGAATCCGACAATCAATTCCAGTATGAGGTCCCCGATTGATCAGAAAGCAAGCAGTGTTAACTGCTTCTGCCCAAAAGCTCCTTGGCAATCCAGAATTTGAGAGCATGCAACGTGCCCTCTCCAAAAGCGTCTGATTCATACGCTCTGCCACTCCATTTTGCTGTGGAGTGTTCCTGACTGTGTGATGTCGTGCAATTCCATTGTTCTTGCAGAACTCATTGAATTCCCTCGAACAGAATTCCAAACCATTATCAGTTCGAAACCTTTTAATTTTCTTGTTGGTCTGGTTCTCTACCAATGCCTTCCACTGCTTGAATCTCAAGAAAGCTTCGCCCTTTTCCTTCATCATGATTACCCAAGTCATCCTTGAATAATCATCGATAATGGATAAGAAGTATCTGCTGCCCCCAAGCGACTCAACTCGTGAAGGACCCCAACAATCAGAATGAATGTAATCCAACGTCGACTTTGTTCTGTGAGTTGCCTTTCCAAATTTGGTACGATGTAATTTACCAAATGTGCAGTGCTCACAGAACCCGAGCTCAGCTAACTTGTGACCTTCAAGAAGACCACGACTTGATAGGATCTGCATTCCCCTCTGACTCATATGCCCAAGTCTAATATGCCATAGCTTAGACATATCAGAAGTATCAGCAACAGCAGCTATAGAATCTACTACAGTAGATCCCTGCACAACATACAGAGATCCATGCAAGACTCCTTTCAAGACCACGGACGATCCCTTCATGATGTACAGTTCTCCATGCTCCCCTTCGTATCTGAAACCCTTATTGTCAAGGACTCTTAAGGATATCAGATTCTTCTTCAGCTTTGGAACATGTCTGACATCGTGCACAGTTGCAATTTCACCGGCATGTGTTCTAATCTTGATAGAACCAATCCCAGCTGTCTTACAGACAGAATCATTTGCCATAAAAACATTTCCTCCATCGACTGGTTCGTAGCTCGAAAACCACTCTTTGTTAGGACACATGTGGTATGATGTTCCAGAATCAAGAACCCATACATCATCTTGCGATGGTTGCACGCTTGTGACCAAAGCCAAATGATCCTCTGGATCTGTATCGCCGTTGACCGCAACAGAGACAGACTCCTGTTGCGTTCCCTGTTGTTGCTTCTTCATCATCTTGGGACACTGGGTCTTCCAATGTCCTTTCTCTTTACAATAATTGCATACATCACCTGGCTTGGGACCTTTAACAAAAGACTTTTTCTTCTTTTGTTTTACAAATTTTCCATGTCCCTTGCCACTGCTAACAACGAGCCCAGCAGCCTGATCTTCTACATTACTCGAAGATGCCTTATGGCGCAATTCCCTACTGTGCAGAGCAGCACGTACATCTTCTAAACTGACAGTATCTTTACCAACTATAAATGATTGTACAAAATTTTCAAATGATAGTGGTAAAGATACTAATAATATCAATGCAGCATCTTCGTCCTCGATAACGACATCAATATTACGCAACTCCAGCAAGATAGTGTTTAATCTATCAAGATGGTCTCGAAGAGATGTACCTTCCTGCATCCGTAGGCTGAACAAACGTTGCTTTAATAGCAACTTGTTGGTTAAAGACTTAGTCATGTAAAGACTTTCTAGTTTTAACCACAAACCAGACGCCTTTGTTTCCGTCGCAACTTCGGTAATAACATCATCTGCTAGGCACAATAAGATGGTTGAATGAGCCTTCTCCTCCAGGCTCACCATCTCAGCATTATCTGGATCTAAATTTTCCTTCAATGGAGCCTATAGACCTTGTTGTTTTAACAAAGCCCGCATTTTGATTTGCCAAAGGCTAAAACTATTCCTCCCCGTGAACTTGTCAACCTTAATATTTATGGCCGACATTTTGCTAACAAGAGGCACAAACAAATCTCACAAAAGGGTAGCTTAACCGAGATGCGTTTCTGATGTGGAAGATCAGATTAACTGCGACCACAGAGCATACTACGCAATCAGAGCTCTGATACCAGTTTGTTGCGGAAGTGTACCCAAATTAGCCAAATGCAGCAAAATAAATAGACACAAAGAATTTACGTGGTTCGGTCAAATCGACCTACATCCACAGGCAAAAGGAGAAACAAATTTTACTATGAGGGGAAATATTACAAAAGGGTTTGGACAATAATTTCCGAACCCACAAAACCCACTCAACAAATGTAGACTCTTCACAAAAGAAAAGCCTACCAAAACACCCTAACACTCTCTGGGCCAATTTTGCCCACTAAATTCAGCAGACAGAAGAAAACATTGGCTGCTTTGCTAATGTCTCTTTGCTGCTACTCTCTTTGTTTTTTGGTGTGTTTGTGCTGGTGCACTTGATGCCTATTTATAGGCAATGGAGGAGCAGCAACTCCAACAGTTTAGTTGCAATATGAATAGTTACAAACTATTCCACCTACCTCTAAATAGTGTTGGGCGGACCACTTCTACACTATTTGTGCTGTGGGCTGATTTCAGAATCACTACAACGGAAAAGAGTATTCCATTCCTTTTCATTGTTTTTCACCATCTATCTACTCTCCTTAAAGACATTGCTCCTTAGATACAATATTGGTTTTATTAGATACTATACTACTTAGAATGGAACCTCTGTCCTATATATATATATATATATATATATATATATATATATATATATATATATATATACTAGGACTATTAGGTGGAGCGCGCCACGCAGTGCGCACTTGGTGAGGAAAAAATATTATGGAAAACTATAATTGGACATTCAAAATTAAAATAAAAGCAAAAGTAAGATAAATTTTATTGGGAATTCAGGTGATAACATCCAACTCGTAACTAAGCTATCACAATAAAATTTAATTTCTGGAAGCATTTTAATTCAATATAAATGAATTGGAAGATATATGATTTTTAATTAACGATGAAAATTGTGCAATTATAAAATTTTAAAATTTGGATTATTATTGCTATTAGAACCAACTAATTAAAGATTTCTCCAGGGATTTTTTTTGGATTAATCCCAATTTTGTCATATACCAAATTCTTGGATTATGTAATTCTAAAATTATGAGTAAACCCAAATTATGCAATCTCTTTCCAAATCTGATAGAGGTAAATTGATCTCAATAGTATTATCCTAAGTTAGCTTCTGAGATTTGAACTTTTTTCTTTTAATTTTTTTTAATAGAATTAGCTTATGAGATTTAAATTATTAAACCTAATTTTTATTGTTCCACTAGTGTGTATATTAAGAATTTTACCATTTGATTATTAGAGTGCATTGCAACTATTGCAAATTAATTTGATTATTATGTCCAATTAATATTAGGTCTAACTAATTAATTTTGAGTCCAATATAGGAATTAATTTGGCCCAATCCTAAACCTAACCCATACCCAAGCCCAAGCCCAACCAAACCCTAACCCTAACCCTTCCCACCAAGCTGCCGCCGCCGCCACCTCTGACCCGCCGCCGGTGCGGCTGGCCGACCACCCCCTCACCATCGCCAACAGCCGGCCGACCACCTCAAATCACCATCCCAATGCGCCCCTCCTCCGCCGCACACCGCGCCGCCTCCACCAGCGGCTCCTTCTCACCATTCCCCACCCCAAATCTGCTAAATCTACGTGAATCACTGCCATCCTCATCCATTTCAAACATCAATAAAACAAAAGGAAAGAAAAAAAAGAAAGAATAGGAGAAGGAAAAAGGCCCCAATTCGACACCACTGCCGGACGGCACCACCATCCGAGGTTGTCCTGCCGCGCGAGCGCCGCCGCCGCCGCCCTTTCCATCCCTCACCACCACCACCGCTGCCTTTTTCCTTTCCTGTGGAGAACAACACCATTGGATACGAAGGAATTTTGGAGTGGGAAGGTTATGGAGGAGTGGAACGGAGGGAGAGATTAAAGAAGCCATGAATTTGAGGGAGGAATTTTGAGAGAGAAGAAGAAATAAACGAAGAACTAAGGGGAATGGAAGCTGGAGGATAAGGAAGGAAGAAAGCAGCACGACTCGACCTGGTTCACTATTACTAAGGCCCAAGCATTGTTCATATATATAAGTACTCCCTCCGTTCCTTTTTAGTTGTCTCTTTCAGCTCAATTTCAATAACCAGGGTTTGCATTAATTAATTCATAAATTTACATTTTTACCCTTCAACTAAAATCATTCTTAATAAATGTCAACAAATAGCATTTATGTAAAGTGAAGGGCAATATAGTAAAAACATAGCATAACTACCTATAACTACCTAAAAATGACAACTATTTTGGAACACTTTTTACTCTCTAAAAAGATAACTAAAAAGGAACGGAGGGAGTATGAATGAGTATTACTTCTGCCACATCAAATGACCATCTTGCCCTTGTATTTTTGCTAGATTTACTTCAAATACCTATTTTGTCCCTTACCTATTTCCTCTTATAGTTCACTCATTCCTCTTCCCTTCAAACCCTGCCGTCTGAATTCCCTCTCTCGTCCAAAATTCCCAAATTCCCAAATCCCTCTTTGCTGCAGTCTTTCAGTTAATTATAATTTAAGTTTGGTACTCTAAACACGTGAAATTTGTTCGCCACTAAAAATGCGACATGTGTAATTTTAAATATTAATTTAATTATTTTTAGGCATTTTAAATAAATTAAATGCTTGAAATAATTATTAATATTTATTGGGTTATTTGGATCAATAATCCAAATAGACCTATGTTGGGCTAATATGGACAAGTCCAAATGAAAGACCCACAAGCCTATGGTCCAATGGACACTTGAAGCAGACCGGTCCATGGAAATCAGTCAATGTGAACAAGCCCAGATTAAAGGCCCACATGCTCATTGACCCAATAGAAAGGTGGATTGGACCAGCCCATCGATTGGTCCATCATTCACAAACCCTAGGGTTTTTTTCCTCTATAAATAGAGGCACCCTGTCACACATTGGGAGCTCTCCATACACTACTCACTCTCAAGACTCATACACTTGAGATTCTATAGCAACAAAACGCTGCAGAAATATTAAAGAGGCGAAGAAGAATCAAATACACTTCTACAACCTCTAAACAGTCATACTCTGAGACTCATACACTCAGACACATAGAGAGACGACTCATACACGTCTACTCATTCTCAAGACTCATACACTTGAGATCCTACAGCAACAAAACGCTGTAGAAATTCCGAGAAGCCGGAGAAGAAGCATAAAAGCATCTCGACGTCTTCAAAGTTGGAGGAATCAAAGGAGTACCAGAAGTCGAACCCATATAGTTTGATTTTCTACATGTTCTTTGATATTTAAATTTCTCTGTAATTGTAGACATTTATCGTGAAATTAATAAAATTATTTTGCAGTTTCTTGTCTACGCATTTTTGCTCCTACAGATTTTGGCACGCCCAGTGGGAACCCTCTACCTTTCATCTCCTCCAACAAAAGTTGAAGATCGTCTATGGCTCTGAAGATCGTTAAGAACGTCTCCAAAAAAAACGCCTCCACATCCGGTGTTGCTGCTATTCCCAGCGCTACCTTAAGGAACATGAACAAGGCCATTGAAGATGTTGCGGTCACGAAGGATGTTGATTCGATTCTTCCGCAAAACTCTGAATATTCAAGATCCACTTCGTCTCCTTCAAGCCCGCAGGAAGATCGAGACCATGCCTCAAGTCTCCCCCATGTTGATGTGATGATGGCGGATGCAACCACTCTGGAAGAACAAATTGCCAACTTAACGAAGACGGTCGAGATGCTTGCCAAGCGCGCTGAGATTCGAGACGCTCGTTTAGACAAAGTCATGAATATACTGGAAGGTTGCAATGGAGATCAAGTCAGCAATCAACCGAAAGAAATCCATGACGACTTGGAGACATCCCAACAAGGCGCCTTGGAAAAAGAAACAGTAGATGCTGATGCCCAAGCCACTGCGGAAGGCTTCATCCACGTGGACCAGTTGAAGGAATTCATCGCCGAAACACTGAAGAAAGATGTCCCAAAAAGCTCAAGATCATCATTGAAGTATTCCAAGCCCTACACCGTTCGAATTGATGCCATGAAGATGCCGATCGGTTACCAACCGCCAAAGTTTCAACAATTTGACGGCGAAGGAAATCCCAAGCAACACATTGCTCACTTCGTGGAAACTTGCAACGACGCAGGAACATATGATGATCAACTTGTCAAACAATTCGTGCGATCTCTCAAAGGAAATGCATTTGACTGGTATACCAACTTGGAGCCCAGAAGTATTGACAGTTGGGGGCAACTTGAACAGGAGTTCCTAAACCGCTTCTACAGCACAAGGCGTACCGTTAGCATGATAGAGCTCACGAACGCGTGCCAGTCAAACGGCGAACCGGTGATCGAGTACATCAACCGTTGGAGAAGTCTAAGTCTCAACTGCAAAGATCACCTGTCTGAATCATCGGCGATAGAGATGTGCATTCAAGGCATGCATTGGGATCTCTTGTACATTCTACAAGGTATTCGGCCTCAAACATTTGAAGAATTGGCTACCCGTGCTCACGATATGGAATTGAGTCTGGCATCAATGAAACTTCATCAAACTGAAGACTTCGAACAAGAATCGAAGGAAAACTCAACCCATCTGCATCATTGAAGATTAAAACAACTTCAACGAGGATCAAGCTCGAAGCCCCTCACGAAGTCCTTCAAATTTTCAAGTCTCCAAGCCTTCACGAGGATCAAGCTCAAAGCCCCTCTTGAAGTCCTTCAAATTTTCAAGTCTCCAAGCCTGCATGAGGATCAAGCTCAAAGCCCCTCACGAAGTCCTAAAATCTTCAAGTCTTCAAGCCTTCACGAGGATCAAGCTCAAAGCCCCTCTTGAAGTCCTTCAAATCTTCAAGTCTTCAAGCCTTCACGAGGATCAAGCTCAAAGACCCTCTCGAAGTCCTTCAAATCTTCAAGTTTTCGAACTCTTCACGAGGATCTAACTCAAAGCCCCTCTTGAAGTCCTTCAAATCTTCAAGTCTTCAAATCCTTTAAGATGATCAAGCTCAAAGCCCATCCTGAAGCAGTCAAATCTCCCAGTCTCTAAACCTTCACGAGGATCAAGCTCGAAGCCCCTCCTGAAGTCCTTCAAGTCTTCAAGCCTTCACGAGGATCAAGCTGAAAGCCCCTCTCTAAGTCTTTCAAATCTTCAAGTATTCAAACCCTGCAAGAGGATCAAGCTCGAAGCCCCTCTCGAAGTTCTTCAAAATTTCATGTTTCAACAGGATCAAGCTCAAAGCCCCTCTTGAAGTCCTTCAAATTTTCAAGTCTCCATGCCTTCACGAGGATCAAGCTCGAAGCCCCTCTCGAAGTCCTTCAAAATTTCATGTCTTCAATAGGATTAAGCCCAAAAGCCCCTATTGAAGTAAGGAAATACATTCCTGGAGAGTCAAATCACCTTCAAGAATGCTGAAAGTTCCTATCGAAGTTCTTTAAAAACTCATGTCTTTAGTAGGATCAAGCCCAAAAGCCCCTATCGAAGTAGGAAACGCATTACTGGAGAGTCAAATCACCTTCAAGGATGCCGAAAGTTCCTCCAAAGTTCTTCGTGGTCCATGTCAAACATATCTCGCATGGATCATCATCAAATCGAGGCCCTTGATCCAAAACATCAAGGAAAAATGCCTAAAACATGATCCTGAAGGCCAAACGCATCTTCAGCAAAGTCCAAACTCCCAACAGAAGATGACTGGGGGCAATCGGCTAAAATTCATGCGACGAGCCGTCAACACAAAAGGTGGCGGACATGATCGTTGCAAAGAATTAAAAAAAAAAAAACTCAAGAAAAATGCTCATTGACGCACGAGCTTAAACTGCACGTTACTCTTTGCCTACAAGAGTATAAACAAAAATAGGCAAAACAAAAAGAAAAAAAAAGAAAAAGAAAGAAGTGATGTAAAAGAAAAAAAAAGCATCACTTGAACTACGATGTGGCTTGATTCCCAAGACGGATAGGCAGGCAACTTGGCTAAATTCCATCAAGATTTTATCCCCCGAAGTTTCCAAAAAAATTGATTTTGTTCGTCAACATGTGTGCTATGCAAGACGTTCGAGATTGAAGCGGAAAGTTAAGCCAAAGAGTGAAGGCGAAAACAAAAATAGTCCTTCATTGCATTAAAGTCTAAATTACAATTACATCGTGGGAATGCAAAGCATCAATAGACAAAATTGAAGCAACAAATAAATTCAAGAACATCTGCTACAGTCCAGACTTGCTAACAATGGCTTCTTTGTGATGCTCCCCATAGTCCACCAACATGGAACGACTTCAAGTTGATCATCCAAATAATTTTCAAGTTGATGCCAATGACGCTACTGCAAAAAAAAAGGGATTATTTCCTTGAAGAGCAAAAAAAATACATTTGCAAGGTAAATGCAATGTAATTTGCGCAATGACATGAAAAATATTGCAAGATGAAAGAAAAAAATGTCAAATTTGGAGACTAATTTCAAGTTCATTTTAAATTTTTGGACTTGAAATTAAATTTCCACAAATTGAAGATTTGGGCACTATAAAAAAAATGAATATTTACATGTAGACAAAAAATACATGTTAAATATTGTTTGAAATTAATTTTAAGTTCATTATTAAATTATGGACTTAAGATTAAATATTTTGGGACATATCCTCAAAATGCCAAATATGTTGGGGTCAAAATTTGGTCTTCCAAAATTTAGGGCTTAAATCCTAAGGTTTAGAATATTGGGGGCCAAATTTAATTACTAGAGACTAGGGGTCAAGAATTCTAGGGTTTTTAAGTGTTGGGGGTTAAAGTGGAATAACAAAAAATTGTCTTCTTCCCACTTGGTAAAAAACGCAGCAGCCCCCAGATTGGAAAAAAATGCAGCCCCACCCAAATCCAGCAACAGAGCGGCGGCGGTCCCCATCCGGCAGCCCCCTCCTCGCGACATCGGGCGTATCCTCCCTCCGGCGAGCGAAGTGGCGGCAGGCCTTCTTCCTTCGCGAAGCTCCGGCGGCGTCTTCCGGACGGCGGCTCCCCCTCTCTTCCGCGAACGGCGACAGCGGGCTCCGAAGCGGGCAGCAGCAACGGAGCAGGCAACGGCGGGAGGCGCTTCCACCTCCGGCGGCGCGAGCTGCTTCTCCATCCGGCACTCGAACGGCGGCGGGCTTCGCCCGATCTCTTCCCTCCCTTCGAGCATAGCGGCGGCGCTCCCCCTCTCCGTTTTTCCCTCCGGCGACGAGCGGCGACGAGGCGAGTAGCGGCAGCGAGCAGCGGGCCTCTCCTCCCTCCGAGCGAACGCAGCGGCGGCGGTGGTGGTCCTTCTCCCTTGCGCGATCGGCGGCAGCAACTCGAGCGGAGGCGTCCCGCGCGGCCTTCTCCGACTCCAGCAGCGCCAAGGTGAGCAGCGGCGACGGCGGGCGAAGTTGCAGACGGATGCGGCGGCGGCTCGAGCGGTGTCGTCTCCCTTCCGGCAGCGCCCTCTCCTCTCCGGCCTCCTCCCTTGTGCGAACGACAGCAGCGGCGGGCGGCGAACGGCGAACGGCGCAGTGGCGGCTCCAGCGGCGATGCGAACTACAACGAACTCCGGCGGCCATAGCGGCAACGCTCGGCGGCCTCCCCCCTTGGCGGCGTGACGTGGAAAAGGCAAGGCGGCGGCGGCATCGGCTCTCCCTCCGGCCATGACAGCGGCTGCAGCGTCTCCTCCCTCCGGGGGAACGGCGGCGGCGAGCAGCAAGCGACGGCGGGCGAAGCAGCGGAGTGGCGGCCTCCTTCCGCTTCGACGGCGAACGGCGAACGGCGCACGGCGGCGGTGCCTCCACTCGCAAACTCCAGCGGCGCCTCCTCTCTCGCTCCCTCCGGCGATGGAACAGCAGCGGTGATGGGTTCGAGCGGCGGCAGGCCTTCTGAACAAATAACGGTTGAGGCGAACGGCAGCGCCGTCGCCAATCCCGCCATTGTCAAAGGCTTCTTGATGGCGGGTAGGTTAAGGATAGAGGCCAACGGGCAGCGCCCTGTGACCAATCTCCCATCTACCATGACGACAAACAAGTACACTCTCGCTTTGAATTATGATCCAGTTGGAGACGGACTTAATTGTTGATTGTTGATACGCTGGTCGATCGGGGTTCGATTATGATTTGCTCGCTGTTATGAAATTGACAAAAACAAAAAACAAAGCTGCAAACGAAAAAGGAAGAATAGCAGCAACAAAAAAATAGTGCAAAGAAACAAAGGAAAAAAAATATGCAAAGAAGAAAATGAATGAAGTCCTTGTCAGTAACAGATGCCATGGGTTAAAATTATGGAATATAAGGAAAAAGAAGCAAGAACCAATGAGGGACGGAAGTTGATGAGTAAAAGTTTGATTTCTTTACCTTGATTAAATGCTGCTGAAAATCTCCCCTGGAGTCGTGAGGATGAGCTAGGGAAAGATGATCATCATGTTATCTGTGGTATATTTTATAGCCCTTGGCCACTCGGATTTCAATCTTTACAAATATTTGGAGAATCCATAATACCAAATTTGAATTAGATATGAATCAAGTCATATGTGAATCATATATTTGATTGCGATATATTACTTGATATTTGGAGCATACAATATTTGGTGCATCATATCTGGCATTGATGTGCATACAAGATCAAATATTGGGCGAATTCAAAGGAAAAAATCCAAGAGAAAAAAGTAGGAAAAACGTTTGAAAAAAAACAGGGAAAAGGAAAAGGAAAAACAGGCCACAGAATTAAAGAGTGGTTAGGCCACATGAAAAAAAGAGACCAAAGAATTTGTATTCAGGCCGAAGAAACAAAACCGAAACAAGTGCATGGATCCGAAGATGGCAAAAAAAGAAATCTGTCGCAAGGCCCAACAAAAATAGGCAAGCATGGAAAAATAAATATTTCGAGACTCGTTCACGTCTCAAATATTTTATTTCGCCCTAAACAAGTCTCGAGGGGGCATCTCTAAACACGTGAAATTTGTTCGCCACTAAAAATGCGACATGTGTAATTTTAAATATTAATTTAATTATTTTTAGGCATTTTAAATAAATTAAATGCTTGAAATAATTATTAATATTTATTGGGTTATTTGGATCAATAATCCAAATAGACCTATGTTGGGCTAATATGGACAAGTCCAAATGAAAGACCCACAAGCCTATGGTCCAATGGACACTTGAAGCAGACCGGTCCATGGAAATCAGTCAATGTGAACAAGCCCAGATTAAAGGCCCACATGCTCATTGACCCAATAGAAAGGTGGATTGGACCAGCCCATCGATTGGTCCATCATTCACAAACCCTAGGGTTTTTTTCCTCTATAAATAGAGGCACCATGTCACACATTGGGAGCTCCCCATACACTACTCACTCTCAAGACTCATATACTTGAGATTCTACAGCAACAAAACGCTGCAGAAATATTAAAGAGGCGAAGAAGAATCAAATACACTTCTACAACCTCTAAACAGTCATACTCTGAGACTCATACACTCAGACACATAGAGAGACGACTCATACACATCTACTCATTCTCAAGACTCATACACTTGAGATCCTACTGCAACAAAATGCTGTAGAAATTCCGAGAAGGCGGAGAAGAAGCATAAAAGCATCTCGACGTCTTCAAAGTTGGAGGAATCAAAGGAGTACCAGAAGTCGAACCCATATAGTTTGATTTTTCTACATGTTCTTTGATATTTAAATTTCTCTGTAATTGTAGTCATTTATCGTGAAATTAATAAAATTATTTTGCAGTTTCTTGTCTACGCATTTTTGCACCTACAGGTACAAATAAAAATTCTAAAACTTTAATATTTAAAAAATATACGACGAGATACAGTGGTATTTCTTATAATGGAATAATGCAAAAGTTTGGTACATTTGTGTGGGGTTGTATAGTTCAATTGTTGCTATCATCTCTCTATCTTTTTTTTTTTGGGTAAGAGATGCAATTATTTTTTTGATTGGAATCCTAATCATATGCATCATTCTAAACACGGAGTATAGCCCCCCAACACTTACTCACTCAAACAATTCAAATTGCATGCTATCTCATAATATCATCCTTTTTAACATTCATTTCAGATGAGAGGCATCGCCCGTCTATTAGGAAGACTAGTATATATATATATATATCTTATATATATATAAGATATCCCTTGATTAGGTACATTGGACATGCTACCCCTTAAAGATCCTCCAGAGATGAAATGAAAAGTCTTTTTACTAATTTGGAGCTCATTTGGATCTTCTTCGTGTTCCGAGACACTGTGAATATAATTGCCTCCTTTCACCAGCATTTTTCCTCTCTACTCTCACGACGTCTGTCCACCATTCATCTCATTCAAAGCCATGTTAGTCATCAACATCCTAAATATCTAGTCCTTCCCTTTTCCTAAATTTGGAATATTAATACTTAATAGTAATACTATACTATTTATTGAATAATTTTGATTCAATTTTTTTTAAACACATTTATAAAAAGATAAAATATAGTCAAGTGCGTAGTTTTAGAATATCAAAGTTTTAAAAGTTTTTACTTTTACACAACTTTTTTTTTTTCTGTTGAAGCCGAAGCCAGAAAACTTTTACACAATTTGAGATATTAACCGTTAAAAATGTGCATTGGATCGTGTGAAATATATTAATGTTACAATTTTTTACTTATAAAGGAAGGAAGTAAATGTTTATGCCATTTGTAAGTATCCTGTAGGACAACTGACATCAAAGGGCCCGAAAACTTTCTGAAAGTTGCACCAAATCTCTTGGTTCTAAGTATTTCATCCGTCCCATTAAAAGTGACTACTTTCTCTTCTGCACAAAATCCAATGCAGTTGTTGAACGCTTTATATCTCAAAATCGGTATAAGTAAAAATTATATAAAATGTACGACTATATTTTAAAACTATACGATCAGATGATTCTAACAAGACCACACTTGACTATTTTTCTCTTCTTGTATCAATACAATAAAATTGTGTCAAAATTAAATAATGAACAGTGTCAAAAGTAAAATGTAGCCGGTTTTAATGGGACGGAGGAGGGGGAGTACGTTATATTCTTTCAAGCAATTGTGAAGCTTGAGGGCAGGTGGGTGGATCTGAGGAAGTTGCCATGTTCCTGCTAAAGAGACAATTGAATTATACTTCTAAATGAAAGTGGGAAGAATTATCATGTGGGCTGCCCAATTACTTTATTCTTTTGCTTTTTATAGTATTTTTTTGTTGTTTGGCCCACTTATCCATCTCATACTCTATAGAACACCTCTGATTGTTTAATCAAGTTCTTATTCGAGCCCTTGTGGTGTAGAAAGCGTAAAGATTTTTCCATTCGTTTCCACCTTCATCACTCTGCTCGGTATCGTCCAACATATAGAAAATGAGACGTAGTTACAAAGCTTCAACTATCACATTATTTGACAAAAGATAAGGTTACAGAGTCCCAACTAATCAAAATACGACATTTATTGGACTCATCAGACAGACTATTGAGATATATGGACCAGATGCAATTTGTTGTTCAATTTCCAGGACACGTCACTCGGGCGCATCTGCAATTTGCAATTGTCTGTATTTTTCTTTTGTCGATGGATGAAGCATGGAGGAACACAAACCCTCAGGATGATTTAGGATTCCGGCATGTAATAATTGCGAATTTTATAAGGCCGCTCTGGTATCCTTTGATCATCAGTGGCATGACGAGCGCGCCCCTTATTGTCTTCCATCCTGATTCAATTTTTAGTTTCAAAGATCTTTCAGTGAGACACCGAAATAAAGGTTAAAAACGATGAGAACCTGAGTAGCAAGGGATAAACCATCTACATATGTAAAAGTTACCGCTTCTTAACAGGGAGGTGATGCCTTTCCATGTCAATGCAGACTTTATTACAGCAGGCCAAAATGGAGCTACATACTGAGACCAATCCGCAGATTTAACATCCTGGCAAAGACAAAACATTCAAAACCAAAATTAGATCTATGCCAATAAACCAATCCGATAGTGCAATATTTATTGCATTGGCTCTTGTTATACCTCGAGCGACAGGGATTGAAGCAATTTGACATAGTCTGAGGTGGAACACCATTCCGGAAGATAATAAGCATTGCATATTTTGTTTAACAGCTCCTTCTCCTCAGGGCGCAGAGAGTTTTCTGAAGGGGACAAATCCCTATGACACCATGTAACTATAATAATCGTTCCCCCGGGAGCAGCCACCCGAACCAGCTCATTCACAAACTATGCAAAATGCAGTAGTAATCAGGGAACATAATGAGATTTCTTACAAAAACAGATCATTCAGAAATGGAAGTAGCAAAACATGCCACCAGCAGAGTAGGAATGTTCAAAACAATGGCGGCAAACAGGGGTGAAGCTAAAGAAACCTTTTCCTTGTCCGGCATGTGTTCTCCGCTCTCCATGGACCAAACCAGATCGAATTTCCCATCTGGAAAGGGTTGGTTCAATGCGTCGGCCACTTGAAAGGAAACCTGCCAAATTGGGCAATACACTCAGTAATCAGAAAACAGGTCCACCAAATTGGGGAATTGGCAATTGAATTTATGTGCCTTGTCGGCTAATCCTTGATCGTTAGCAAGCTGTTGAGCTCTCTTTGCTTGCACGGGGCTGAGGGTAATGCCCTGGCATTTAGCCCCGAACTTTCGGGAAAGATATCTGGAGCTGCCTCCTATTCCACATCCCACATCCACGATATTCCTAGGCTTCACTGCTGAATCACCTGCAGAGTTGAAGGTAAAGAGATGTAGTATGTGTTTGAATCGAATATCTCAACTGTCACAATTCGGAGCTTGAAAAAACCTACACAACCAAATTGAGAACGGAATGATTGGAGAAATCACAACATGAGAAATTTCTCAATGGGTAATCATCTCCAGAAGTTCATCTAGGACCACTGGACCAGTAGTTTTATTAGATTCAAGTGAACACGAATTGAAAACTAATAAATCTGGGCATGAATGGGTGAATTTATCGTTTTACAGTCACTCAATTTTCCAATTAATTTACCTTCTTTACATCCTCTATTTAAAAAAAAAAAAAAAAAAAAAGGTACTACGTAGGGAAGGAATGAGAACCGGAGAGGGACGCAAAGCGCAGAGATTCCTCAATCATACGGATCTGGGCGGCGCGGTGGTCGGAGAGGTCGGCGTCGGAGGCCGGTTCATAGAATCCGTGGTGCATGTGGTCTCCCCAAATGTCCTCCCATATCCCGGAGGACTCGTCGTAGAGGTCGGCGATTCCTTGCTGCAAGGTCTCCGTGGCCGTGGCGTTGGCTGCAGTCATCCTCCTCGTATGTCCTCCTCGGTTGCAGCGAATGAGGAGGAGCGGCGGCGATGGAGAGGAGATGGTGGAGATGCTGCGGAAGAAGGGTATAGTGGTCGTAGAGATGGGAATGGGATAGCCATAAGTAGTGGAGGAGCAAAGGTTAACAGCGCCACCATTCATTTGGATTTAATTTAATGCGTCTGAGCCTGACTGTGTTGCCTGCCCTGTCGCACAGCTGCAGTTGCACACTGCACCCACACACACACAGTTGTAGTAAAAAAATAGTAAGGGTGCTATTGTACTCTCTCCGGTTCTTTCAATTGGGATCCAGATTTCACACACACAGCACAATTTAGTGCACAAGTTCGTACATTTCAAAAGGAATCTAATAACATCTCGTCTAATTATATCATACTTCCTCCGTTTTTTTTTTTTAAAGTGCAACATTCACCCAATGCACGCAGTTCAATGCATGTTTTAAATCATTAATAACTTAAGTTCGGTATAAGTAAAAAATTTAAAAGTTTGATATTTAAAAACTACATGACGAGACGAATCCAACAAGATCTCACTTGACTATGTTTTTCCTTGTATAACTATGATAAAAATTTAAGTCAAAGTTAAACAATGAATAGTAACAAAAATTGAAATGGTGCAATATCAAAAGAACGGAGGAAGTAGTAATTTATATACTTCTTCTGTTTTTTTTAAATGCATCATTCCTGTATTTTAAATTATACATAAATAAAAATTATAAAAATTTGATATTCTAAAACTACCGTGATTAGACGAATTTAACAAGATTTCACTTGACTATATTTTTTCTTATATAACTATGTTAAAAAAATTAATCAAAGTTACTCAATAAATAGTTACTACTATGCAAATAGATCACTTAAGAACGGAGTAAGTAAATTTTTTTTTAAAAAAAAAAATTAAATCCACTGCGGACTACGGTGCGGGCGCCGCTACCAATCCAGGCTCGACATACAACTACTCCAATCTTCTCATTTTTGTAGCCTTCCATTTATTTTTAGTATTTTTAATATTATATATAATTAATTTTATTTATTTATTTATTTAGATTAAGATGTGAGGGCAACTTGCAATAAGAGAAGTCTCCAAGTGCCAGGTGGTCGGCTGGAAGCAGTGGCAGACTTACCTTTAGGCCAGGTGGGGCCTTGGCCCCATCTCATATTAAAAAAAAAAAATTCTATTACTTTTTTAATTTTTTTTTATTTCTATACTTAAGATTTTAAAAAAAAAATATATTCCTGCCCTGTCTGTCGAAAAATCCTGGATCCGTAACAAATACCTCACAAGTTCCTTGGCGATAATATATAATGGCAATCTGGCTTCTGCCATGCCATGCCAATTGCCATACATTAACGATTTACCCCTCCCAAATCCCAATAATACCCCTGTTCTTTAAATTACTTACTTTTATATTCTTCCATCCATCAGGATTCAGGTATGAAAAGCCAAATATTCCTCAACTTTTATACTTTCCCAAAATATACGTTTTTTTTATTATAAAAAAAAAAATCTTACAATTTGCACTCATGTACCAAACGCAGTTGGCCTGAGTGGTATGAGGCTCTGGCAGCTTAAGCAAAGGTCTCGGGTTCGAGCCTTTGTGTATGCAGAATTCTGCTTTGGGAGAGGCAACCCTTAAATGCCCACCCGATCCTCGAGGGATTAGTCTTGGGTCCAATGTGGCCTGAGGATACCCTAGTATTCACCAAAAAAAAAAAAATTGCACTCATGTGTTTCAGCAAATGATGGTGTGATAATCGGATGAAAAATCAAATTCTAATTATATAATTGTTAAACCAATAAAATAAAAAATTATGGCCCATCACTTTCCAGCCCAACAGCCACGTAGCCGGCCTAGTCCGCAGGAGGTATCCGGCGGAGGTGGTTGAAGAGGGACACAACGCTTAGGGAGGATCCCGGACGTTAAGGACAAGGTGCCACCAAAGGAAAGTGGATCACGCACATTAATGAGAAGCGCTTTAGTTAGGGTGCGATTGAACAAATCCGAAGCACATCAAGGCGAAAATCTGGACCATTGATTTCAAATCCAAGGGTTGTAAATGGAAAAGGGTAAAGTTGTCCAATAAAATATGTAATGGAAGATATAACCATATATTTAGTATGTTATCAATCTAATATTTGGTAAATCATATCAAATATTTGGTAATCTATATCTATGATCAAGAATATTTAGTAAATAATATAACAAATTTATTGCGTTTAGCATTTCAATGATGTTACCAAAAATAATTTTGGGATGCTATCAAAAATATTCCAGCGATTCAACATTGAAGAATTCAGCGACGATACATTGAATAATTCAGCGACAAAATCAAATACAATTCAGCGATGTTACCAAAATTACTTCAGTAATGTGCTACCAAAAAATATTTTGGCGGCCCCATCTAAAAGAATTCAGCCACTACACCAAGAAGAATTCAGCGAGATTACGTTATAGAATTCAGCGATGCTACCACATACAATTCAGCAATGTTACCAAAAATAATTCAGTGATGCTACCAAAAAATATTTCAGTGAGCCTACCTAAAAGAGTTCAGCGACTACACCAAGAACAATTCAGCGACACTATCAAGAATAATTCAGCGATGCTACTATATACAATTCAGCGATACCACAAAAAATAATTCAGCGACGCTTTCATGAACAATTCAGCGATGATGCCAGAAACAATTCAACAATCTTTTCATGAACAATTCAGCGACGTTTTCATCAACAATTCAGCGACTCAAACATTTTAGGTGCGTTTTCATGAACAGTTCAATTGGAGTTTATGTAAGTTCGATTGATGATATTGAAATGTGTAGAGAAAAAATAGAGTAAAAGTAGACTGAAGAGACGATCAATTGTTCGTTAACAACATTAAATCTAACAAATTTACTATTTTAACCTTCAAGTTAATCTCAACCATCAATTTGCAAATTGAATCAACGGACTTGATGCACCGCAGTACATCAAGTCAAAATGGACAATCGCACCCTAACTGAGCCCTAATGAGAAGACATCATCGAAGGAAGGAATATCACAGCATTAAAGAGAAAGTGACACCAATGGAAATAAAATCACGATGAAGGGCCACCAAACGAAAGAAAATCATGGAAAGGTGCCATCAGAGGGGAGGGAACAGAATCATGGGCCTTGAAGAAACCTTAGGTTCCCCACCCCTATAAAATGTGAATGTGGCACCAAAGCAAGTGGACCTTCAACACTTCTCAAGAAGCCGCATTTTACTTATTTTACTTTCTTTACAGCTTTCTGCAATTTTACTTTTTTACTATTTTTTGTCTTCAATTCCTTTACAGCTTTCGTTAATTTCCTGTATTTTCCCTTCTGCAATGTTTGTAATTCCTTCACCATTCATCAATCAAAAAGAGGTTCCGCGCTTCTAAAATTTCACCGATAACAAATTGGCACGCCCAGTGGGACGCGAGTAGAAAACTATATCCGCTTAGGGTTCATACGTCCCAGATCCGAAAGGTTAGCGAGTAATCTTGCTCAGAAATTTGAAGAGATGTCTCTACATGAAAATATGCCAGTTAAAGCGCATACCCTGAAGCGGTAGAGAGCAGTTCCCAACCACAACAGGGGATTATGCAGATCCCTACTTTTCCCGAGCAAATACGGTTGTCGATGACAGAGTCGATGGTCGAGTTCATGCCTCTACTCACGAAACACCTAATGGAGGTGTTGCAGCCTGCCATGACCGACTAGACAAATAGAATATGCGGTTCCCTATGTACTCAGCAAGAGGGAACAGTTCCTGTAAACGGCACGGTTGTGCCGCCAAGTATCCCATGTCCAAGGCCGTCAGGTGGCCAACAGAGGACTTGGGAAGCGACACCCCGCCAGCCGCCACTCCCGGAGTCCGGAGGCTTGGCTAGTCTGTTTCCATTCCCATATCAGGCTGCTTACGCCTTCATTCATGCGGCACCCAACATGCCGAACTTTGGTTACGTGGCACCTCTCGTGCCGATTTATGCTTTACCAGGCTGTTTAATGGCGTCCAACACTACACCAGGTTGTCCAACGGCCTCTGGTGGGACTGGCATGCCACCACGACAAGCGGCACCTCTGGTGCCGAGCATCCCGACCACATCTTATGGGGCCAACTATTCAGCAGTACCCGCGCCCGTGCCGAACCGTAGTGGGATGTCACCAACGCAAGAGGGCAGGCACCACAGCCATATGGAGTGGCTTTGACACCTGCCACCCCTCCCACAGCCGCCATACCAGTACAGGCAAACGTACCCAACCCTATTTGGATGTCTCCAACACTAGGGGCAGGCGCCACAACCATGTGGAGTGGCCGCGACACCTGCCACACCTCCAGCCCCCATGCCACTTACACAGGCACCGACAGTCTCACCTGAGTTGCTGGCAGACGTGATGCAACAATATTTTGGGATTCAACTAAGGTTGATGGAGCGGCCAACATACAGAAAACCTTACCCTGTTTGGATAGATACCCTGCAACCGTATTCAAGGAGCTTCAAGATGCCCGAGTTCACCACCTTCTCAGGGGACGATGGCAAGTCCATTGTGGAATATGTGGGCAGATTCACTGCTCAATGTGGTGAAGCGGCGGCCAATGACTGGCTCAAATTGAGGTTCTTCAGTTCATCCCTCACTGGACCCGCCTTTGCATGGTATGCATCCTTGCAGCCTAACTCAATCCAAAATTGGGCCGACCTTGAGCGAGCGTTTCATGACAGATTTTACACGCCATTAACACAGGTGAGTCTTGCAGACCTAACTAATGCAAAGCAATTTGCCTATGAGGCGGCAAATACATTCATTAATAGATTACAGCGGCTCACGGGCCGATGCACAATGGCGATCCCTGATAGGGAGATAGCCAATGTTGCAGTGGCGAATATGTTGTCAAAATTGAAAAAACGTTTAATTGTGTAGGATTCCACTGATCCTGCCCAGCTGGCCGAGAGAGCAGACCTCTTGGAAAAGTTCCTTAAGGAACAAGATGAGAAGCGTCTACCTATACACGGGACTCGTTTTAAGGAATTGAAACACGATAAAAAGAAAGACGAACCAAAGGTGGTGGTCAATGCAGTAACCTTAGGTGGTAAAAACCTGGATAGTGGCCCTGGAACGCCATCGACAGCGGCCTTGGAGGCCGAGCAGTTGGTG
The DNA here is from genome assembly GCA_030278955.1 of Hygrophila difformis. Classification (NCBI taxonomy): domain Eukaryota; kingdom Viridiplantae; phylum Streptophyta; class Magnoliopsida; order Lamiales; family Acanthaceae; genus Hygrophila; species Hygrophila difformis. Next base: position 10,594,151 of record JAOANR010000009.1, on the reverse strand, counting down.
ACTGAGGATGGCGCATGGCTGAGTATGGCGGCCTGACTGAGGATGTCACCCTGGCTGATGCTCGAATTGCGGCCAGGAATGAAGCAGCGGCGGCTGGCAACCCTAGAATGGCGGCTGAGCCCTAGGTGGTGGTTAGAGCTCCGAGGCACGGCGGATGAGCTCCGAGGCGCAGCGGAGCCCCGAGGCACGACGGCCTAGGCGAGCAGCGGCGGCCGGATGACGTCCACTGGCGGCATGGGCGTTGCAGGTGGTGGCCAGACAACTTTCGAGGTGACGATGGCGGCTCAAGCTCGAGGTAGCGGCTGAGGACTCGAGGCATGAAGCAGCAGTGGCGGCCTAGAGCAAGTGGCAGCCTGAGGACTGATGGGGGCTCAATGGTGAGTGGCAGCCTAGCCTGAGGATGGCGGCTCGTGGTCTCCAGGCATCGTCGATGGCTGTTGCTTCGATGATGGCGGCTGGGAGGCGCGAGTAGGATGGCGGGCGAGCAGGGTGGTGGCTGCGTTGGAGATAGCGGCTGCAATGGAGATGGTGGCTGAAAGCTGGATGACGGCTGAAGAATGGAATGAACAGATGGCGGCTCAGATCACGACGGATGCCTGGACCTGCGAAAGTGGCGGCCCGGAGCAACGTTGATGGCGGCTGGAGAACTAAGCAAATCAGCCTGAGCGAATAACGAGTGGCGGCTCCCCGGGATCGACGACGGCAGCCTGGGCCTTCTGAGATGGCGGCCGGAGTCCAAAGCAGTGTCGGCGACTGAGTCGTCCTTAATGGGCTTAGGGTTTATAAATGGTCCTAGATGAGCCAGACATAGGTTAAAACATGCAAATCTGTCTTGAAATTTTAAACAGACAAATTGCACGAGGGGGACATTTGTTAACCCAATGAAATAAAAAATTAGGGCCCATCACTTTCCGGCCCAATAGCCACGTAGCCGGCCTAGTCCGCAGGAGGTATCCGGCGGAGGTGGTTGAAGAGGGACACGACGCCTAGGAAGGATCTCGGACGTTAAGGACAATGTGCCACCAAAGGAAAGAGGATCACGGGCATTAATGAGGAGACATCATCGAAGCAAGGAAAATCACAACATTAAAGAGGAGGTGTCACCAATGAAAGAAAATCACGATGAAGTGCCACCAAAGTAAAGAAAATCATAGAAAGATGCCATGAGGGGAGGGAGCAGAATCATGGGCCTTGAAGGAACCCTAGGTTCTCCACCCCTATAAAAGGTGAATGTGGCACCAAAGCAAGAGGACCTTCAACACTTCTCAAGAAGCCGCATTTTACTTATTTTACGTTTTTTATAGTTTTCTGCAATTTTACTTTATTTACTGCTTTCTGTCTTCAATTCCTTTACAGCTTTCGTTAATTTCCTATATTTTCCCTTCTGCAATTTTTGTAATTCCTTCAACATTCATCAATCAAAGAGAGGTTCTGCTCCTCTAAAATTTCACCGATAACAATAATCAAGGACTTCACCAAAAAAAGTTCCAATTATAAAATTAAAAGTAAAAAATTTGGCCATTATATCAAGCTTCGTCAAAATGCTACTCGGGATAATAAATTAAATCTCTTTTTTTAAAAAAAAAATCACAAAAATAAATTGGTGCGAGTTGTAATTTTTTTTGGATAACAAGCCTGAAAAGGCGGGCAAAGGAAACAAGAAAACAATGCAAGTAAAGAAACCAAGGAACACGAGCAACTAACGTCTGCAAAACATTAAACCCGAAGCATCATTATGCAAGGCCTCCAAGCAGTCATCCGGGGGAAATGCCCAAGTAGTGTAAAACTCCTCCGACAAAGCCGCCCTCTTAGCTAGGCCGTCTGCGACCTGATTTCCTTCCCTGTATACATGCGATAGCGAACCCCGAAGAGCACCAAGTTTCTCTCGGATGAACCAAATGAGAGCCCAATGTTGGTGACTCGCAGTAGCCCCTCCATGCACCAAACGGACTGCCTCCAAGGAGTCGGAATAAGCATGCACGCCCTCAACACCCTTCTGCATGGCCAGCGCAAGACCCTCTTTCAACCCCATCAATTCCACCTCCAACACCGTCCGAGAGCCCCTCTGACCACTACAAGCTCCCAAAAACACTCCTGTCGCATCCCTTAACACAGCAGCGAAGCCGGAACAACCCGCCTCCATCCGCACGCAACCGTCTGTATGAAGCACAAAGCCTTCATCACCCTCCTCCCGCCACCCGACGTACGTGATCGGCCGAGAACCCCTGCCAACCGGACGCCGCTTCTGCATCGCCTCCGCCATCCAGCAGACCTTCCGCAATAAGGCGTCTGCTCGCGTAGCACGTCCTTTAAAAACTTGAAGGTTACGCTCGCACCAAATAACCCACAAAGCTGCGATGAAACGCACCCCATGAGTCCAAGCTGCCCAGTGAATCCACCACTTCGCCGCCCCTCGAGGTACAGCCTGCACCTCCATGACGTCCCTAAGTCCCATCCGTCTCCATAAGTCTCGTGCCCAATAACACAAAAACAAAGCATGCTTCCAATCCTCCGTTTCCTCACCACATATTAGACATAATGGCGAGTTGGTCATCTGTCTCTCGTATCTTAAGAGGTTCACTGGCGCTGCCTCATGGCTTAAAAGCCAAATCAACAAACCCACCTTTTCCGGGATCCATGGGCACCACATCCAACGCCAATCCGTTTCAGTGCCCTGCAGAGTTTGTAACAATCTATAGCCCGAACTTACAGTATACCGTCCATGGTTCTCCCCTCGCCAAGTCACCACATCCGCCACACCCTCCACCAAGTGAGGAGCGGCGTCCTTAGCTATCTCCTCTCTAATATGAGCTGGCAACCAGGAGTAGAGCATACCGAGGTTCCAGCTATTCCCTTCCACGACATCACAGACGCGCAGTGCTACATCCTGGTAATGCACAAACGGGACATGACTACAAAGTCGTTCCCCCTTCCACCAAGCCGAATACCAAAAGGAACAGGTGCCATTCCCCAACCGGACTCCATAGCCATGTTCCATTAGCTTACTAATTTTACACAAAGCCTTCCAAACTTTCGTCCCCCGGTAGTGATCCGTCGGAAACTGCCCCCCATCAATGCCATATTTGTCCCTCACCACTTGGACCCAAAGCTTATCATGAGACATGAGTAAATCCCATAATTGACGACCCAATAAAGCAATATTCATGTCATGAGACTGCCGTAGCCCCAACCCGCCACTACGCTTAGGCCGCACAAGTGTTTCCCAGTTAATCAAATGAATCCCTCTGTCCGACGCCCCTTTCCAAATCCAACGCCTAATCCGTTTATCTATAGCCGAGGTGACCGCACGCGGGAGCATATGCAATTGCATGACATACACTGGTAGTGAAGCCAATACTGAACGAGCTTTGGTAACCCTCCCGGCTTTATTAAGTAAAAAAGCCGACCATCCACTGAGCTTATTCTCCAACTTATGCAGTAACCCATCAAAATGGCTAATACAATGTGATACAATGTGATTAAAATTTTAATAAATTAATTGATGATTTATCAATAGCAAATCATTTAAGCAACGGGTTATCGCTTAAAAAAAATTAAAAGAAAAATAATTGATTGAAGGTCATTAGTTCTCAACCTTAGTAATTAGAACAATAAAGTTGTTTGGAAGATGTATATGCACCCATCAATGCTTCAAAAAAGTTGATTTTAAACCTTAACATTTTTTAAAATACATTATCTATATCTATAAGTAAAAACTAAAAAGAGGTATGTATTGGATATAAAGGTGGTATGGTTATGTAAGAAAAGAAATGTTGTACATTAATTCAAAATATGGCACGTGTTTCTTGATGGAGTAGGTGGTAGGGTGGAAATAGGCTAGGTCGAACTAGGCTTAGGCTTGAACGGATTATGCCTATGTTGATTTTTTAAGGCCCGAGTCTGACCTATTACCTTTTGATAGGTCTATTTTATAGGCCTAAGCCTGACCTATTTATTTAAATAGGTCTGTTTTTAAGCCTTTTTAAATTCTGATTAAGTCTCTTTCAAAATTAAGTTAAAATTATTTTATATATGTTCGAATGTAATCATAAGGTTGGACGACTTGAATTTATGTACTTTGGCAGGGAAAAAATTATAAATATTTGAAAAGCTATTTAAGATCAAATTAATAATTACTTCCACATAAAATAATAATAATAATAATAATAATAATAATAATAATAATAATAATAATAATACCACATATTCATATACAATAAACATAAAACAGACTAATAATAATGATAAATAGGTTGGCCTGGTAGGCCTAATAGACTTTTTATAAAGTCTGGCTGAGCCTATTTAGCTAAATAGGTTTTTAAAATAGCCTGAGCGTAGTATGTTCATAAAAGAAGTCTGGTCTGCCCTGGCATTGGGTATGCTAGATCATAGGGCCCTGTTGGTAACCTAGCCTATTCTCACCCTTAGTAGGCGGGTAGAGCCGTAGAGCATATGAGCTATTGAACCTTGATTTTGTCGGTTGTTTTTTTAACGGGTTCAGTTAGGGTGCTGATTCCGCAGTACATCAAGGCTTCTCATCTAAACCATTAAAAATGATCCAATGGTTATAATGCAAAATGGGTATAATTGTCATAATGAAAGTATAACCCTATATTTAGTATGTTATCATATCAACCTAATATTTGGTAAATCGTATCAAATATTTGGTAATCATATCTAATATTTTAGATATTATTTTTTTGTATGATCAACAATACTAATTAAAGAGCGTAACAAATTTATTACGTATAACATTCAACGATGCTACAAAAAATAATTCATTGATGATATAAAAAATATTTCAGCGACCAAACGTAGAAGAATTCAACGACACTGGGTAGAAGAATTCAACGACATTGCTTTGAAGAATTCAGCGATCTTACTAAATACAATTCAGAGATGTTACCAAAAATAATTCGGCGATTCTATCAAAAATATTGCAGCGATCCAACATAGGAAAATTCAGCGACCCTGCCTAGAAGAATTCAGCGACTCTGCCTAGAAGAATTCAGCGACATTGCCTTGAAGAATTCAGCGATCTTACTAAATACAATTCAGAGATGTTACCAAAAATAATTCGGCGATTCTATCAAAAATATTGCAGCGATCCAACATAGAAAAATTCAGCGACCCTGCCTAGAAGAATTCAGCGACCCTGCCTAGAAGAATTCTGCGACACTGACTAGAAGAATTCAACGATGCTCCCAAATACAATTCCAACGATACTACCAAAAATAATTCAATGATGCTACCAAAAATATTTCAGTGACCATACCGAAAAGAATTCAGCGACTACACCAAGAAGAACTCAACGACTCTACCAAGAAGAATTCAGCGATGCTACCATATACAATTCAGCGATGCCTCCAAAAACAAGTCGGCGACATTTTCATGAATAATTCAGCGATACAAAAAAGAACAATTCAGCACATTTTCATGAACAATTCAACGACGTTTCATCAATAATTCAGCGACTGAGCCACAAACATTTTATGTACGTTTTCATGAACAATTCAAAGATACATATATAGCAGCATAATTAAGCAAATTGGAGGGTATTGTAAGATCGATTGGTGATATTGAACTGCGTAGAGTAAAACTCTGAAGATATTGTTAGTTAACAAAATTTAATATAGCAAATTTACTATTTTAACCTTTAAGTTAATCTCAACCATCAATTTGCAAATTGAATCAATGGTTGTAATGTACAACAGTATATCAAGACAAAATGGGTGATCGCACCCTAATGGAATTATTTTTTTAATATATCACACAAATTATAAAGAGCAAATAGAAAGAGAGCAAATAGAAAGAGTGGGAGGTTGAATAAAAAGTTAATCCTCAATCTAAAGTTTGAAAATGAGGGAACGTGAACAAATAATAAACGAGCATCCCCGACCGGCCCCAGTCCCCATGGCCTTCTGTTCGCAGGTCATGAAATTCCCTTCACGCCAACGAACAGTCAAAATAACTGAGATCTCAAAAATAAATTAGCATTAACTAGTAAACAGTTTTAAACAATGACACGCACTTTTTAATTACTAGTACTACATCACTGTATATGTAACAGTATGACATGATATTTAAATCGCACTTCAATTATTTTCTTTTCTGAAACTAATAACGGGCATATGCAGCAGGCATGAACCATGTGATTTGCCAGCCAACTTTTTTTTTTTTTTTCTTAACAGTGACGCTATGTGTCAGCAAAAATGTGTGGGAGTTCAAACCACACAAATTACAAAGAGGATAAAAGGAAAGGATATGGGGCCGGGTGGGAATCGAACCCCAAACCTACAGTTGGAAGACGGGGAACTTGACCACTAGAGTCCCCAACCCCAGCCAACTTTTTTATTTCTACTGTAGTATTCACTTCACTCTGTCACAATGTTTTGTTTATCTGGTCGTTCCCTTTTTCAAACTACTCAAATATACTTTCTCTTTGGTATTATTTTTATTCCAGAATTGCCACCTCCACTTGTTTTGTTTAGGGGCGCTAGTTTTAAACCATATATTATCAAAATTAAATTAGAAAACCATCTTTTAACATAAGAATTTATTGCTAAAGCATTTTATAATATGGATACTAAAGTAATTTGATTTTTTAGAATGTAGGAGTAATAAAAAAAGATTGTATGATAAAAAAAGAAAATTTAAAAAAAGAATTAAAAAAAGAAGACAGAATGGAAGGAGTTTTTACTGTCGATGTCACGGCCTAATTATTAATTATACAATTAAATTATATCAAAATAATCTTTCACTATCATTTGAGGGTGTAAAATTTTAACTACAGATGCGCTCAAAGGCTCAACACCTCAATAATCGATAATGACTTCTTGCTAGTTATTGGTGCGCAAGGTACATGTCATATGTTTTCATAATATATTACTTTAAAAAAAAAAAAAAAAAAAAAAAAAACAGGCATGGAATGTGTTTGAATATAATAAAGGACACTAATTCTCAAAATTATCCTATTAAATCGGCTAGAAGAGCAAGTAGAATTTCCAAATCTCAGTAAATTCTCAATTTTTTTGAAAAACAATTCATGTACTGAATAACAAGTAGTATAAAAATCATTTCGCTTACTATTTTCGATGGCCCTTTGTATGTGTCAAAGCCCAAAGGCTGTTCTTTGGACATAATCGGGACGCTTTTTGGTGGGCATCCGAACCAGGCCTGCCATCTGCAGCTCCACAACTGCCCTGCAGAACTCGGCTCTGTGTTGTATGCAAATTAAGGAATGCTTTCAAAATCAAAAGAAATTGTGGTGAAATAATAGATCTGCATAAAAGAAATCAAAGCAATATGTACGCTTGGAAGAAGTGAATTAGAAAAAGGATACTGGATTGATGCATCACTTCTTTTCTGAGGTGGATTTGGATTTTTTCGTTTCTTAGGTGATGGTGAAGTTCGAGACCTCTTCTTGTTGGCCTCTGCAGGTGGCTGATGGAGAATTGCTTTGTACGAGTGAAACCACTCGTGAAGATTGATGAGATCTCCGTGCTCCTGAGCCAGGGAATACCTAAAGTTAACAAACCAGGATATTAATTAACTATATGCACTCTGCCATGAAAGTACAAGGTCGATAAGATTGTGGAAGCATTTTAAGCGTGCCATTTTTAAATTCCTTTTCCCTCTTAACCACTTGATTCCCATTGTTTAGATGGAGGCCAATAAGTTCACATGCAGGAAGAAAATTGATATAGAACTTACAATATAGAGGTAGGGTGCATAGATGGACTTGGCGATCCAGTGTTCTTTCTGCAGCAGGAACACTTGAGGAATTTGTTGGACTCTAATAGATCAGCTTGTATTCTTCTTCTTGGGTCTCCTATCAAACCCTGACAGATATAAAACAGAAGATTACATCAAAAGCGTGGACTTACATACCATGCATAGCAGTATAGTTTTATGTTGCTTCAAATTTCCAAATTTGGACTGCTTGCTAGAGGCGTAAAATTATTTCTTATACGTCAGGTACAATTGTTAATCTTACAATGACAGCATAATGGTAATCGTATGCAACAAATATGATCTATAAACTCTGGTGTATTCATCTCCCAGTACTCAGAAATTATCTTTTCTGCAATGACTGTTAATAGAAGCATGCACACATCCATATGGTATTTACTCCTCAGAGCACTAGAAATCCCTTATTAGTTAGTTCATTTCAAACTTACAACAAACAAAACAGAAACTATATATATATATATATATATATTTTTTCGGTTGGTGGTGTTGGTTTCCTAAATACTTAACTGTTCGAAGTCTGCCAACATCATCGAAGAAAACTGCTTCATTAAAAGGTATACTGCCAATGGGCTGAATATATTGCCTGAATCATGAACCGAGAAAACAAATTACGAAGTGCCTCGCAGGGGGACATGATGATCAGCTAATTCAAAATAAAGGACTAAAAAGAAATCATATAATTCACAACTTATAACGTAGATATCTTAGCATAATTAATCTCAGATTCCCAAGCTCGTGTGTATGGATTCTATAGACTAGGAACATCACCTAGTAGCTATGCATTTGGCCTCTAATATCTTCTTCTTTTTTTTCTTTTCTTTTTTTTCTTTTTTTTTTTTTTTTTTTTTTTGGTGTTGGGCATTTCATTTTTTACTATCTGTTTGCATAAATCATGAAACAATTATGCACAGTTTAAGAATAAATTTCTGTTGCAATACACGTTCCAGTAATTCAGGTAATGCTCAAGTGCAATATAATTTACTTTTCCATTTGTAATTCCATAGTGTGAGCCAGCGCCAGTCCGGCACACACATAGTAAGTTCGAAGCAACAAACTATTGAGCCAATGACACCAAGAGCCTCTTCACTGAAAACAAGGGTAATGCAGAACTCTTACCTGACCATATCTTGCAGAAATGTGACAACTTTATCATTGGATGTGCTTTTATCTTTCTTCTGATTTCCATGATTCCTACCTGTATGCCTCCTGCAAGATGAATAGTGAAGAGGTTCAGTTCCAGCAAACCATGAAAAGGAAACAATGCTCAAATTCTTTCAAGAACTGATGAAGTGTTTAAATGTCCCAAATTAAGTTAGCTAGCTACCTAATCTTCCTGCCAACTATAAACAAGTTGGGAGTCACATTAAGAGGCCAGCTGTGAAAGTAACCAAAGATCCCATAATTATGACAAACATGAAGTCATGAAGTCTAACTACTTAAGGAAACCAAAAACATGGCCTGTGCAAATATGTGGAGGGATTTATGAACTAGCCCTAACCATTATTAGTTGATAAAGCATGTCAAAGACCACCAAGATGGTTTAGAATTCAGCAATCATATCATTCAAATTTAAGAATACCTGGATGCTTCTGTCAGGTCACCATTTGAACGATTCTCCTTAAGTTTTGCCAGGGATTGTAGCTCCTTTATCTTTTCTTGAATCTGGGAAAATTCAGTATGAAATGATTTCATAGGATTATGGAAGTGGTAGACCATTGAGAAATAGTAATCCATGTCATTAAAGGATTTATTACCACACAATCAAATCAGATATAAGCATTTCTTAAACCAAACCCAAAAAGCATGTGGAATAGAATAAAAGTGAGCCACAAAGCAAATTAGAAACACCAGCACTGATCATTTTGAAACAATTGATTTGAAGAAAAATATCCATTACCACCTTACTTGCATCCTCTCACAAGACACTTTTCTGTTGATATCAAAAGCTTAAACCTTATGACCTCAAATACTTGTTACCATGCCTGGTGAAATTATCTCCCCACTTCTATGCCTCGAATAGAATAATACAAAGTACCCACACATAATTATTCTTTCAGCTGTAGAATACACATTATGTGTCTCACCAATTCTTATAAAGTTAGAACGCTTCAAAACAAAACAAAACTATTTAATGCAGAATAGTTCCGGTAAATTGTTAATTTCTGAGCAAAAATCATAGTTTCAAGCCTAGAATGCACAACCCAAAATCATATAAAGCACCCTCATCCATCCATCATTCAGATATTAAAAGTATGACTATACCTCTGGCATGCCTCTGGTATGATGTTCCCACCTGCTGAGTAACTTGCATAGTTCTGCCACATTTAAATCCCTGCCCATACAAAGGACTCAAAAGTTGGATTTACAATTTAACCTCGTTTCAGGAACTTACTTGTAGGAAAAATTTAACAATAGAAGGACCCATCTTCAAAGGTCAGAACTTAAAAAAAGATTCTCCTGGGTGAGCAACATCCATCGGCTTTAAGGTTTCTTAAGTGACTACATCACATAAAATATTACCTCAGTATCTGGAATGCCCAACCGAGTCTTGTATTTTGCAAGAAGCCAAACGCATGAGAGTCATATGACGGAGTGGTATTCTCTTTTGCATTTTGTGTTTGAACAGAATTACTAGCATCATCGGGCTCAGATTGGAGCATCTGACAGTACAAATCTAACAGGGTAATTTTGCGATATTTTCCAACTTCATGCAGGCACTGCAAGGAATACATCATGTCAAAGACACAAATCCTTTCTTCGAAATGTTTCTATCTGAAGAGTGCTTTTGGTTTAACTATTGAGGAAAACAATATTTATGCATGGCGTTGAGAAATGCACATGGTTTCTAGCAAGTGGTGCAGGAATAGTACTACAACATACCAAGGGAAAACTAAGCTCATGGAAATATACAGAGCGTGGGGACCTAACAAAAATATAACAGGTCTATTTCTCAGGGCATCTGGAACAAACTTACATTTCTATATTTGAGAACATGTTAGTAGAACTCCGCAGTCTTAACATCCAAATTATTGAATTGCTAACTCAACAGCTTACCATAACTGTAAAACTCCGCAGTCTATGGAGTCTTTTCAGCTCAGACAAACCATAGGTCCAGTCAACACAGTTAGTGCTAGGCTGTAGGCACCTTGTAATATTCACAGCCAAATATCAGATATCTACATAATTTCAGGTAAATATACCAATTACCTTGAAAGCAAATTACTATTAAAACCTTTGCAAAGATGGAAGGTCAAGAGCTTGCTTGAGCATGCTATCTTCAAGTAATACATCATCATCAGTGCCCTGCAATAATAAATAAAACATGAGGCTGGAGGATACTTCAAAAAACAAAACCGAGAAAAGCGTATATAATCATCTAAACTATTTTCCAGTACTCATTCTTAGAAAATATTACAACCTAGTATGTAGAATGGAATTCAATAGAGAAAGTTAAGTCCAATTTTGAACTATTTATGTTGTAATCACAACAGGCAGGTAAAATCCAAGTAAAGTTCCTATATCAATACATAAAAGAAAATTGACAGTTAGAGCTTTTAACAAGAAAAACAGATTAAAAAAATTTAACAAGAAAAAGAAAAGCAGAAGTTTGAATCAACAAACAGAAGACCACTTAAATGACACAAAGTGACAAACATAGATAACTTGCCTCTGCACCTTCTTCATGAACAAATTTCCTGAGAGCAATGCTTGACGGTTCCATGTACACGTGCTGGACCATTGCCATCTACGAAAACAGTTGTTAGACAGCAGAAATCTCTTCGTTAAATTCTTTGATTATGTGTGATCTTGACATCTCAGACAAGCAAATAGCAACTATGCTGAAAAGAAAAAAGCATTAAGCCTAGTGTACTAACCCTTAGAGCTCTTATGAATAAGGACAATGTTCCATCATGCCTAAGGAAGTAATTTCTCAGGAAAGTTGACACATCTTTCCCGACACTAAAGCTTTCACAATTTTTGAGAAAGATAGCTTCAACAACAGCATCCATCCTTTCAGCTGGTGTGCCCAGAGTGAATTCACAAACAGATAAATGCGAGCACACTTTGGAGCATAGAATGTCCCTCAGAACATCAACAGTGGTCGCCACTCCAAGGATTAAAACTATTGGAATTTTCACTACCCATTCCCTATCAAGAGAAGGTTGTTGGTATTTTAGTACAGATTAGATCCACACAGAACAACATTGCAAGCAGTTATACTTGGGAGATCCATAAAAGAAAGTAAACACTAACACAACAAATGAATTGAAAGGGGGAGCAATGAATTTCACAATATATAAAAGCAGAAAATGAAACAGATAGCACCAGTCACTCCTACTTGCTATTAGCTTCAAAGCCAAGACTCAAGACTCATGACTATTTACTGTAGACTTAAAACATTGGCAATACCTTAACATAATAATGAAATCGGCCAGGACAGGACCATAGCATCTTTCCACATCATCAATTATCACAACAACTGGCTTCTCACAGTTCTCTTGTTCAGTGTACCAAGAAGCTAAAATCGACATGTCTGGCGCCTATTAGGAAGTCAAGTAACCCAAAAAAAAAAGGCAAAACACAAAACAAAAAAAAAAAAAAAAAATCAGCTCTAGAACCCATTGTACAACACCGAAAGAGCTTTATCAGCCCTAGCTAACTGCAGATTAGAACAGGTTAGATGCATACATCAATGCTGACCATCAAAAACTGTCTCAATAAAGATTTGAGACAACCGCCGACTCCATTCTTAGCAGAGAAGTCCAATGATGTAAGGTTAGCTACATGACAGTCATGGGATTGCAAAATGACACCCAGGTCCGCAAATGTCAGTATATCATCACAAAATTCCATATTTTCTGCAAATAAACCAACGGAAAAAGTAACTTCACAGCAATTATTACTGCAATAACTACATCAACGACAAAATGCTAGAAATCAAAGAAGTAATGGCTATGGCTGGGAACATCTGTGCAGCACAGTAGGATAGCACAATTCACTTCCCATGTGGATTCAATAATGCACTGGTTCAACGAACATATCACACAGAACAGAATGTGCAATGACTTACTTGTGCATAGCAGCGCGGTGAAGATCTGTCTGGATGAATCTGTGGCTGCAACTGATGAACCATTTATAATCGGGTAGGGACATGTAGCAGTAGTGAAATCAACCTTTTGATGGGCTGCTCGAATTGCATCGAACGACCTATGAACCCACTTCTCAATTTCACCATACACATTCGCGTTAATGTTTTTCAAAACGTCCTGAAATTTTCAAGTTTTGGCAATTAATGGCAAATAAAATAAAATAAAACATAAATGAAAAATAGAGTAGTCATCTGGGTAAAGGGGGGAAAAAGTAGGGCAGCAAATCACTTGCTTTGATTTTAGATTCCATGTCGGACCAAAGAAATTTGAAAGTTTCCAATCGCAAGGAATCATATTCTTCCGCAGAAGCATCGGAAGTCTTGGTCGATAGATCGATTTTTCTTCGTGCTTTTGCTGTGGATTTGCGCGGTGGAGAGGCTCTATGAAGAACGAAGAAAGGCTGCAGCAGATGTCGGAGTCGATAACTTCCTTAAAACGAATTCAAAGAGATTGTACACTGCATAAATTTACCTGGAGGTTATTTCCAACGGTCGGGGACTGTCGGGATGGCGATGATTCCTCCACCATAGCCATTTTCTGCTGTTATGCTCTCTCCGCAATGCAATGCAATGCTTGCTAGCTTTTTCAAGAAACCACTGCCTCAGTTTTTTGGCGGGAAACTGAAGACACGGTTGGATACGTAGGTTTTGTTCTTGCATTACTTATAAGTTGCATTTAACTCCTTTATGTTTTGAAAAGTTGCAACACTATCCTTATAGCTTAGTTACTCGCTCCGATCCTAAATAGTTGTCTCTTTCAGTTCAATTTCAATAATCAAGATTTGCATTAATTAGCTTATAAACTTTCATTTTTACCCTTCAACTAAACTTTTTGGTAATAAATGTTAAAAAATAGTAACATTTATATAAATTGGAGGGTGGTAATATAGTAAAAACATAGCATAATTACCTGTAACTACCTACAATGACAACTATTTTGGAACACTTTTTCATCTCTGAAAAAACAATTAAAAAAAATGGGGGGAGTAATTTATTTTATTGCACTACACTACACTTGGTATTAATTCACAAACTAACCCAATAAGCGAAGGTCAGTCTCCGCATGAAGATCGATGACGGTTAAGCTTAATAAAATGTATAGTAACATAAATTTCATAGCGGATAATTAAATCTATAATTAAAATATACACTAATTAAGAATTAAAAAAAATTAAGATAACTATTTCGTCAGTTTTATTTAATTCATTTCCATAACAAAATGTTTGTAACCTACTCCTATTGAGGCTACTGCACGGTGCACACGGACATGGTTGATGGCTGTAAATGTAATAGACTTAAATCCTTAATCCCGGAGGGAATGGATTGTGTGCAGGTTGCCATGTTTGTAATGTCTAAGTTCTGTTGTGTGATGGATGAAATGGTGTGTTTTGTGTGAAAGGGAAAATGTTGTATGATTGGAGAAAAAAAATATGATGGGAGATGATTTTTGTAATGTCACATTTGTATTTTTTAATGTCTGTAGGTATAATCTTTTGTGATGCCTACACTGTAACCGGATTGAATCCTGGATACCCCACTCTCTTGTTGCAATAAATACATAAACAAACAAACGAAAACAAATTGAGGAGCCATAAATTGGATTGGGGCGGCGGGTAACTTAGAAAAGCCCAAACTTAATTTGCCCCCAAAAATAAACCCGTTTGGATTCGACCTTCGTGATCAAATTCTAAATTGTTGTGTGAAAACAGATGCCACGAGCAGTAAAAACAAATTGTGGCCCTTGTTTCAATTGTCTTGAATATTTTATGATTTAATTGTTGGCACAAAAGTGTACAAGCAAGAAGATTTTATAAAAACAGAGCCATTGACAGCACAATATTATTATTATTATTCCTTTGATTCCTCAACTTGAAAGAAAGACACCATACTTCACACCGAACATAAAAAACAGAGAGTGCCTAAAACTAGAAAGTGGGAGAAAAAAAAAAGAAAAAGAAAAAAGAAAAAGACAAGAAAAAATACAAAGAAACCAAGAGTAGGGCAGAGGCACACACTTAAAACCAGTGCCCCACACACAATTTAGGCCTCCCTTCAAATGTACATTTGACTTATTTCAGACACGCAATAATAACTCAGTAAGAAGAGCTCCTGAATGATCCCAGAGCCTTCACTGCACCTGCCCTCAGCACATACTGATGGTATATCGCTGCAATGGCTGCCCCAATAAATGGGCCCACCCAGAATATCCACTGCCAACGCAATTCAGCCAAAACAAAAAACAAACCTCGTCAGCATCTATGCAAATTCAAAGTTAGTACTACATAAGATCGATGTTCACTGTACAACAATATCAATGTGTGTGTGTACAAATTCATTTCTTACATGATCATCCCACGGCTTGTCCTTGCCGTAGATCACCGCCGCCCCGAAGCTCCGGGCGGGGTTAATGCCTGTACCGGTGATCGGGATCGTGGCCAAGTGAACCATAAACACTGCGAATCCGATAGGCAGTGGCGCCAACACCTGCAGGCAACCGTTCCCAATTGTTTTATCAATTAGGGTTCCGATAATCAATTGATGATTTTTGAATTTAAGTAAATGAAAGAATTGATTGATTAGATGCTCACAGGGACGTGTGAGTCTCTGGCGTTTCTCTTGGGATCGGTGGCGGAGAAGACGGTGTAGACGAGGACGAAGGTCCCGATGATCTCGGCGGCCAATCCGGTGCCGGTGCTGTACCCGTCGGCCAGGGAGTTGGCGCCGCCGCCGTATCGGACGTAGTACGCCTTCTGGAACGCCTTCACCAATCCGCAGCCGCAGATGGCGCCCAAGCACTGCGCCACGATGTACAGAACGGCCCGGACGAGGGAGACCTTGCGGGCCAGGAAAAGCCCGAACGTCACCGCCGGGTTGATGTGTCCACCTGGAGACGATTGCCGATCAATTTTAGAAAATTAGGGTTCCAAAAAAAATTGGGGAAAGGGAAGGATTGCATTGACCGTTTGCTTACCGGAGATGCCGGCGGTGCAGTAGACGAGGATGAAGATCATGCCGCCGAAGGCCCAGGCGATGCCGAGAATGCCGACGCCGCCGCACTGGTCGGCGGCGCTCTGGCTCTTGTAGCCGATGACGGTGAGGACGGTAACGTAGAGGAAGAGGAGAGTGGCAATGAATTCGGCGATGGCGGCTCTGTAGAGGGACCACTTGGTGAGCTCCTCGGGGTCGATGAGGGGGGCGGGCGGCGGGTCGTGGTAGTCCTTGGCGCCGTACTCGGTGGCTCCGCCTTCAATGTCCTTGGCCATTGGTGCGCAACTCAGAGAAGCTTGTAGGAGTGTAGCTAGTTAATGAGGTGGTAGAGACTAGACAGGAAATTTGGTGGTGAGAATGGAGTAGAGAGTGGAGGAGTATTTATATGCGGAAAAATGAGAATTAATGGAATTTAATTTGCCGCCCCATTGCACGAGGACGCGTGTCATTGTTCAAAATCCAATCCAAGCCGTGCGGATGAACAGTGATGTCAATGTATGAGCACACTTCACTATGACTATGAGTGAATCAGTGGTGTATAAACTGTATATGCATTTCTTTCATTGTTTATTTTGCTTTGCCTCCTCAGCATTTCGAATTATTCTATTACTATCATTTTTTAATTATTAATAAATATTTCGTAAATATAAATTCGGGGATTATAAAGATAGAAATAATTTAGTTGTAAACTCCATTGTTTCTGTTGCAGTGCTAGAGCCTAGAACCTTTCCCCGGACAGATTCATTGAACCAATTTAAGTCCAAAACGTTATTCCTTGGAAATTACTAGTAATTGAACCAAAGGTGAGGGCGACAGCAATAAATGGTGCTCCTACTTGGATCGGATCGAGTGAGTGCCGAATTCCATAAAGTTTGGAAAATGAGAAATTGGTGTGCACAATTAATTTCATCAATACGAAATTGCAATAAAGGTCGAGCACCAAACGCTTTTTATTACTCCCATGCGTTTCTTTTCCATACCCCCTACAATTTATGCCACTTAAAATTTGATACATAGTACCGTATTTAGAATAGTTACAATTTGGGATTGAGAATTTGATTAAGTGGTCAAATCCACTATCTTAAACCGTCATCCTAACACTGATATTAGTGATTGTTTAGATAAGTGATATGGAACAACTTATCTGATTATTGCATTTTCAAAATGCAAATAATCAGGTTTGTAGCATCATTTTTTAACGGTTAAACTGATTATTTGCGTTTTGAAAACGCAATAATTAAATAATTTATTTTCTGTGATATTGTCTGTTTTAGATACATTCATGGTTTTGACTTTGGACACCTTTCAAAATGATTCATACCAATGGATTTAAGTGGAGTATTTCCATATTCTTAGGATGTGTGAAATGGATTTGCTACACAACATCCAACATTCTGGAGGATGGTTGGATTCCCCACCCCTTTTTCTGGACAACTAGCTTTGAAAAAAAAAAATGTTACAATTTTCATTTCATAATTTTAGTTTTTCCATGAACAATTCAGTTTACCTCCAATCCCATGTGGGAATTGATGCAGATTAGTTTATAAAATTCTATTTTACATAACAAATCTGTATTACTATATGATATAATCATAGATGTAAAGTGAGATTAATTTCAAAAACTAAACGTTATAATGATAGTATTATTTTATTTCTTGATCGATAAAAATATAATGTTGATGGACCTAATGGATGCTGTAAACTATTCCCTCCGTCCCACGAAATTTGGCCACTATTTCTTTTTAGGGTGTCCCACGAAATTTGGCCACTTTCCACGAAATTTGGTCACTTTCCATTTTTAGATAAATTAAAATAATACTCCATAACTTTGCTTAGAATTTTAATTGTTGTCAAATTACATTAAAAGTGTTCACTTTTAATATTCTGCGCAAATTCCAATGCACTTTTACTTTTTTACCTAAAGTCCCTAGCATTTCTTTAATTCTTAATATTTTAAAATTGGTACAAATAAAAATTGTATAAAATATATATTATGAAACTACACGATTGGACGATTCTAACAAGATCAAATTTGAATATTTTTCTCTAATTGTATCATTACATATATAAGGTCAAAGTTAAACAATAAACAATATCAAAATTCATTAGAATCTTAAACACAAAATGCTTACACCACTTTAACTACTAACCCCACTACCTAAATTACCGTGCCCAAAAGAAAGTAGCCATATTTCGTGGGACGGAGGGAGTATTATTATTATTATTATTTTTTTTTGCGGTACAACCAATCAAATGTTGTAAACTATTTGATCAAACTCCCGAAGGTTAGAAAAGTTTATTTTATTTTTTTTCTATTAAAAAAAGAAAAAAAATTGTTACAATTTTCATTTCATAATTTTAGTTTTTCCATGAACAATTCAGTTTACCTCCAATCCCATGTGGGAATTGATGCAGATTAGTTTATAAAACTATATTTTTACATTACAAATGTGTATTACTATATGATATAATCATAGATGTAAAGTGAGATTAATTTCAAAAACTAAACGTTATAATGATAGTATTATTTTATTTCTTGATCGATAAAAATATAATGTTGATGGACCTAATGGATGCTGTAAACTATTATTTTTTTTTTTTTGGCGGTACAGCCAATCGGATGCTGTAAACTATATGATCAAACTCCCGAAGGTTAGAAAAGTTTATTATTTTTTTTTTTCTATTAAAAAAAGAAAAAGCAAATGGAGACGACATATCATATCACTGGGTAACCGACCATCAATCGTGTGACTCCAATTGCATTTCATCATCTTCACCGTCCATTCCAAGTTCCAACTCACGCCCCTGCGTCCAGCAGAGCTCCACGGGGCCCAACACCAGATGCATCCACACCGTTCGTGGCGATGACATGGAGCATGGAACGGCGCAGAATAATCTGACGGTCTTCAACAACCTTGGCCGCCTACCTTCGTCACTATACATCACCACCCACCAATCATTTGCCTTAAAACACTAAATTAATTAATTAAGAAAAACATTGAATTAATTAGTAGTAGTAGCACATAAGAAACCAAAACGTCTCATTCCAAATGAACTTTGTCCACAAATAGAATCTTATGGCTGTAATCCCAACCACGCGTCGTTCGGGCAGCGGGTATGCGCTTTCAGGAATGTTCCAGTGGTTTATGATTGTGGATTAGGTTAGTTCGTCGGTAATAAATTACTTTGATTCTAGTCTCGCCATATAGATATGGTTTATAGTACGAAAAAGACCCACTACAAAACATATTCTACTAATATTTACTACTTCTTACTTTTGTGTGCCAAATAAAATAACGATATCATCTAAATAATTGCATAATTATGTATTACTATGGCTAATTTATATATGGACGAGAAAGAAATTGTTTAGCCGACAGCGTACTGTGAGTCTGTGACAACCTAAAATATGATTGATTTTGGAGATAAGAATTTCATTAATTAATTTATTAGGAACTACTATTAGCAACGAATGGTGCGGGAATAAAAGTTCATACGAAATCTCTTACGCTTTTGTCTTTGATAATCCGTTCAAAATGCCTTGTATGAATAAAGACAGCCAATAATTTGGAAATGGTTTGGGTGCTGGCGGCCTGTATGTGCTGGCACATTTAAAAGTGATGGATATATGTATATGAAATGATGTGTGAGTATCAAAAAGTGATGGATAGATGTTATGAACAAAAAACTAAAAAAAAAACAAACTACCGTCTATACATCACTTTATAAGGCTTATACATCACTTTACAAAGGGCTACACATCATTTTTAGCTGCCTGCACCTGCTGGCAATTATTATGTCATTACAGAAACCAGATTGCAATAATTTATCTACAAGGTAACTTTTTTTTTAAAAAAAATTATTTTTGGTAAACATTGACACCTATAGGGCCCGGGCCCCACCTAAAAATTTTAAAAATAGTATATATATTATATTAGTATATTATTACTTTATTTTTAATTGATTGAATTAAATTAGGACATCTCTATTACATTGCTTCAATTCAAAATTAGTATTTTTATTATTTTAATTTGACATATAAGTATGCTTTTATTAAAAAAAATTGAATTAATTTGAATATTTTTCATGGGTTTTCTATTTATTGAAGTAAGAGATGAAGAACCGATTCACTAAAACAACTTCGAATTGCTACTTTGTTTTATTTTGGCTAGAGTTTTGCTGACTATTAAAAATCTTGAATTGTTTAGAGAGATTTTGTTTAGTTACATTTTTTTAAGAGAATCCATTAAAATATATAAAAAATTAAAATCCATGGACTATTGAATACCTCAAAAATTTTAAAGACTTTTTAAAATTTGTATTGAATACACATAGGTTTTTAAAGACTTTTTAAAATCTAAGTTGATTATACCCCTTTAAAAGTCCAAAAAAATCCTACAAAAATCATACAGACTCTGAATTGAATAACCAACTTCGGCCCTCCCAATCGAAAATTCCTGGGTCCGCTACTGGACACCTATATGTAGGCAAAGGTGTGTTGGAGCTCAAGCCACACAAATTACAAATAGAATAAAGGTGAGCAATAGGGGACTGGGTGGGAATCGAACTCTCAACCTAGGGTTGGAAGGCAGGAGAAATGATCGTTGGGGTCAAGTCCCATTTCCAAATTTTTATTTTTGCTGTGGGATTGAGTTTGCTATCCAACTTGTGTAGTAGCAAAAAAGAGTTTGGTATCCAACTCTTGTCAAACCAAGGATCATCAAGCACTTGGCCTCATTTCAAGCAATTTATGTTGCAACTCCTTGGAATTTCCAACTTACAGGACTCGCTGCTTGACATCATCCATTTCTTAGCAGAAATACTTTCAACACAAGACACCCAATAACTATATGGGCACAAATTGAAAGTCTCCTATACTACACACCGTAGTCCTAAGTCCTAACTCAATATAATCCTTGAACCTGCAGTGCTATGATACGGCTTCAAACGGAGAATAAAGAAAAGAAACAAGACTGGTTTATGTTTTCTTTAATAGTAAAGCTCATTGATACACATATGAAAAACGGAAACGAATTAAAAAGTAGTAGTAGTAGTAGACTAGTAGTGCCACAAACCAAATACTAAGAAATATCCCCAAAAATGGGCATGAACTCCGCTACAGAAATGTGCATAAACGGTAATAAATTCACATGAGATAAAAGAGAACTAATTTTATTAAAGATAAATTGAAGGGTCAATGTGGCTTCAATTTAGTACTAGTAGTAGTTGTGTAAAATTGTACTGTACTAGTAAATGTTGTATCTGCCCAGCTGGATGGATACTCACATCAATCTTGTCAAATGTTTGAAGGAAATACTATGTGAGCTGTCTGTTGTAATTCACTTTTGCAATATAGTATAGGGTGTTTTCTGGAGGACCAGTACCAAGCAACAAAACATGCATAGCCTGAATGAAGCACGCTCTTTCTATCATATACTCCTTCCATTTTAAAAAATTGTACTAATATTCATCAACGTCATTCAGTGCACATTTTTAATGCTTAATATCTCAAATTGTGTAAAAGTAAAAATTATTAAAAAAAAATTGATATTCTAAAACTATGCGATTAGATGAATCTAACGAGATCTCACTTGACCATGTTTTATCTTGTATAAATGTATTAAAAATTTGAATCAAATTTACTTAGTGAATAATAATAACTATGCAAATGTTACAACTATTTCCAATCGGAGAGAGTATATTGATCTGCAAAGTCACCATCAGTGAATGTGAATCCATATATACAGATTAGATATGTACGACCATTATATTAGTGTAATTAAGCAAATACCAAAATCCTTATTAGTAGTTCCTAGCTGTATATTGGTTAAGCTCAGAGACAGATAGATATGTAGAAGTATCTCAGACTTTCAGTAGTAGTATTGGTTAAGCATTCCTTCCATATACCACCCATGAGACCCACCTATTGATTAAGTTGACAGCGTGCGTACATATAATAATACTCCCTCCGTCCCGTGAAATGTGGCTACTTTCTTTTGGGCACTGGTGAAGTGGTGTTTAGTAGTTAAAGTAGTATATGCATTTTGTGTTTAAGATTCTAATGAATTTTAATACTACTGTTTATTGTTTAACTTTGACTTAATATTATGTAATGATATAATTAGAGAAAAAAATTCAAGTTTGATCTTGTTAGAATCGTCTAATCGTGTAGTTTCATAATATATATTTTATACAATTTTTATTTGTACCAAATTTAAAATATTAAGAATTAAAGAAATGCTATGGACTTTGGGTAGAAAAGTAAAAGTGCATTGGAATTTGTGCAGAATAGTAAAAGTGAACACTTTTAATGTAATTTGACAACAATTAAAATTTTAATCAAACTTATATATTTTAATTTATCTAAAAAATGAAAGTGGCCAAATTTCGTGGGACACCCCAAAAGGGAATAGTGGTCAAATTTCGTGTGACGAAGGGAGTATCATATCATATCAGGCCTTGTTGCAGTTGCATAGGACTGTAGGGTTGCAAATGAACCGAATCGAACCGAATACTGTAGTATTCGATTTGATTTGTTAAGCTTCACGAATACTATCGAATCGAATCAAATTATTCTATAAGGTAATTTATATTTAAAAAATAATTTTTAATTATTGAAATTAAATATTTAGTCCAATTTATATATCAAATTTAGTACTTTAATTTCATATATAAATATATTCATATTAATTAGTAAATATAATCATTAAAAATAAATTTTAAATTATCTAACAAAATTATTTTATATATTTATATATTATTTTATATAAAATAAAATGTAGGAGTACCGAGTACATAAAAAAAATCAAACAGCCTAGCTAGCTAGTGCCTACCATTTGTTTATATAGTGTGTTGTGCTATGACTGCTATCGACTCTTTTTCCCTCCAAGATCATATCCTTGTGCGACTTCAATCCAATCCAACCTTCTACAGGGTTGCATTTCTCCATATATCTAGTACTAGAACTCGGCGGCGGCGCGCGCTACGCTGCGCGCACCCGGTCAGAAAAAAAATATTATGGAAAACTGTAATTAGACTTTCAAAACTGAAACAAAAGCAAAATTAAAATAAATTTAATTGTGAGATTTGGATACACCCTAACATGAAGGTAGCATTAGTAAAAACCATTGAATCCGATAAGAGAAAGTAATTGCAGTCCAACTAACAGCTTCATGTTAAAACAAGCAACACAAACCCTCCCTTCAGCCGCTTTCAACCTAGAAGCCATCAATTTGACTCGAGAACTGCAATAAAAAAAAGGCTGAGATTCTTCAAATGATCAAATAGGGAAATTCAGAAGAGGAGCAAAAAAGGTTTGATTTGGAGTGACCCTGCAGCACGAATATTGCACATCAGCAAGATCCAACACAATGTCACAATGATATTTCCTATATACAAAAGAAACTGTACAGTGAGGAAAAAATAGGCATTAGCGCATGTGCAGCAGAGAATAATTGTAAAGGCAAGAAGTCGTTTGCATTTTCTGGGAAGAAACATGTGAAAACCAGCAAAGTATTACAAGGGTCCCTACAAAAGCGAATGCGTGTGCAGGCGCGCAATTCCCAAATGCAGAAAAAAAACATGGATCTGAATCAGGCAGACACAAAAAACAACAAACTAATTATTTCAAATGCTTAAACAGAGAAATTAAGAATAAAATCAAATGAAAGAAGCCCTGGAGCTATGAAAGAAACACAGATAAATGTATACAGAAGATGACCCTAAAACCCAAGCCAGCCAGACAAAGCAAACAAACAAGTGTCTCGTTAACTGTACAAGAAAATAGCAATGAATGGGAACCAAAAACACTAGGAACTCAGGAAGCAAAAGGCAAGTGGGAGAAGATAGTTACCTAGACAGGGTTAGAGCAGGCGATGGTAAACCACACAATATGGGAATCTAATCATAAACCCTAAATAAAATAGAGTAAACTATTTCCACAAAGTAAATCCAATTTAACCATTGAAAAGAATTAAAATGAGGAAATATAGAAAAGGGGATTACATAGAAAAATGGACTTGAAAGCATGATATGTTACACACTAAAACAACCAAACGAGCCTTCAGAATAATCGTTAAAATGGCGGCAAAAATTCAAGCGAATCAAGCATTTTATCAAACCCCTGATATCACAAGTCCACAATTCCATTATAAATGATATACCGTACTCAATAAAACAAAATGTCAGACAGAGATGAGAAAGCTAACCTTTCTATGGTAGCATATTCATATATATTGTGAGGAACCAAGGTCAAGTCACCTATGCAGCCTCCACTCCCTGGTTATATAGATGGTTATTGTGGCACAGAGAAAATGCATGAGAAGTAAAACAATGACAGTGGAAATAATTCCCATGTTTACAGGAAACCACGACATCGCCATGAAGAGAACCATTAAGGGTTGACTCATGAATTGACCTGAAATTAGAGCCACCAATGGAACCTCGTTTGCTTTTATAAAGAACAATGCAGAGAACTATAGCAAATGAGTCCCCAAGAGTTTCTAATTGGCAGGGAACCTTACAACGAAAAATCAACCAAAATACAGTAAAAAGTTAAGCAAGAATGGAACAAGTACAATTTGATAAAACCATAAAAAAATTCTAAAAGTGCAGCATCATTGTGTATGTCCGGAGATATCTCCTCTGGCTTGTGCTGCTCTAGCAATAATCCCAAACACACAACCAACTTTGAATTAGTATATTAATCTATTGCAATCAAGTTGACTGCTGGACATGGCCTTCTTCCCAGCAGCTTTACTTTCCAGAGGTTAGTCAGCAGTCCTGTGAGGTCACAATTTCAAGGATGTAATCAAATAGTAAATTATATAGATAGTGTTAATGTAGAGAGTAGAGGAAAACAAGAAGATGGAGTCCTTACCTTTTCCGGGAACCATGATTTGCACCAATACCTTTCCCATCTCTAGAACTGGGATCACACTTTTGATTTTTAAGCATAGGAGACCTAATCAATATATTTGTTTGGTTATTTCTTATAATCTGGTCCTCTGTCACAAGAAATCAAGGGAAGATCTTCACTATTTGCAGTAACAAACAAAGGACAGAAATATAGAATATTATAGAGTGTAATGAACCTGGAGGTGATGTATCATGATCACAAATGTAAACCCGAATGCCTCTCCCTGCACAAATTGCCAAAACACAAACTTAAAAATATCAAAAATCAAGTTGTGTTCATGTCTTCTTAGATGGTAAAAAAATGGCCAGTTGCTATTGTATAACCTCTAGTACAACAATAAAAAGTAGAATAAGTAATATGGTCCACAAAGTTACATGAATCCTTTCTTATTCCAAGAACAAATGTAACCAGAAGCAAGAAGATACAAACCGAATTATACTTTTAGCAGGCCTGAAGTTCCATATCTAGATATAAGTCAATAAATTCATATGATCTAATATAATAAAATGGATGCAAGAAGACACATATAAGATTATAGTTTTAGCAGTCCTTAAGTAACCATATCCAGGTCATATTACTTGCTACATGAGAAAGCCTAGTTTTCTGCTTGATAGGCACTTACAATTCAAGGAGTAGGTGCTTTAATGCGATTAATTTTCTTAAAAATGATTGCTTGCCACGTGATCTTTAATCATGATAATAAAACGAAAACGAAATGGTACGCATTATTCAAGCAAAAACTATATTTGGCACTGGATTAATTAATGACTATGGGTTTTGCGTGATAACAATGTCCCATGTTTAGTAACTCTATTCAAAGACACTATATTCAAAGGGTTCAAAAACTCATAACTCTATTCAATTATATACTCCTACAGTGCCAAATTCCAAGAAAAGGTGCACATTATTCAAGCAAAGACTATATTTAGTAGAACTGTAAAAGCTCACTCATCCAAGTATTATCAATACTAAACCATACTGTATAAAAACCAAAACCATAAACTAACTAACGTGGCTATCTAGTTAGATCAAGCTCAATCAGAAAAAATTGCAAAGTAAAACAAGTATCAACTAATGAGATCCGCAAATTCAAGCAACCAAAACTAACAGAAAAATGACCACACAAGCCTGTCAATCCAACAGCTGCACCATACCATCTCCTACAAACAACTTTGAAACAATCGCTACACATAAGATCTCTCTTTTCATGTCACCGAGACGACCGACTGTATACCCTAAGCCACCGAGATGAAGCAAAGAAAGAAGTGTCTAGTTAATTGTGCAAGAAATTAGCGGGAACCAAAAACAACAGGAAGCAAAAGACAAGTGGGAAGAAGATAGTTACCTAGACAATGCGGAACAGGAGATTGTAAACCGCATAATAGGGGATTCCAACAATAAACCCTAAATGAGGGAGCCGAAGCAACTTAAGCAACCTGTGGTTAATTGCCAAAGGAATTAGCAACGAATGGAAGCCCAAAACACCAGAAAACAAAATTTCAGAGAGGTAGAGCGCCAAAAGCAACGATACTGACCTAAAGAGGATGCAAAGCTCGCGACGGCATACGTCGAAGCAGGCAGGATCACCGAAGCGCGAGGTCCCCGCCGACGGTCGACGGCCGCGTGCAACAGCTCGTTGCACTGTCCCGGCGTGCTCAGGAGGCTGAAGCCGCCATCACTAGACCCAACAGCCCTGCCCTCCGTCCCGACATCGACAGACAACAGCAGCGGCTGCCTCGACATCAAAGAGGAAAATGGGAATGGGAAGAAAATAAAGGGGACGCACCGTGACGGTGCGCATCTCTCGCCGCTAGAAAGATGGAACCCTAGAAAAATTGGAAAACATAAATTCAGATCCAAAATAAACCGGAGAGAAATCCTTACGTGAATGAAGAGGATGATCGATGTTGGATGGAAGAGGGATCTGGAATGGAACTGCGAAGACGGAAGCCTCGGTCTGGCGGACAATCGCAGCTGGAGAGAGGACAGACGTGAAGAAGAGGAGATGCGGAAATGAAAGGAAATGATGAAGTGAATACGCTGGTGAGGCTGGGTCGTGTAAGGAGAGATCCTGAAGGGGAGCGAATGTTTCACCGTCGTACTTTTTCGCAGCTGTAGTACTGTTTCGAGATGTTAGGACAAGGGGCAATTCTGAGAGGCAAGGCGTCTGATGAAAGAGATGAAAGAATAATGGGGGATGCAAGGGAGGAAAGTGAAGGGAAAACTTGGACCAAACGGCGCCGTTTTGACTACTGTTCAATGAATAGTCCTATTCATAACCTGGTACTATTCATCACAAAAGTGACATATATATATATATTAGATATATATAAATGCGAAGCGGTAGTTTGCTACAGTTGTTGTACAGTTGTTGGCTTATGAACAGTGTTACTATTTCAATATCCCAATTTCATTTGCCCCACATTCGTTCTCCCACACCTCCATTTCTCGTTGCTGCCTCTCTCTCCTCTCTCTCAGGCGTCGCCGCGTATGACCGCGGCTCTCTTCCGACGCCACCAGGCCTACGACGCCCCCTTCCTGCTGGATTCTCGTCATCGTTTGCGGATCCGCCACCCGTCCCTTTGTCGCATTTGGTAAAACGGTGCTTGGTCCTTTGGCTCTTCTCGGGTTCGCTCAAACGCCCTGCATCCCGTCGCTACAAAAACCGCCGAAGTTGTTGGAGCCACGCTGGGGTTGTGGATGGCGGCGTACGGCTTCTGCATCCCCAATTTTCTTCCCCATTCTTCTTGTTTTCTCTTTTCTGCTGGATCTCAACAATTGCTTGTTGCCATGGTGTTGTCTCTGTGATTTCGACGGGCAGGGAGGTGCGGCGTTGGAGCGATGCTGGGGTGAGGAGGACAGCGTATGGGGTCTCTTGCTCCGGCGAGCTGCTGCTGGAAACGGAGTAAGCTGGGAACAGGTTCATATGTGTTTTTCCAGAAATTAGGGTTCTTTTGGTTATGTTTAATTTGATTCTGGTTTTATATTTTCGTGTGTGTGTTTAAAATTTTTTTGCAAAAGGACACAACTCTTCAAAAGCTTGGAGCAATGCTAATTTAATTTAAGAAGATTAAGAGCTTCTAATAATGATTTTCAGCCTTGTATATGCTTGCGGCGGTGTGGAACTATGTATTTTGCTTCTTTTTTCCATATGAAATGGTAAAGGTGAAAAATTTAATTGCTTCGTTTATGGTCATTGTCTGTGCAGTAATGTTGTTTTATATCTATAGGACAACACCGACGCCAGATGCACGAGCGCTGCCCTAAGCCCTAATTCCAATTCCAAATTCGACCCGTTCTTCATCGCGTCTCCTGCGTCCCCCTTCGCCTCTGTGTGGGATTCGAACGCTGATCCATCCTTCATTGCGTCTCCTGCTTCCCCCTTCGCCTCTGTGTGGAATCCTGCTTCATTTGATGTTGAGACAATATCCTCTGTGTGTTCATCGATGTATTTTCATCCATTTATGTTTTGGGTTCTCTTATAGGAGCCCTTAACGGTAAGCTATAGTGCTCTGCAAGCTTCTAATGTGGAATTAATACACTGTATTTCAGGGAAAGATTGGGCAAAAGAGAACAGAAACGCAAGGTAACATTCTTTTTAATCTCCTTCCTTATTTATAAACATTGATTTGCCAGAAGCTAAAAAGGCATCAATGATTGATGTTGAAGGGACCTGGAAGGCTAGCTGAAGCTCCCTCATCACCTGCACAATCAAAAAGGCCACGTAAATACAAAGCTACAGATTAATTGTAATGCACATCTCTTTTTGTCCTTGTGTTTGTCTTGAACACATTCAGCAGTAAATATAGCTGGAGCTGCCCTCTAATGCTTCTTTTTGTTGTTGCTATTTGAAGCAGCAGCACTGCTGCCTGTATTTGGCAAACCTACCCCAAATCGGCTATATAGTTCTATGGGAGAACATTGTTGTAGAATGTTCCAGAAAATAGGGACTAGAGGAGAAGGGGATGAGTGGGGAATGGGGATTGAAGAATGGATGTGTGCTCGATCGTGTGAATGATTGATTGATTTATTAGCTTTTCTCGTGCATACTATTCTGAGATTTCTGTTAATTTTCTTTGTAGAGACTAGAGACGCTGTTATACTCAGTTCACTGCTGGTATGTTGGGCTGTTAGCTATGGAAAGTTATAGTGATGGGATTTTGTTTTCATAACAAGCATTAATCTATTGCCTGGCCTTGGTAACCCCCTCATGCCTAAATGTATTCTACTAATCTAATGATCTAATCGTAATAATAATGCTACAGGTAATTAAGGTCGAGTTAATGCATATCAAGTGTTCTACAGTGTTACTTATTGTATTGTTGGCGCAAACCAAAACACCATTCAATATATGCTCGTTGTCCACCGCCGACAGCACACGTCTCCCAGGCCGGACAGCCTTGATTCCGCATTGCCACTGTCCTAAACTTGCCGCGGCCTGCTATGTACATTATAGCCTTTTATCTTCCCGTCACCTCCTTTGCACCAGTAATTGAAATCAATATCCTTGTTGTCGACCAAACTCGAAGCGTTCTTAGAATTTTGAATACTTTATTGCTGACTGGAACATGGTTATAGTGGGAACATGGTTTCAGATGCTATCTGGGCTTGGTATTGCTGACAACTTTGAATTTCACCGTGAATTTGAACGGCTTAAGAAAATGATGAATACTTGCATTATGGTTCTGTTTTTCTTTTCATTTTAATCACTAGAAATTTGTGTACTAATGATAGTTTGATATGTTCTGCAGCTCCAAGGATATATGCCGAAGTGCAGGAGCCAGAACTAGGGACGAAGGTGGGATTTGGTTAAAATAAACTCCACAGGGTGTTTTTGTCTTTTTCCTTGTTTGTTTTTAATCTTTAGTAGAATTGTAGCAATGCCCATCTATGCCAGTTTTGTCCACTTGCTATTTGTTTGCCTGAATATGAATTCTTACTCAGTGTGTTAATATTGTTTAATTTAATTTATTACATGTGTTTGATGGGATTTTAGTTCATGTAGGTTTCCTCCGCCATAGCTGCGACATTCTTGATTGGCCCTATTCGTTGGTGTGTTGAAGATAAAAAAAAAGTGGTGATTAATGGAACTCTTAATTTTGTTCTTGGGTTTTTAAATATGCATTGGGGGTTGTTCAGTTTCGATTTTAATTTTATCAGTTGTTGCTTTTTCTTGCGTTGAACTTGGAATCGATTGTTGCCCAGCAGGGGGAATGGGCCGGCAGAGGTGTCCGTAGATGCTGTGGATCTTTCCTTTTTACTTCCATTCCTTCCCAATGTGAAAAAGTTAAAGATGCTGATATTGTTGCTTCAAATTAGCTAGCAAAAGCTTGCTTTCTACACCATCAACATCAACTTCTGTCATCAATAATAATGAGTGATTTGATCTGGATTGTTATTCAGATTAAACTTGCCTTTTGAGGTTATTAACAAAAAAAAATCTTTAATACTTCTAATAGAAATATAAATCATGCTTGATGCATCTATTCAGAACTGTATTCCTTATACATATAAAAATAGAGTTCTGCCAAGTAGAAATTGTCGTGCCTTGAATAGTCGTGCCTTGAAATTCTGATGAGAAATAAATATTTGGAGTTCTTTTGGTTTTTTAGGTTGGCGTCATTTCTTTCTTCGTTTTTTTGGCTTTAATGTGTATAATAGGGAAAGAAGAGTGAGGGGAAGAGGGGGCAGCCCTCAGCCCGCTCAGGAGATTCGCTCCAAGAGACATGCATGGTTCTGTAGTCAAAGCAACTTCGGAAGGAAATCCATGTACTCCGATTAAGGTCTCATTACAGATAAGGCAGAATAACTGCCAAGGATGATTAAATCAAATACTTCATAATATAATGAATATGTTGGAGGGTTGGAATTGTGCGTACTGATTCATTTATATTAATCAAATATTTCAGTTTGTATCCAGTTATATCCAATTCATGCCTTTGCTACACTGTACCTGCATAACTACATTAGTAATGCTTCCCCACTTCTCCTGCCGTGCCATTCGCGATACTGTTCCCTTTCACTCATTCCCAAATCCCAATTTCTTCTTGCGTGAGCTGTCATCGTCTTTTGCTTTGATTCATAGATTCATATGAAGCTATAGATTCATAGTGTTGATAGACTAGACCTTTGTGAATTCTTTGACTAAATGGCTCAATTGTACATTTGATTCATGGTTGGTTCTTCTGGGGCGAGGGTTCACTTTATCCAAATTGCCATTTTATGAACTAAAATTGGACTGGGAATTTTAGTAAATTACAGGTTGTTTGATGCAAGTTGAAAAGCTGCCCATTCGTATGTTATATTGGTTTCAACTGAAATGCATATTTAAATTATTCTTATTACATATTCAAAAAAATTTATAATTTTTGTTGAATATGGAAAGACTTCTTAATAATGGCATTTTATCATTTGCTTTTGATGCAAGTTCTAAATTGTTTTACTCACTTCTTATGCAATATAGTTCTTATTGATTTACTGCAGGTTGAGGTTTTTTCATTTCTTCTATAGAAGGCACACATTGTGGTGGCTGCATGGTAGAAGAGGCTTTTCATCTGAGGTGTCAGTAGTTGATAAGGTACAACTCACACTCACATCCTTCACCTTGTTTGAAGACGTGAGCATAGTTGTCTTTGTTTCTGATCAAGCAGCAAAATTAGAGATCGAGGCATATCCATTGATCTCATTGTCTTGTGCTACTAGAATTTGCAAGATATGGCTATTGTGAAACTGGGAAATTTTAATGCTCTGGCCGACCTTGATTAGTTGAATTTGATGTCTGAATTTTGGAATTTTATTTCTACATATTGCTATGCTGCCCTGCCTTTGCCCATGAATTGTTTGATAAAATGCTTCTTCGAGAAATTCAACTTTATTTAATTGCCAGCCCTCTTCCCCCCTCCAGCGGCCCTACGCTTCAGTCACCGTGTGGTGCGGTTGGGCAGGTTCATCAATCCCTTGTGCCCTAATCCTTTTATTTAATAGTTCGTTCCCCTTTTTATCAATCCTAAACTTGTATTTAATTGGAATCCAGAAATGCACTCCTTATTCTTTGCAATTGTGAAATCTGATCGCCAATTTGATGTACAGCTTGGTCATTGCTTCAATTGTGTCTGATTTATGAACGTACACTTTTCTTTGGGCTTCTTTATGCTGTGCGCTTTACTCCCAACAAAAAAATGGGTGCCTTCCAGTTTCACTGCATTAATATGGCTTGTATATCTCATTTGGCCTTCCTGGGCTTATACTGTAAATAATAGGAGTATTTCATTTTTATCACTGTGTTATTCTTAAAGAAATAATTATGTATAATTAGGAGTTGTTGGGAAGAGCTGTGGGACATTATTTGCGATATCTTACAGAAACTTGTTTTTAGCTACTGATGGTGGAATTGTTAAATTAATAGTTTGTTCG
Source organism: Hygrophila difformis (assembly GCA_030278955.1). Lineage (NCBI taxonomy): Eukaryota > Viridiplantae > Streptophyta > Magnoliopsida > Lamiales > Acanthaceae > Hygrophila > Hygrophila difformis. The sequence continues at coordinate 10,561,932 of JAOANR010000009.1, read as the reverse complement.
AGTGATTTCTTGAGAAGATAGGCATTGAGATGCATGTGTTCTTTCTATTGGACTAATCCATAACTTCTTTGTAAGGTTTGTAATTACACCATACCAAACATCACCCTGTTGACATTTGATGGCTCATGCCGGACTCCAATTTCGACACGTTCATACTTAGATTGTTGTCTGTTTGAAACTTGAAAGAATGAGTAATGAAATAAAGGACAACGAAGCATACAATGAGGCCCTGCTGAATTCAGTATGAAGGGAGTTAGCCACCGATTTTCTGATTGGATGCCCAGGTGTGTTCCTAAATTCCTCATTATTTTATGTTTGCTTTGTTGAGTTCAAATTATGCTTAGGCATTCTGATTTCTTTTTTCTGTTTTGGGGGTTTTCTATAAACTTTTGTATACCCCATTACATATTAATTGTTAAAATTCAATTACAGGAGAATAAAGCAAAAAAAATGCACAATGTTCAGTCTGGGAATTATGAGGTAATTTTACTGTGTTTTTTCAATTGATTTTTTAAAGATTGGGGGTTTTATGCTGAATCTAGCTTGGGTTTCAACTGTTGCCGCTGCAGTGTAGTTTCTTGAGGAGTTGCCCATGTGTTCCTTATTACTGATTTTGCTGGTCAGTCAATAATTCTGAGAAAAGAATTTGGATCTCTTGCATCATATAATTTTTGGATTTTTTGTAGATGCATTTTGTTTGTGACTTGTGAGGTTTCTGATTTTGAATGTAGCTTTAAGAGGCAACAGCTCTCGGAAACGGAATAATAATTTATCATCTAAACTATATTTTCAACTCGTATACTTTATGGTTTCGAATTAATCATTTTATTCCTCTCTTAGAACCAAGTTTGGTATAATATTCTAGAATTAGAATTCCATCAAATCGGCAGAAATTATGAAAATACCTACTCATAAATTACAACAACAAGGCGAACACGAGGATTGTGTTCAACACAGATTTCCATATCTGAGAAATAATTAAATATCATTTTTTCAATTCTATAGATTAAAGTGTAGTCATGAGGAAATCATGTGATGAGAGTGCTTTCTGTGGATTTGAATGACACACATTTTAATTGGCTATTGATTTATATTTTCTTGAATTTTTTAAATGCTACCGTGTGCAGCGAAGATAACGATAACGATGTTGGAGAACTATCATTGTGTATAAGTTTGTTCAAGATCTGTACCTTTTTGTCAATGGTGGTGATTATAAAAATGAGCCTATCCTGGCAACTGTGCTGCATGCAGGCTTATCAAAATTCTTTGGAATTGGACCACATAGTATGATGGTTATGATTAATATAGCTGATTTTTAATAATTTTTTCTTTTACGAACCGCTGGCTTGATGGAGGCACTTGAGAACTTGGAGGGTAGGTCAACATTTATTCAATTATGTTTCTTTAGTATTCACTAATAGATTCTTAATCTTGCCTAAAGGAAACAACCTGTAATTTTAATATTCACCCGGTATATTATTACATGTACGCTAATCTAATATGGCCTTGGTAACCATAGGACTTTTTATTGTTATCTTTTTCATAATATTTTGACAACAAGAGATATTGCTTGTTTTTTCGAAGCTTTAGATGTTAATATAGTTTACACTCATTTTATTCTTATTCAGTAAATAAAATCAACTTATTATATATGGTTTAAATGGTTTACACACCTACGCACTCTATGCATCTTCTACATATCATTTAAAATTGAACTTTACAAATGAATTAGAAAATTCATTCGTCGGCCCGCGCAGCGTAGCGCGCGGCCGGGCAATTTCTAGTGTATATATATATACGAAACCTGCAGTACCAAACAAAGGTTCCTGGGCCTGGCTACTTCAATTACTACTAAATTCCATCATCAAATTATATCGGTGCTCGATGATTCCTGTGTAGTAATTGAGTATATGTATGGTATTATGGCTTGACCAAAATGAACGAATGATGCAGGAGCTGATGAATGACCTGCTCCTGCAGCCGGTAACTAGTAACATCGAGAGTTCATCCCACAGCCAACAACGAACGTACCCTCGCTCCTCGCTCGCGTGTATAACAACAATTCACTGATCACCTGTTTAATAATAATTTGTGTCGTCAGCAGCATCAACACCACTAGTTTACATAGCAAAAAAAGTCTTGCCCAGAATACTCGCTGTTAAAACAGTCATCAAGAAGCCAAAATTTAATCATCTTACCATTATTATTACCCAATAAATATCCATCCAATTAAGGTAAGAACAGTAACTGCCCATAATCTACAGATTGCTGCTTTATAGAAATGGGAAATGGGAAATGGGGGTATACTGACTAAGGTTTGCTCAGGAACCTCTCTCGACCCTCCCATCCATCCGTACTTTCCTTTTTCATGATTTGAATATGAATATCCAGGTAGGTAGCATTATTGCCACTTGAAATCCTCTCATCAGCAGCTTTTGAGAAGCAACGCATTATTTATTGCCCATTGTCATAGACCATATAAGTATCAACAACAGATCGAATTAGAATCGGAATTATTTCGATTTAATCACATTGATCAACTAACAATCACTAATATACACATACATGAATTGATACACCAACACATGACATGAGTAAAACTGATGAGCTCAAATTCCAGATTCCAATCCACAACACGTGTCATCGTTGCAAGAATCTTCTTCCTCGCTTTGGTCCTCTTCCTCCTCTGTAATGGTCTCCAGCCTCCTGGGACAATTCGACGCCGGCTTCTCCGGAAAAACAACGGCCGCCGGCGCCACCTCCATCCAAAGACCCAAACAGCCGTCACCTTTGGCCATCATCTCCTAGTCGATGAAAATATATAAGAGATTATAATCGGAGATGCTAGCTGTTTTAAGGTACAGATGGATTCGATGGGTTTCGGCGAAATGAGGTGATCCAATTTATAGGGGAGGACTTGTCGGCAGATATTATTATTGGTGTAATGGCACTATTACACTGTTACTATTATTGTGGGTTTTGGTGGGCTGGGATTGTCCCACGTGTGAAACTAATGGCCATGTGCGAATTGCTGGAGTTGGGAGCGTACGAGTGCTGTCATTTTCTCTCAAGTTTGTCTCTTCTTTCACTTTCTTTCTACTTAAAAAAGGTAGTAATAATTTGATTAATTAATGGATGGTACATTTTCGGCGTGTGTTGGATGGAAAACGTGGTTTAATACGACATTTAAAATGGACTTGCCCAATTATGAAATCATTGGAAAAAAGGATGAATCGGAAACTAGAGGCAGAAACTCGCCTTAAATTAGCAATTAAGTTTGGGCGGTGGCATTGATAAAATGATGTATATATAGGACTCGTAAAGTGATGTGTATGATTTATAAAGTGATGTATAATATAAATGGTAGATTATTTTTTATTATTTTTTTTATTCATAACCTCCATCCATCACTTTTTCATACTCACACATCACTGTAAACACATTGCCATCACTTTTACATGTCCGTCCATCACTGCCAGTAGGTGCAGTTGCCTGCACATAAACCACTCCCTTAAAGTAGTAGTATGAAATAAAGTGAGGAGATTGGAAATTCTAAACCTTAAAACCATTGAGACTTAAAACCAAACCTTTGTCTTGAACAATCAACAATCTTAATAAAACATGGTTCCATATTTCATCGCACCAAAGTCTTATTTCAATTCGTTCCAATTAAGCAATTAGTATTTGGGTGTTGTCAATGGGCAGTAGTAGTTTGCGGTTTGCAGCTGGCTGTACAATCCTCTGACTTTTCGTAACAAGTCCTTGAAGTATTACAACACCAACATGGAACAAGTCGAACTAGATTCTCATCACATGTTTCCCTTAAACAAGTATATGGAGGAGGAGGTTTGGCTGTACGGTCTATATCCTCTGCACCTGCATCTAGTTAGTACACAAATAAATCAATATAAGTGAAATACATATATATTTCAATAAATATATGTGTGTATGTACAACATCCACTCACATTCATAGGGAAGGAAACTGGCAAAGAGAATCGATGTGAGAAAGATAAGATGATACAAATTTGATAAAGCCATCATCGGTGATGGCTAATATCATCAATTTGATGGGTTTTTCTTTTGTGATATGGTGTTTTAATTTTTGGCCTTATGACTAGTATTTATAGTCATAAAATGTTCTTAGATGTGGAGCGTTACATAATCTCAAACACGAGTTTATATAATCAACAATGAATTTGTTATGATAAGTTACATGTAATTCAAAAAACAATCTATATATAATCAATTCATAAATCAATCTAGTTACATGTAAGTTACCATAGTGGTCAAGTCCCCAACTCCAACGGGGGTTCGAATCCCCACCCGGACCTTTAATGGCTCCTAGAAAAAAACAATGATTTCTTTCCTTTAAGAAAAAGATTGCTATTTAATGGCGAAGATTTGTAAATAAACAAGCTGATAAGGGAGGAAATACAGATACAAATAGGGTGGTAAAACTCAAACGTGAAATTAACATAATTACAAGCATGTCATTTCCAAAATTTTCTCAATTAATAATTTATATTGGGGTTCAGTTAGGGTGCTGGGGAAGATTCCGCAGTACATCAAGGCAAAAATCTGGAGCGTTGATTTCAAATCCATGGGTTGTAAATAATAACGTAGCAAATTTATTACGTATAGCATTTCAACGGTGTTACAAAAAATAATTCTGTGATGCTATAAAAAATGTTGCAGATTGAAGAATTCAATTACACAACCAAATACAATTCAGCGACACTACCAAATACAATTCAGCGATGTTACCAAAATTACTTCAGTAATGCTACCAAAAAATATTTCAGTGACCCTACTTAAAAGAATTCAGCGACTACCCCAAAAAGAATTCAGCGATGCTACCACATACAATTCAGCGATGTTACCAAAAATAATTCAGTGATGTTACCAAAAAATATTTTGGTGAGCCTACCTAAAAGAATTCAACGACTACACCAAGAAGAATTCAGCGACACTATCAAGAACAATTCAGCGATGCTACCTTATACTTCCTCCGTTTTCATGAAAATGCAACACCCACCCTGCGCACACAATCCAATACATATTTTTAACAGTTAATAACTCACGTTGTGTATAAGTAAAAATTATAAAAATTTGATATTATAAAACTATAAGATGAGACGTATCTAACAAGATCTCACTTGACTATGTTTTTTCTTCTATAACTATTGTTTAAACGTGAATGAAAGTTGAACAATGAATAGTGTCAAAAAAGCAAATGTTGAATATTTACAAAAACGGAGGTAGTACAATTCAGCGATGCCATCAAAAACAATTCAGCGACGTTTTCATGAACAATTCAGCGACGAAACCAGAAACAATTCAACAATCTTTTCATGAACAATGCCGCGACGTTTTCATCAACAATTCGGCGACTCAAAATAGGATCATTTTAGGTACGTTTTCATGAACATATATGTATATAGCACCTAAAATAAGCAAATTGGAGAGTAAGATAAGATCGAATGATCATATTGAAAATGCGTAGAAGAAAAATAGAGCTGAAGAACATATATGTACGTTTTCAGCGACAAGCAAATGTTTGTTACAAACTAATAGCAAATTTACTATTTTAACCTTCAAGTTAATCTCAACCATCAATTTATAATTTAAATTAAGGGTTGTGATGTACCACAGTACATCAAGTCAAATTTGGTAATCGCACCCTAATAGATAGGGGTGGGCACGGTTCGGTTACCCGGAGTTTTTTAGGTATTTTTATTTGTATTTGAACCGGACAAATACTTAGATGAAGTATTTGTATTTGTAACAGGACTCCTCGGTTAACCGGGGATTCGGTTTCGATTCGATTCAGCGGTTAAGTGATTCGGTTCGAATATTTTGTCCAAGCCCATTAAACTTTATAATCAAATCTTCATTTCTTATTTCTTAACCTTTGTAGGTTTATTTTTGAGGTTATTATAATACAATAATAATAAAAAATCATATAACTCTTGAATTCGGTGGTTCCTTTTAGTGTTATCAAAATATATTAGTATATTTAAAACATCTTAGTGTAGTGTCTATTTCAATATTGAGTATTCTTAAGGGCAAAAAATTAATATAGACATATTTTTTTAATTATCTTTACTTTCTAATATTTATTTTATTATATATTTAAATAATTTAATAAATAATGAAATATATTATTGATATATAATATACCATAAAATATGTATAATATATACAATATATATAATTTTTTAAAACACTATAAATATATTCGGTTCGATTCGATTAATCAGAGAAAAAATTTAAAGTATTTGTATTTGTATTTGAATCGGGCAAATACTTAAATGAAATATTTGTATTTGAACCGGAGTCCTCGGTTAACCGTAAATTCGGTTCGATTTCGATTCGATTTTGCGGTTCAGCGAATCAGTTCGAATTTTTTGCCCACCCCTACTAGCAGATGCTTTATATTGGGTGTTAATTGTTACACCTGAATAATTTTCGGAAAATAAAACTTTGTGCAATGAGATATGCTACAACCCTATATCAATAAAGTTTGTTTTTCTTACAAAGGATGCCGTATAGACTTCATACATATATAAACTCGACTAGTTCCCCTTTGTAATTTGTGTGGATTGAGCTCCCACACACCTTTGCCGACACATGAGTGTCACTGTTTACCAGAAAAAAAAAAAAATCGACTAGAAATAGTGAATTAGTGAATACTACTATTAATTAGACGATTTTTTTTATGTGATTGTGTTTTGGTTTGAGGCTTATAACTTGTATTTGTAGTCATACAGTGTTCTTAAATAAGGTGAGCTATAGAATCTAAAATCCAAGTTTTTATAATCAAATAGCATTTTTTTTTAAAAAAAAATAGACCCCTCTATTTTGCCAAGAACTCAATAAGAACGAACACTGAGTATTTTCAAATTTTGAAGCCCTGAAGAAAATATTTCCACCCCAACACCTCCAACATTAATCTTCCAAAATCATTCTAACCCTACTAAAGTATGGTACCAATTATTGGTTAAGAACTTCCAACGGAAGGTTGGAGGTTCGATTCCCACCGGCCCCCTATCCCTCCCCTTTATTCCCCTTTGTAATTGTGTGGCATAGGCTCCCACCACCCCTTTCCCAGGCCTTCAATGGCTCATCCAAAAAAAAAAAATTATTGTTATTTTACATTCGAATTTATTTTAAAATTTTTTAAGATGTTGCAGAATACTACTATACTAGTAACACATACATTTAATAAACACTAATAAAATAGTATAAGGCTTTTAAGAAAATAAATGTTCATGGATCTTTTCTAGCCCAATATTTTTTTTAGGAAAAAAAAAAGATTTATGATTTAGGCCCATGTACGACTACGTAGATTTTGCTGTTTAATAATGGGTTTGTCCTTATTGGCCCAAATTGTATTGTCCAATAATTCTATTATTGTTTTATTATTACGTAAATTACGGAGTCTAACAGTTCAAGTTATCATTCTTACAAAGTTATCATTGTTACAATTAGATACTTCCTCCGTTTTTTTTGTTAGCTACGTTTGACAAATGTGTATTGTTCACTTATATACTTTGACTTAAAGTTTTATCATGGTTATACAAGTTAAAATATAGCCAAGTGTGATCTTGTTAGATTTGTCTCGTCTTGTAGATTTTAAATATCAAACTTTTAGAATTTTTACATGTACCGAATTTGAGTTATTAACGGTTTAAAATGTGCATTGAATTGCGTGCTGGGTGGGTCCGTAGCTATCTTTAAAAAACGGAGGGAGTAGTTGCTTTCGAAACAAATTGTGAGATAATCCCTATTTGGGAATTAGTTCTTAGTTGTTAACTAATTATTATTAGATGTTGCCTAGTATAAGCTAAAATTCAAAATGCTACTATTTGCAGCGGTTTCATAAAGAGTTGATTGAACATTGTTTTAAGTTATTTTGTCTTTTTAAATAAATTAATTTATCTTAAATTCTCTTACGAAATAGCTGATTAGTTTAGCTGATTTGCCAAAGCCAATCTATTTCGCGGATTCACTGCTTTCAAACATATGTAATGTGTGGCATTTGGTTATTTGAAACAGGACAGATAGGGAGGGAATACAAGGTTTGTGTAATGCGGCCATGACAGCACAACACGGAATTTTATAAGTACTTTATGAAAGAATTCATGTCGTGTAAGAAAGCCAATGTAATCTCTTTGGTGTTATTTTTTTATTTAAAATTGGCTACTGCAGTGCTGATAATGCAATGAAATTATTAATATTGTGTTTCTCTTTAATAAGCAACAGACTAAACAGCTACTGATTAAGACAAGCCAATTACGGAAAAAATGCCAAAATAGTGCCGTAACTTTGCTAATTTTCCAATTTGGTGCCATAAGTTTGGAGTTTTCTAATTTGGTGCCATAACTTTGCTAATGTTCTCCAAAATGGTCCCATCATGCCTTAATCACCCACATTTGCTTATGTGGCATGAGATTAGTGTAAATAATTATTTAATTATATCATGTAGGTTTCACTTAGGCATTGACTGAGTTTAACCCACACATATGGATACTTTGAAACATATTTCATGCGTACTTGCAGAGTTGGAAGGGACCATTAAATTAGAAATTGGGTTAGAAGTGTCCAAATGTGTAGGTCAAAATCAATCTATGCCTACGTGATACCTACATGGTACACTTAAATTAATTATTTACACTAATCACGCGTCACGCCAGCAAATATGAGTTATTAAGGCTGATGGGACCATTTTGGAGAATATTAGCAAAGTTACGGCACCAAATTAGAAAACTTCAAACTTATGGCACCAAATTGGAAAATTGGCAAAGTTACGGCACCATTTTGGCATTTTTTCCAGCCAATTACTCTCACAATACATAATTAACTTCATGGGAAGAAATGTAAGAAACATTATAGTAGTACTATATACTTCATCCGTGTCATTGTTTTTGTTACGGGCACACTCAACACGTATGCCTATACACATTTTTAATGACTAATAATTTAAATTGTGCACAATGAAAAGTTATAAGAAGGTGATATTATAAAACTACACAATTAGACGAATATAACAAGATTTTACTTGTCTATGTTATTTTGTATATAACTATAAAAATTTGAATCAACGTTAAACAGTGAATAGTGCCAAAAAACCATTTGTAACACCGAGACGGAGGTAGTAATAAACTAAAAATACAGAAGTGATGTTGAGATTAGGCTAGGGGATTGAAATTTAACTTTACGAATTAAATCTGTAACTTTATGAATTAGTGTTATAATAGGGTCACATTTGTATTTTTATTTTTCTTTACAGTTTGTGAGGATAAAAATGCATGAAATAATAATTTTGTAAAAAACTAAACATTATGTGAATTAAATAAATTGACGGTTTACCAAACGCAGTTGATCTGAATGGTATGGGGCTTTGGCAGCTTGAGCAAAGGTATCGGGTTCGAGTTTTTGTATATGCAGAATTCTGCTTTGGGAGATGCAACCCTTCAATGCCCACCAGATCCTCGAGGGATTAGTTTTGGATCCAACGAGGCCTGAGTATACCCTGATATTCACCTAATAAATTGATGGTTTGATATAAGAAACCCATATAGTAATATAAAGGAGTAAGAAAGAGAGACAAAAAATAAAGACACGAACAAATAAAGATTAGAATAATCAATCATGTACTAACCAATTTAATTAGTTCTAATTCGTTGTTATTACTTCCTCTGTTCTCATATAAGTGCTCCACTTCTGCATTTCACGCAGTCCAAGACACAATTTTAAATGTTTATAACTCACATTGTATATAAGTAAAAATTATAAAAAATTGATATTCTAAAACTACGTCATTAGACGAATCTAACAAGATCTCACTTGACTATGTTCTATTTTACAGAACTATGTGAAAAAATTAAATCAAAATTATTCAATGAATAGTTATTACTATACAAAATGGAACACTTAAATGAGATCGGAGGAAGTATAAGTTTATGAGATCACATGTTTAATTCACAATGAGGAGTATGGTAAAATTGGTGACATAAATACTGTGTTCCACCTATAATTTGTAATTTGATACTATAAAGGATAAACGAAAAAAGAGGAAATGTGACTCGTGAATGAATGTTCTATGAGATATCTCTTGTGATGAATAAATAAATATCCAATACGTAAAAATTTTCAACTAAATTGAATATTTATATTTTTTTAAAGAAATTGAATTGAAAACAAATAAATCAAAGTGGATTTAGAAAACTAGAGCACGCCACGTGCTAGTTCACGTGCCATGATAATGCTCCCTAGTCCCTCTATGACCTTTTTTGACGTGTACTACTCGACTTGTTTTCTATGCATTCCTTCATTCCTATTTAAAATTCGAGGATACTAAAATATACTACTACCTCAATCTCATTGTAATTGATACGGAGCATTATTTGATACTATTCATTTTTTAATTTTAATTAACTTTTTATCATAGTTATGTAAGAAAAAAATATAGTCAAGTGAGATCTTATTAGATTCGACTATACAATTTAAATTATTAACCGTTAAAAATATATCTCGGCATACGTGTCAGGAGGAAGTGCAGCAATTTGAGTGAGAAAAAAGAAATATATATATATATATATATATATTTGTTTATCAATTTTCTAAATATAAATATTTTCTGCCACTAATAGTCATGCATGATGCATCAGCATATAGCATTGAAAATTTGAAAACTAACGGGGCGTTTGGTTCGGGGTATCTGAGATTCCCCCTAGAAATCTTAGGTAGGGAATGCAACATGCTCATGTTTGGTTCGAGGCATATTTCATGTGGGAATCTGACATTCCCACCGAGGTGGGAATGTTGGGTGTTTTAGGTGGGAATCACATTCCCACCTGGAAGGCAGGTAATCTTAGATTACCACCTCCACTTTACCTACTTTTATATTAATTTGACTTTTATACCCTCACTTTTTATACTTATTTTATTTTATAAATTTAGATATTTGTATTCTAAAAAAATGATAAATATATGAAATTTAATTTTAAAAAATAAATTGGAAAATGTTAAATTATTTAAACATATTTTTTAAATATATATATTCTCATATTTTAATATATATTTTTATATTTTTATATATATTCTCATATTTTAATATATTCTTATATTAAATAAGTAACTATCACACAATAAATTACATATAAAGAATTTTCAATATTTAAAAAAATAAATCGGCTTAAATATTTTTATTGTGTAGCAAAATGACATATTTATAACATTCGTTCAATTGAAATTCAGGGACATTATGGTAAATTAATTAGAACTAGAAATCTGAGATTCCCAATCCAACCAAACGCAATAGTCTTAAAACATCAAAAAATAAGATTCCCAGCAATCTCATATTCCCAGTAATCTTACATTCCCAGCAATCACATTCCCACTGGTAATCTAAGATCCCTCCAACCAAACGCACCGTAAGATGTAAGAAGGGACGCAACAGATTTCATTTTATAAATATCCTTTCATCCTTTGTCTTGACAATATTCTTATAAGGCACACTAAATGAATAGGTTTTAGAATTCTTCCATGGTTCACATAAATTCCCCCCTCCCCCGTTCCGCCATTTTTGTTCTCTAATAGCTTTGTTACAATATTCATATTTATTTTGTTTTTTCTTTTTAAAAAAGGAAAAAATTCACAAAGATGCTCCTATTATTTATAATACTACCCCTCCGTCTCATTATAATTATTACGAACCCACCTGACACGTATGCCAATATATTTTTAACGTTTAATAACTTAAATTGTGTACAATAAAAATTATAGAAAAGATATTTTAAAACTACAATATTAGACGAATCTTACAAGATCTCACTTGACTATGTTTTTTCTTACCTAATTATGATAAAAATTCGAATCAAACTTAAACAGTACATAGTGTTAAAAAGTGGAACGTAACAATAAAAATGAAACGGAGGAAGTATCAAATAATACAATCTACTCTTATTAATCCTTATTAGATAGTAATGAGAAGCTAAATATGTTCCTTAATTGTGTGAATTTAGACTACATATAATTCGTGAAGTATAGCGACTATTATAATGGATTTGTATTAGTGATTGTGTGATTTAGCCTAGTGATAAATAATTAATTATAGCATAAAACCAAAATGTAAATGTATGTTTGGATTAGGAATTATTTTTGTAGCAAATCAAATTGGGATTTTTGGTTCCCTCAACACCTTAATTTTAACATTATTAGATGTTTGTCATAAATTAAATATGCCACCTTTGCATTTTGATAATTAATATTCCCTCCATTATTATTTTTTTTTAAAACTTCATCATTTTTATATTTTACGCAATTCAATACATATTTTTAATCATTAATAAAATGAATTGTATACAAACATAAATTCAAAAAGATTGATATTCTAAAATTATGCAATTAGACGAATCCAACAACATCTCACTTAAATATATTTTATTTTATATAATTATAGTAAAAAGTTAAATTAAAGTTAATTAATAAATAATATATTATCTATGCAAATGCTACCGTTTTTAAAAAACAAAGTATTATAACATAAATCTATGCGCCTTTATTTTCTATCTTTTCTTTTTACATATATATAAGACATGTCATTTTACTAAAAAAAAATGTGGTAGAAATTTATGTCATATAAATTTTAAAAATAAACAAAAATAGAAAAGAAAAAAAAAGAGAGGATAATGTGATTGGAACTTTTAATGTCTAAAATTTAATTGTTGAAAATTTGAACATGGTAAGCCTGTAATTTATACTTCTATCGTTCTAGTTAAAGTGTTATAATTTGACATTTTTGATAATATTTATTTATTTAATTTTAACTCAAATTTATTAGAAGTATATAATGTACTATCGAGTGGGTTTAATTAGATTCGTCTAATTACATAATTTTATATATATTCTATGCTATAAATTTTACTTTTATAGATTGTAAAACATGAGCAATTGTTATGCAAGTCGTAACCAAAAGAATATACTAATATTATGGCTTGAGTGGATAAGTAGAGTACTTACTATCTTTAAATTAAAGCTAATTATTTACTAATTATGGTGTACTTAGTGATTGATTGACGTATCTATCCGGTTAGATTCCTACGTGTCATTATCATGCAATTGGACCATATTCGCACCTACTTTTTTCTTACCATCTCATCAATTAATCCCACCTACTCCAAATTAATTATCTTTCCCCATCTTTATCTAAACATTCACTTTCTCTACGTGATACTTGGCTGAGGTTTATATCATATAAAATTTGAAATATATATATAATATTTGTATTAATTCTATCCTTGTATACAATTCTCAATTCATAAAACCAAATAACCTAAATTAATACTAACAACAAAATATTATTAATTACTAATTATTAATAATAACGAAATGGCGTATTATTGTACAACTAAATATTTGTAGTGAATAATAAAATACTACAAGTTGAAATACTTTAGTACCTCGTAGATGGCATAATAAATTCCACAAACGTGTCAGCAGTAGTACAGTAGTACTATTATATTTTGAATTTACATTTCCCCATTTGACATGAGACTTTAGGGTACATTTTTTTTTTTGGATGAGCTTTAGGGTACATTTGATTTGGTACAACATGTCTCCAAAATACACAAAATTTAGTAGTACTACTATTAAATTACAACATGAAAAGCCAATATAATAGTATGACTTTGTAAATGGTAACGCAGCATCCTGCATAAATAAAATACAGTATGTAAATTTATACTACTAATCAAATACTCACATTTTCAAAGCTTATCCGTTACTTTTTACACTATAAATATTCCACCAAATCCACACTGACCAGAACTCTTCCCCAATTCCCAATTTAAACAATCCACCCCCCAAAAAAAATTCAACATTTTCATTTCACCCATGGCTGCAAGGAAGACCCACCACCGCTTCCTGGACGGCGGCGACAGGCTGCTGCAGCCGCCACTCCACACCAACTTCGAGGAATTCGACGAAGCTGATGTCTGGAGCACGACCGAAGCCGTCGGCGTCCAGTCCGACCCTAAGTCCAAGCCGAATTACTCCGCCCATCGTCCGATCTGGAAATCCGGTAGGAAGAGCTCCATGGCCGTGGATCCTCCGCCCCTGGGGCCGAAGTCTCTCCCCGTGAACGTCCCCGATTGGTCGAAAATCCTCCGCGGCGAGTACCGGAACCGCGCCGGGGAGTTCACGGAGGAGGAGGAGGAGGATGAGGAAGAGGAAGATGGAAATGACAAAATGCCCCCCCATGAGTATTTGGCCAGGACGAGAACGGCATCGTTCTCGGTGCACGAAGGGGTTGGGAGGACGCTCAAGGGCAGGGATTTGAGTAGGGTTAGAAATGCCATTTGGAAGCAGATTGGATTACTTGATGAAGATTAATTAGCATTTGTGGCGCTGCCTATTTTATTATATATACATACACATACATATGATATACATATAACATACCAATCCTAATTTGATTCATGTTGTCTGAATTAGGGGCAAAACATTTTGATCCTCTGGATTTTGTAGTTTGATGATACGGTCGCCAATAAAATTTTAATCATTTTTTTTTTTTTTCTTTTTTTGGGTTTTGGTTTTGTTCTCGTGTAATAATGATGTACTAATCTTGTTTTGCAATAAAATTTTGAAGTAAGGCCTCTTTTATTTATTTATTTATTTTGTCATGTAATGGGAATTTCTGGGTCATTTCAAGAAAGCAACAGGGCAGCTGAAGTGAACCACGTAATTTCATTTGTCGCTTTGTTTGGATGACAGTATAAATTAATAGCACTCCTAAGATTTTACTTACTTGAGTTTTCTGTTCACGCGTATTTGGTGTATGTGTGGTTACTGCCAAACAAGGCCTAATATAATTGTTTGGCATCTCGTACACGTGGCTGTCAATATGTGGAATTTCGTTCCCGTCCCTGATATTCGGGCCATTTCACGGAAAGCATTACTATTTTTTTAATATAAAAATATTTTGAATGGCTTCTTGTTGAAATCATGTTGTTTAATATACTGGGAAATATGTCGCGAACTAAATAATGGAAAATAAATTTTGTTTAAACCATGTTGTTTAAAAGTACTTGAATCCTGTAGTATTTTGAAGCATCTGATCGTTTTTCTCTTTGCAAGATCGAAATTGTATGATCGAATTGACATCCTAAGATATTATGAAATTGCAATAATGGATTATTAAATTATGCATGCTAACAAGTAAAGGTATTATTTCATGTGTTTATGAATCTTGCAAGTTAATTAATACAGTACAGTACAAAAACATCAGAATTAGACATTAAATATTTCTACATACATGCATATTATGTTTTTTTACATGTCATATTTAAGGAGTACAAGTTCTTAAGATTAAATTTTTAAAAAAGTAAGTTATTTTGATTCCAAATCATAAAATCCTATAAAAATTTTATGCGTTTATAAGGGTGTGATCGTTAGGAGTATGACCATAAGATCGTAGCATTCCACGATTAGGATTAGAATTTTATCCAAATATTATTAATTTTAAGATCCTACAAGGATCGAGATAGTTTTAAAGAAATACTCCCTCCGTCCCGCGAAAGTTGACGCGTATTCCTTTTTGAGCTGTCCCACGAAATTTGACACGTTTCCTTTTTTAGATAAATTAAATTAATATAAATATAATTAGAATCTTAATGGTTTTTAAAAACCCATTAAAAGTAATTACTTTAACTATTCTGCACAACTCCCAATACACTTTTATTTTTCTATACGAATCTCTTACATTTCTTTAATTCTTCATATCTCAAAATAGGTACAAATAAAAATTATATAAAATATATATTCTAAAACTAGACACCTAGACGATTCTAACAAGACCACACTTGAATATTTTTTTAAAATTAAATCATTACCATAATATTAAGTCAAAGTTAAACAATAAGTAAAGTGAAAATTCATTAAAATTTTAAACACATTTACCCACAACACTTTAACCATTAAACTCCACTACATAAATTAACGTGCCCAAAAGAAACGTGTCAACTTTCGCGGGACGGAGGGAGTATGATTTTAAAGAAATATGATCATAAAATCATAAGATTTTAAGATTATGATGGAAATTTTAACAACTATGTTCATGAGAAGTAGAGTGGTAGGTAGGGAGTAGCAAGCATAATGTGTAATGGAACGGAGATTATTTGGGGGTAAGAAGACAGCTCTTTTAAGGCAATAATTGAAAGAATGATGGGTCAATTTTGTGTAAGCTTATCTTGTCAGTGTTAAAGCTGAATGATGAATCCTTATCCGCATTTGTTTTTGTGAAAGAGGGCCACACCCACTCTTTTGTAGCCTTTCATTCATTAATTGGCCTCTTTTATAGTGTTGCTTACTAGTCCCTTCCCTCGGTTTTTTTTTTAAGTATATGTTTGTGAAATTATTAGAGTTTAACCTTTGAAATTTAGAGTTTAGATTTTGGAGTTTGAAATTAATGGTGAAAAATAATTTTAAATTTGAATAATGAAGTTTGGTAATGTAATTTTAAATTAAAGTTTAGAGTTTGGAGTTTGGAAAGCTAAAAGCTGTGGGAGATGAGCGTTCAGAGTTTAGAGATTAGAGAGTAAAATTTAGCGGTTATTGTAATTAATGTTTACTATATACTACTCCCTCCGTTTTTTTTTGTTAGCTACTGTTGATTAATGGGTACTGTTCACTTATATACTTTGACTTAAAGTTTTCTCATGGTTATACAAGTTAAAATATAGCCAAGTGTGATCTTTTTAGATTCGTCTCGTCTTGTAGATTTTAAATATCGAACTTTTAGAATTTTTACATGTACCGAATTTGAATTATTAATGGTTTAAAATGTGCATTGGACTGCGTGCTGAGTGGGTTCGTAGCTGTCTTTAAAAAACGGAGGAAGTATGAGATTTTAGATTATTTTTAGTATATATTTTAAATGCTAAACACTAATCGCTAGCATTTATTCCCAAACGCAGCCTAAATGTAACATAAGGAAATGACACGATATTTAATGCAAGAAATAAAAGTGCTAAGTGGAAGTCTTACCCCTTTAAAAATATTTTATATATGGTAATATAACATTTATTATTAAACATAGAAGAAGAAAAGCGTTAAACTTACAAAGAAACGGAGGGAGTATATATTTATAATTGACTTTCACTGTTTCCACCGCATATATGTTTGTTTTTTGGCCATCATGCTTCCCTTTCAATTACTAGTAATTTGGTCTATAGCCTATAAGAATAGGTGATCGCCAAAGCCAAGTTCTTTACTAAAATAACTCTTGACTAAAACGTGAAAAATTTTGACCTCAAAAGAATAATCTTTATCTATTATTACTCCCTCCGTCCCATTCCAAATGGCCTACTTTCTCCGTCTCACTATTTTTGTTACGGACCCACCCAGCACGTATGCCGATACACATTTTTAACGGTTAATAACTTAAATTGTGTACAACGAAAAGTTATAAAAAGTTAATTGTCTAAAACTATACGATTAGACGAATCTAACAAGATCTCACTTGACTATGTTTTTTCTTACATAGCTATGATAAAAATTCGAATCAAAGTTAAACAGTGAATAGTGCCAAAAAACCATCCGTCACAAATATACTGAGACGGAGGTAGTACTTATTATTTTTTGATATCCCATTACAAATGTCTTCTTTCTATAAATAGAAATAATTTCCCCCCAACAACTATGTGGATCCCACCATATACTCACAAACCAACTCTACCTTAATTCCCGTGCCCAATAGTAACAAGACACTTGGAGTGGGACGGAGGGAGTATAATTTTAGAATTGTGTTTGGTAGAAGTAGGGATAGAGGTGAGAAAATTGGGGATAGAGTGAAACATGAATGAAACATGAAGCGTGTGGTACAAGAGAGTTTGTCCGCTTTACGCTATGCCCTATGGGACTTTGGAGGCTTACTAAAACGACATCTCTCTCTCTCTCTCAAGTCTCAAGCAATTGATTGTAAAATTGTAATGTAGTAGTACTAGTAATGTAAAAACAAGGTGAATGACTCCCATTCTCCCCATTAATTGCAATTTTAACTTTTACCTAGCAATACTTCCTACACGATTTATCATTTAACTTCTTGTTGTAATAAAATACTTACCACTTCTCTTTAAATGGGCCAATCTTTGATTGTGATATTTATGCATTTATTAGATTATGTACTGCTCACCATACCAAATACTCCCTCCATTTTTTTTTTAAAAAAAAAATGTTACGTTCATTTTAAAACTTTAACTTCTATTTTTGTTATAGTTATAGAAAATAAAATATATCCAAATGAGATCTTGTTGGATTCGTATCATCTTGTAGCTTTTAAATATCAAATTTTTAGAATTTTTATTTGTACCGAATTTGAGTTATTAATCGTTGAAAATGTGCATTAGCATACGTGCAAATGAGAAGTATAACATTTAAAAAAAACGGAGGAAGTGTAAGTTATATTACATTTTTCAGGTAAACATTGACACTCATGTGTCGAAAAAGGTTTGTGGGAGTCTAAATCACACAAATTACAAAGGAGAATAAAAGGGAGTGATAGGGGCCATGTGTGAATCAAACTCCCAATCATAATATTGGAAGTCACGAGACATGACCATTAGTAGGGGTCAGCATGGTCTGGTTTATGCCGGTTTAGGCATAAACCAGACCAAACCGTAATTTTACGGTTTTTAAATTTTTCAAACCAAATCAAACTGTATTTTAATTATTCCAGACCAAACCAAGTTTAAACCACGGTTTGAATCACATAATATACTTTAATTTTTTCAAACAAATACCTAATGTGATATAACCACAAACAAAATACATATATGTCTTTAATATCTAATAAATGTAATTTACAAGTCAACATTCAGATTCCGAGATTCGTAACTTAGAACTCTCAAATATAAATAACATTTAGAGTTGCGAATTGGACTTAAATTTTTTAAGTCATGAGTATTAAAGTTGAGTTTAGTTTTAAATTTGATAATCAGGTCTATGGGTTGGAGTTATTTATTAATTTAAAATTATAAATATATAGAGTAATATATATTTAAAAAATATTTAATATTATATATACGTATATACGGTTTACGGTTTAAAACCCGTATTTTTTTTTTCAGGGGTAAGGAGGGCCGAAGCTATGTTATTCCAGATATTGCAAGGGGTGAATCATGCCATACAAATCGAGAGCTAAAAAGCTCAGAATGTTTCCAGGGGCCTGTCAAAAGGAGAAACACCTAACATAGTAAAGAGCCTGTCTAAAAGGCTTGGAACCAACATTCCAACAAGCAGTAGATCAAGCCATTAAAAAACATAAGAAGGGAAAAGGTAAAATCATTGAGAAGTGAAATGGGCTGGCAAGCTTGCTGCCTGAATTCTTTCTGAGGTCTGAGCTTGGTTAGATGCTTCAAAGGCTTCTATGTGAGACTTAGCAAAGTCTGGTGGCCTCCCACTCCATTTAGCATCTGTGTGAGATTTTGCATTGTCTGGTGGCCTCCCGCTCCAGTTAGTATTGAAGCCTCTGGAACATGGGTAGAAGGATCTTCCACGGAGACCGCGGTATGATGGCTCTCTGGAAGGGTAATTTGAATCCAACGTGAGATAGCTCCAGATGGCTAGATACTCCAGTCCGAGGAGGAGGAAAGAAAACGTGGGAATATAAAGGACGAAGCTTTGGGATTAGCAGGAGCTGAGGGGGAGAGTTGCCGTAGACCAAGATCGAGAGCAAAGAAATCAATAGCAAAGCAAAAACAACAAGAAATGGGATGAATGATAGAATGATAAGGACGCTTCAAAAATCAAAGAGATATTGAGGCAATGAAGTTTAGAAACAACCTTGTCTCTTCTAAATCTTCAACAATGGATAACTAACCTTGGATTTGCTTTAAGATCCAAGAATCGTGGAAATAGCTCATGGCCAAGACACGATTGAATGATGAGGAATTTTCGGTTTCCCTCAAAACTCTATAATGACCTTTAGAAAATGTTCATGCATCAAGCAAGATGTTCATTAATTCAAAAGGTAAGTTACAAAATGAGGGGGATGAGCATATATATAGCTCCCCCGAATCCAACAACTAATACAAAGGAAATAACAAGTCTTACGGAAATTAAACAACTAGCTAATGACATCCAACAAGCTATTAAAAACAAGAAAAATGATTTAGCCAAAAAAAAAAAAATGGAAGGAAAGGATGCGGTTAAACGACATGATGCGGTCTAGCTTGGGCAAAAGGGGCAATGCGGTTTGTTATGTTAAAGAGGGATGCGGCCTTGGAGGTTTCATGCGGTTTAAAAAGAAAGGAGAAAGGGGCAGGTGCGGTTTACGTATGAAAAATGAGGGGAGGGTGCGGTTTAACCCAAGAAAAAGAGGGGTATGTGTGCAAATATGGAGAAGAGGAGATGGGATGGTGGTGCGGTCTCTTCATTTTGAAAGGGATGCGGCTATGCGGTCTTTTGGTGTTGGCCAATGCGGTCTTGCCCATGGCCGGTGCGGTCTTGACCGCACCGGGGAGCCTCTTCTTTTCCAAGTGCACGGAGGGTATTAGGAGGTGGTGTCGAAGTCGCCGGGAATGATGGGGAGGGTGGCCGATGCTCTCGGGTGGTGGCAGTGGGGTTGGAGACCAAAACCACGGACGGAGGAGCGTCGGAAACCTCGGCTGGAGGTGGCTGCGATCTTGCGGCGGTGATTCGGGGTTTTCTTCTCCGGCCAAGCTTCGATTTTCGGGGGTTCGCCGGAATAATGCCATGGTGATGGAGGACTGCCAGAGATGCCACGGTTCATCCCAGGGGCTACCGATAACTTGGGGATGCCAAGGGGGAGGTTCCGGAGGGGAAATGGCTGGCGGTCGTGGTTGCAGCAGAAGGAGGCTTCCATGGCCGGAACTTGCAGCGCCGGGATGGAGGCTGCTATAGTGTTGCATTGGGGGCGGCTGTTGATGGCCTTCATGGCTCGCTGTGGCTCCGGCGGGGACGAGGACGCTCGCCTGAAACGCATGCAGAGATGGTGGCCGTCGAAGTGAGCTGCCGGGGAGGATAGGTCGGAGATGACGGCGGCTCGGCTGTAGACGATCAGAGGAAGCAACAGTGTCATCGGTTTTTGTCCGTTGGTGGGATTTCTCGCCGGTGGGAGGGCGATGTCGAAAGCCGGCGGCTGGGGTGGCAGGCAGGAGACTTCCTCGTCGGGGAAGGCGAAATGCCCGTTGGGGGGGGGGGGGGGGGGGGGAAGCTCTCCTAAACGCAAGATGGCCTTGCGAAAACCGATCTTGAGCTTTTAAAATTAACGCAAGTTGAACCTGCGTAGTCCTCCTTTGGGTCTTGAAACTTAACGCAGGATGAAGCTGCGTGGTCCATTTGTGAGTCTATCTTGCTAACGCAAGATGGAACTGCGACGCGGATTGCTGGGCCAAATTTAATTCCACTTTTGCTTTGTTGGGCTTTTGATCCAGTTGGGCCAGGGCTTCTTCTTCTTGATTTAATCAGTCTGAGTCTACTGGAATCCTGATCCGGATTACTCGAAATAGTTCTCTGTCTGCTCCATTTAATTAATCCGGACCCATTGGAATTTTGATCCGGATTAATTTTTGGGTTATTCCGGATAACTACATCAAGAGTATTCGTGGTGGGCTAGGGGAAGAATTCCGCTTGGATATCGATGAAAGCGAATTAGGGGTCTGAACTGGTTTCAGGTGGGTTGAAACGTTGGTACATGTTGCCTGAGGGCCGACGTCAGCTTCTTGGATATTTGGCAAAGAAGAGAATTGATTGCTAGTAGTGGCTGGGGCCTTTCATCGAATATCTTGTGGGTTGATCGTAAGTCTAACTGGGCGGCGACGTTGGGGGTCGATCATCCAAGGGCGGCGACGTTGGGGGCCGATCATCCAAGGCCCAAAATCAGAATCCAAAATTGGGGGGGGGGGGGGGGGGGGGGGATGGTTGACCTAGGAGTTGTTTTTCCGATCCTTAGCGATTTCCTCTTGCGTGATCTTCGATGGGCAGTGGGTCGACTGGTGACCAATCCTTCTACAATGGAAACAAATGTTGCTCATGTTTTCATACTCCACAGCAAAGACTCTACCATCCATCCGGACCTTGGAAGTTAAGGGCTTGTCCATATCAATTCTAATTGCCAATCGAGCGAACTTGCCTCTAGAAGTATCATCTGTGTTGAAATCAAGACTGACTATATCGCCTATTTTCGATCCAACCCTGTGGAGAGTTTTTCTATTATACATGTAGAGAGGCAGTCTTGAGAGGCGGATCCAAGTGACCATAGAGTGGATTTGGCAGTTGATGGGGTCGAAAGACTCGGTCCATTGTTGAACATGAAGATAATTTCCAGCAATCATCCAGGGTCCACCTGTTAGGGCTGTAAGTGCCTCTGCTTCTCCAGTGAAACGTATAACAAAGAAATCGTTGTCTACATCAATGAGGGATAGAGATAGATATAAAAATAAAATTATAAATGAAAATTTAAATAAAAAAACAAGTAATGTTTAGTTAATACCAAAGCACAGTTGGCTTAGTGGTATGTGATTGTGATATTTTAAGCAAAGGTGTCCTGCTTCGAATCTTTCAATGGGTATTTTTATTTCAGCTAAAGCATTAGCAAGACTCGATTCACAATCATCTTTTAGGAAAAAAGAAAAAAGAAGAAGGAAGAAGAATGAAAATCATAAAAGTATTTCATTTTTTTCGGGGAAAAGTATTTCATTTTTTTCGGGTGAACAAATGGAAAACTATTGTATTAAGTCTTTGTAAGAAAGTCAGAAGAGAAAAATGATCGTCCACATTAGCAATGGGGGGGGGGGGGGGGGGGGGGGGGGGGGTTATTAAAATGGATTTTTAGCAAACTTTTAAATGCCAAGAATTTTAGCAACTTCATAAGGCTGATATTTTGTTTGCCATCTTTTTTTACTCCATATATATTGGATGATGATACCTAAGAAAAGCCAGAAAAATCCCCTCCTCATAAGAAGAGAATAAATACATCATTTTCCTAGTAAGCAATTTACCAAAAAGCTATGGCAATATCGATCCAGAACTACCAAACAGATCAGATAACAACAACACAAAAGGAATACTTATATGATTTAATTAATTAATATAAAAATTGAATATTGTTCCTGGGCTTTCTAAGATATGATGCCTAGATCCCTCTGTTGTTTCCCTGTCCAACCTTGTTCACTCACTTGAGTTAATAATACTAAATAACTCGACACTACATGTCCTTGTCTCACGAACCTTGTTCATTGTCAGCTTCTTTCCAAGTTCTCACAAACTCAATATACCCCAAATCACCAAAGGAGAAAAAGACAAGCAAAAGCTAGAGATGAATCAAAATCCAACCTACTAACACATACGCTATTCGATATTCCATTACCTTTTTCTTCCCTATCCAATAAATTATGCAAACAGAGTAGTACAACTTATTCACTATCCTTAATTCTAGCAGAACCCAGCCTGCCATTAACTATATACTTCCTCCGTCTCACTCCTTCTGCTACAAATCATTTTTTGATACTATTCACTGTTTAACTTTGATTCAAATTTTTATCATAGTTATGTAAGAAAAAACATAGTCAAGTGAGATCTTGTTAGATTCATCTAATCTTGTAGTTTTAGACAATCAATTTTTTATAACTTTTCGTTGTACAAAATTTAAGTTATTAACCGTTAAAAATGTGCATCAGCATACGTGTCGAAATGGTGTGTAACAATTACACTGAGACCGAGGAAGTATATACACAATTTGGGGAACATTAAACCTGCATAATATCAGCAGGTAACACAGGTCTGTCACAGGGCCAGATGATAGGAAGACACAAATTAAACCATCAAAACACACGAGATTCTTCTCGATGACTCTATAGCATAAAGCACATAGTATTTTTCTCACCTCTTGCATCAATCCAACAGAATTTAACAAAGCACAACAGAATGTAATCCACATTTTAGAAAAATATAGACAATTTGAAGAATGGGAAAACATGATTAAACCTTTATTCTACCCTGTCCGAAAAATGGCCCTTGATATGGAGCCCCGACCCAGAATAATAGCGCCCTAACCCCTTCCCTCCTTTTAGTGCGCCTATAAATGGTCATGTCTATAATCCATTAGTACCCATTTGTTATTTCTTTTGTTACAAATTATTTGTGTGTGGTAAATATTAACAATTCTATGATAACAAATGGTACTCCATTTACATTTAATTTGCCGATATTGCCCAGTGCGTGAGTTTAATTACTGACAGTAGGAATGAGAGATGAAAAAAGCATGACCAAATCCATAGGAAAAATATTGGGTTCAAGAATACTAGTACTAATAAATATGATACTCATTTTTAAATAGTGGAAACAATAGATGAAATCTATTTATACATTTATTAGACAATACAAACAGAATTTGTTTTCAAAGTCCAAAAACAAACCACACGCCCAAATGTGTCCCCCTATTACATGAATACAAATCAAAAGAAAAGGATAATGAACTAGCAGATAGGCAGAGGCGCACCATTCCAGCCCTCCAGTGACTCCAACAATGGATCAACAATAAGACCCTTGCTCAGTGCAGTGAACACCTTGTCGCATTCCTCCCCCGGAGAGGTCACATTCTCCCCTGTCAAGAACTTGGTCCCCAATTCCTCCCTGATGAATTTGTACAGAGGATACGATCTGCATTCCGATATCTTGTTGGGAATTGCCGGATTCCCACTCTCCAGAGCAACTCTGGCGCTCTCCACTTCTTTCGGCAGAAGCTCCTTCAGTTCTTTCTCAAAAGTTTCAATCTTCTGGAAGATCGAAGTCGTCGCGTTCTTCTCGGATTCCCCGTTTTTCAGGGCGTGTTCGACCAGGACCTGCCTCAGTTTCTGCATCAACGGGTATGTGCCGCTGCAGGGGTCGTCAATGTATGCGAATACATACTCGCGGTCGACTATGCGAAGCAAGTCCTTCTCGCAGAATCGCGAAGGGTGGAGCTCACCGTTCAGGCCGGCGGTTAGAGTTTTCTTCGCGACGTGGCTGACGGTGTTCTTGACAGCGTGCCGTAGGTTCTCCTCCAGGTGCCTGAGATCAATGGCCTGGCAGAGCGCAATGAGGTATGTGGAGGACATGAGCTTGAGAATGTCCAGAGCCTCAACAGTTTTGCGAGAAGAGATCAGCCCCAATGAGTTCACGTCCTGGTTGTGTTGCTCGGCGCTCTGCACGTGGTTCGTGACGGGGTTGGCCAGGAATTGGAGCTCGGAGCAGTAGGCGGCCATGGCGATTTCGGCGCCCTTGAAGCCATAGTCCAAGCTAGGGTTCCTCCCTCCGGACAGGTTCGATGGCAAGCCATTGTTGTAGAAGTCGTTGACGAGTTCGGAGAATTGGGCGAACATCAGCTTCCCAATTGACGCTATGGCCAACCTAGAATTGTCCATGGACACACCAATTGGCGTCCCCTGGAAGTTGCCGCCGTGCAGCGCCTTGTTCCTCGAGACGTCGATCAGGGGGTTGTCGTTAACGGAATTGATCTCCCGTTCAATCATCTTGGTGGCAGATCGGATGACCTCAATCTGTGGTCCCAACCACTGGGGGGATGTTCTGAGAGCGTATCTGTCCTGCTTCGGCTTCTGCAGGGGATCCATCTCGTGGAGCTTCTGCGCGGCCTTAACGTAGGCACTGCCGTCGAGAATGTGTTCCATTATAGCCGCGGCCTCGATCTGCCCCGGATGGTGCTTCAACTTATGGGTCAAATGATCGGTGAACTCCGGCTTCCCATTCATAACCTCGGCGAAAACAGCTGACATGACTTCAGATAACAGAGACAGTATATTGGCTTCGTAGAGTGCGATTGATGCCAATCCAGATCCAACGGCGGTGCCGTTGACGAGGGCGAGGCCTTCCTTGGGCTGAAGTTCGAAGAACCCGCCCTCGACGCCGGCGAGCTTGAAGGCTTCCGCGGCGCTCAGGGCTTCGCCGTCGGGTCCGACGGCCCTGGAATTGGGGCGGCCGGTCAACATCCCGGCAATGTAGGATAAAGGCACCAGGTCGCCGGAAGCGGTGATGGTACCGCGGAGGGGCAAGCATGGGGTGATGTTGTGGTTGAGGAATTTGGTGATGGCTTCCAGGATCTCGAAGCGGATGCCGGAGTAGCCTTGGAGAAGAGTGTTGATCCGGACGAGCATCGCCGCTCTCGTGGCGGAGTGCGGCAGAGTGTGGCATGATTCCGTTCCGTTACCAAATATTCCGGCGTTCAAAAACCTGTCAGATATAGATATAGACGATCAGGCCAAGCCCAGATTTATTATTGCGGGTAAAACGGTCAACAGTCAACTCATAGGCGTGCTTTTAAAATACTTATTATCGATCATTTTCAATTATGTTTTTTTTGCTGAACTATTATTTTCAATTATTAGTTGTACTAGTTGTACTAGTATTTTTTTTTTTTGAAAAAAAAAATGTATATTCACCCATATCTTACAGCAAATCTGGCAAAACATCGATTAGGTAAAAATATTAATAACCATAGTCTTGCAACAAGTACTTTTATTTGAGTTTCGATAATTGAACACAAAAATAAATAATCATCTAACTTCACTGTTTTTACATAATAACAGAACAAAATTTGGGAAGACGCAAAATCATTTCCACATGCAACGTAGAGCGCAATGCAATTAATTAATATATACTACTGCTATATATGGAAGAAAGTATTAAATGAACACCCGTTAGATCTGAATTTGGCAGCTATTGTACAGCAAGTTTTAAATTCACCTTCAAGAAAACACAAATTAAGAACCACCTATAAATAAATTTATTAAATACTCCATATATATAAAAAAAAAAGAAATGAATAATTACCTAATGAGCTCCTTCTGCAGGGCGCCTCCCTGCTTGGTCCTCCGGTGTGACGTGGCACCAAAGCCGGTGGTGACTCCATAACTGTCGGTCCCCTTATTCATGCTCTCCATAACCCAATCGCTGCTGGCCTTCACGCCGGCCCTCGCCGACTCCGCCAGCTCCACTTCCACGGCGTTGTCCCTCGCGGCGATCGCAGCCACCTGCGAGATCGTCAGCGTCTCACCGCCGAGCTTCACCAGCGGCTTCCGGAACTCCTCAACCATCCGCTTCACCTCATCCAAATGGCTCCCCTTGAGCGACTCCGCCGCCTGCTCCCAGTTCAGAGGGTCCTTGCCGGCGTTCTGGTCCACGCAGAAACCGTTGGAGTGGTAACCGTTCTCCTTGACAGCCGCCGCCATAATGATCAATCGGAGGAAAGTTCGTAACGAAATTCAAGCAACTCAAACACGATAATCCACACACACACAAAACTCACTCCGAAGTAAGGTAGATAGATAGGTATAGATTAATGGTGGTGCAAGTATATATGTGTGTGTGTGCGGCGTGATTGATGATATGAGGAGGAATTAGCTAGCTAGGTGGTGTTCCTCTGAAATGTGGTAGCTAAGATGTGTGGATTTAAATAGAGGGAAAAATGGTGGGGGGAGGAAAGGAGAATAACGTGTAGGGATTACACATGGAGAGTTTGGTAGGTGGGATTGGCGATGGAGAAATAGTTGGGGTTAGGACGATATATGGAGGAGGAGACGAGTCAATTTGGTGGAGTTTGTTGAGGATTCATCTCCACCGCTCGATCGTCCTTTTCCACGGCTCAGATTGCCTTTGGGTTTTTATGGGATTTTTGGTTTTATAGGTTTATTGGTTTTAAGGGTTGTGGTGGTTGGTGGCATTATTATTACTTTCTTCTTATTATTATTACTACAAATCTAATTAATTTTCCTTTTATCAGAACTCATCAAAATTAACTCGCAATCTCTTTTAAAATACAAAAGCAAGTTATCTATGAATTAATTTTACATAACATATTTGCGACTCTTACTTTTTTAGTGTTCACGTACAGGCTAACATCATATCACAAATAGATAAATACTACTACAATCTATAATGTACATTAATATTTCACTAAATGCAATCATTGCTATTTGGTGAATGTAATATACATATATTATTCTAAATTTTTTTGGAAGAGTATATATATATATATTATAATTCATTATATAGAGTAATATTAGATAAATAAGTATCATTTAAATTTTTTAATTTAGTATTTTGCTATTAAATTGAACCTTATTGACATATACATTTATTATTTGTAATAAGATTTAATAAATACAACAAATAACATTAATTTCAATAATAATAGCTATTCATCTATTAAATAAGATTTATCATCATTTTGGAATTTTAAAATCTCAAATTTAGCTTTAAACTTTTGTGAGGAAATTACAGAACTCCTTTTTTTTTTAGTAAATTATATACTTTTCCTTTCATAATTATTTGTGAGGAAAATTATATTTTTTTAAAATTAATAATACTACTTTTTAATTTTTCGGGATTGAACTTAAGGGTGTTTGGATAAGCTGCAAGAAAATTGATTATCCGCTTATTGTGTTTCCAAAACGTAAATAATCAGTTTAACCGCTAAAAAAAAGGTGCTACAAACCTGATTATTTGCATTTTAAAAACACAATAATCAAATAATCTATTTTATATCGCTAATCCGAACACCCTCAAAAAGTGATTATTTATAAATGGAGTAAATAAACAAGAGATAATAATAAAACTTTCGGACCAATAACGTAAAAATAATGATATTTATGATGTGGCAACAATTCTCACTTCCTAAGCAAAAAGGATTTGGTACGCCGTACGTGGTGCCTCAATCATATACTTCCTCTGTTTAAGTATAATTGTTACATTCCCCTCCAGTACGTATGCCGAGACATATTTTTAATGTTTAATAACTTAAATTGTGTACAGTAAAAAATTATAAAAAGTTGATATTATAAAACTACAAGATTAGACGAATATAACAAGATCTAGCTCACTAGACTATATTTTTTCTTGCATAACTATGATAAAAATCTGAGTCAAAGTTAAATAGTGAATAGTATCCAAAAGTCAAATGTAATAATTCTATTGAGACGGAGGTAGTATATCCATATATAAAACCAAAATTCAATTTTATCCACAATTTGTTTATATATAAAATTATAAGTATATTTTTAATTTATTTTTGATCTAGCAAAAAAAATTATTTTTTGTTAACGGATTGAGGCTTGACTTAATGGTAAAATCTCTTTAACCTCTCGTCTTAGTTTGAATTTATTTTTATATGCAACTAATTTTTTTTAAAAATTATCTATATAAAATTATAAAATACTTTCTTCGTCACAGTACTAAAATTAAACAGTTTCATTTGGTGGTTCTCTTCTAAGATGAAATATTTTATATAAGTAAAAGTCACAAATTTTAAACTCGGTAGTATCAATAAATATAAATCTACAATTATCACATTTTATGATGTATCACCACTCAAGTGTTTCATCTTCCCATAAAGAAGGACTATTATATACTCCCTCCATTCTCTTTTAATTGTCTTTTTAGAAAAAAAAAAAAAAGTATTTCAAAACAGTTATCATTTTGTATATTTATATAATGTTTTTTTCAATATTATTCATTTATTATCATAAATATTACTCATTCTATCTCTAGTTCTCCACTTCAACTCTAATTTTTCTTGATTTGTGTAAATAGAAGAGGGGCAAAAATTGTAAATGGGAGAGTAGTCATTACATTTATTGGTATATGGGATTTGTTCTAAAACGTCCACTATAAGTGAACGGAGGGAGCAATACTCGTTGCATGATAGCAGATTTGCTCGCTCCCAAACATCCTATATAATACCATATATGTATATTGTTGTAGATGCATATGCAGGCATGTCAACCATGAGCGGATTCATGGAACATCTCTTAAATTGTTAAAATTTGTTTTGTAAGCTTTAATGAAATTTCCAAAATTGGCTTAGTTCACTCATCAATGTTTTCTGAGGTGATACCGCTATTCTCACTTCCAACTTAGTATTTCTCAATTTTTCGCATTACCACGCCACTGTCCTTACTTTCAACCTTACTTTTTCATTTTGTGACACCATTAAGTAATATTTTTTATATTCGTCATTAATTTTACCATATGTTTAAACGCACATTGTGTCGTATTTTGAACTAATTAAGTTTATTTAATCTTACTTTGTTCATCCAATTGGAATGAATTTTAGGATGAGTTAATTAATTCACAAATTTTTTTGCTACATGAGATACAATTGAAAGATAAAGGTGGGAGAGAGCCAGGTCGTTAGGATTCATCAAACATCATCTACTGTAAGATTTGTAAATTGAGAACTAGTAGTCTACTAGATCTAGAGTGTGACATGCATATGAGTTTGTACCATCTCTTTAAAGTTTAAATATAGAACATTATGCTTCATGTAAAATAATATAGAGTTATAATTAATATAATAAAATATATTATATATATATTTCTAGTGTGATCACATTTAATATATGTTAAATATGGTCATCGAGCGCCTTCACCACTCTCTCTCACGTAATTAGAGAGTACTTGCCTAAAACCCCAAAAACCATGTACTATCTATTTGACTAGCTATCAAAGTGTATGCATATATATATTGAAGTTTTAGTACAAAAAAGAATGGTAATAGAAATGAAAAATTGGTGAAAGGTTTGTGAAGTAGGTATGACTAGGAAGAGGAGGAGGAGGTGGGTGGGAGAAAAGGAAAGTGGAGGTGTGTGAAATTGTCATCACAGAAAATTTCCGACAGGTACCCATGAATTTTCGGGGGGGTGAAAACAAAATATAATTGGTGACTGTAAAGGGCCTCCTTATTGAGTAGGTCGTCGCATGACGCACATCATGTAATATAATTATCCATTACAAATAGTATAACAATAATATGAACTAATCAGAGGTCGTAATAAGGAAACTAATTTAATTAGTTTGGTTCACTTTCCTGGTGAAAGGTATCTAACAAAATGTGGTAGATGTAGTGGTGGCACAACAGGGACAGCTGATCAACGAAGAATACAAAGAAGGTTAGATGCAGAAGAGAGACTTTAGAGACAAAATATATATATATATATATATATATGGGTGTGGAGTGTGGACGGACCAAATATCAACAAAATTATATATTTACCGAATAAATTAAATTAAAAACACATGCAATTAGTTGTAGAGAAAAGTACTATATATCACGTTGAAAATATCAAAAAAGGGTCTCTAGCCTGACGGAAATTTTATACTCCATTTAATTTACGTAGTAGGTTGCAAATTGTAGTACTACTAGTACTAGTTGTTTTTGGTGTGCAGACGATTTTGACTGATCGGTCAACGGCCCGGTCAAAGCTGACCACCGTTTGGGCCTCGGGCTTTGGAGAGTGTGTTCCGATCATTGCGTGGTAATTACTGAGTAATGTGGCGGGAAGATCGATTCGGTCGGGACTTTTGTCCGAATTAGGACAAGTTGAGATTAGATTTTGGTTTAATGTTTAAACTACGGGGTAATTGCAATTTGCACGGCTTCAGACTGATTGTCTCGAAATTGTCAGTGCATTGCAGATTTGCATCTCTTAATGCAATCATTTCAACAAGTAACATGACGATGTTTAATGAGATAGACGAAATGATTAATTTAAAAGTAGCTAGTTGAAAGAAGAAAAACTACATGTATTATAAGTAATATTTTTATTTTTTGTAATAAAATGACATGTAACTTCTAGTGTAGCTCTATATATATATTGATGGAGTGGCTCGACAACAAGTGTTTACCAAATTAAACAACTCAAACCAAGTTAGTACATAAATAATCTACCCCCCAAAAAAAAAAAATTGAAAAATTCAACTAGACGTAGTTTAATAAATTAATCAACATCATAAATTTTATATAATTATAGAGAATACAGTTAGGTAGGTATAGCCGCACTGGCAACCCATCTCTCCCATCTGCAAACTGTCAAAACCATTATAGATTTTGGGTCAAGTGGTCTCATCATAATTTCAGCTTGGCTTTATGTCTTTAACCACGCTCTTACTCTAATCTGATTTCTGTAATGGTATAACAAATGCAACAGCTGCAGACAGTGCTAAAAATAATGTGTAGACCTTTGTAAAGTGATGTATAAGCCTTATAAAGTGATGTATAGACGGTAGTTTATTGTTTTATTAGTTTTTTATTCATAACCTCCGTCCATCACTTTTTTATACTCAAACATCATTTTATATACACATACCTATTACTTTTGAATGTGCCAGCACCTACAGGACGCCAGCACCCAAACAATTTCCCTCCTACTCTCCTATCAATTATCATAATCATGTCAAAATATAGACACACATTTATTATCCAAACTAGTTACCAGCTTTGGAACACGTTTTCTCCCTCTAGGGTTGATCTTATCATTTGATCTTCCATCTTCTTTTACTTGTAATGCCATTTTATTCGATTTGATTGGAGGCTTTAGTAGCTAACGAGTTGTGGCCGATTGGCTGTACATTTTGATTCTTTCGGTTTTTGCTCTAGCTAGTTTATCTTCTAATAAAATGAAACAATACAGTAAAAATTTGGTAAAATGAAACATAATCGTGAGGTATTTTATTTGATAGGTTGCAATTCAAATCTCAACCACTCATTTGGTAATTGGAAATGGTGGAGATATATTATTATAAAAATTATACATATATATTGTACACATCTATAAATATTTAGAACAATGTCTAATTGCTGGTCTACTAGTTCCAACATAAGTGCTCACCACACAAATTATTACTCCCTTGTCTCAATTGAAATGTCATACTTATTATTTTTTAAAGTCTCATCATAAATGTCTTTTTTTATATAAATAGAAATAATTTTCCTCTTTAACAATTATGTGTACTCATCATATACTCACAAATCAATTCTACTTTAATTCCTGTGTCCAACAGTAACAGGACATTACTAATGGGACGGAGGGAGTATAAATTTTTGAAATGTGTTTTGATCCTATTTACGCATATCTTAAAAAACTATTCAGAGGGTCGTCATACTTAACTATTAAATTTTTATAGGATGATTATCAAAATAAAGGAATGTGCGTATGTTGATGTTTTTTCCCCACTCTTTTTAAGTCTTGCTCCTTGTTATTATAATTGTTATGAGCCATTTCTTTTCAGAACTTGCATAAATAAATTAATTCTCGTAAACATCTATTCCATTATATTTTAAAGTAATAAAAAGAAATTCAAGGATGATTATTTGAGTCTTATTTAAAGAATTAGTAAATTTATTCATCATTAGTATTGGAAATGGTGGATAGAGAGTGGAAACTGGAAACATGAATGAGGAACAGATAAGTAAATGCGCTGAAAATATGTAATGGGAAAACATGGCAGACAATGCTCTGCTGCCAAATATTTCCGGAGGTCCACTCATTACTCATTATTCATTATTATGCCTTGTTTATCTTCATATACTGAACCTCCTCAAGCTCATCTAGATTATTTTTTTATTTTTTATTTTGATGAGAGGAGAAGCTAACAACAGTCGGCTAATAAAGAAAAAGAAGAAAAAACTGAAGAAGAAAAACTACAAAACGACCTCACAGAGCTATGTGCCTCGGGAGGCACACGCCCATCATATCGTTCGCCAGCGTCTGCTTAACCTCATTCGGATGAAAAGCCCAAGTCGTGAAGAAAGCAAGGGAGCTCGCCCCCCTTTTAGCTAAGGCATCCGCAACAAAATTGCCTTCTCGAAAATATGGTGCCATCGAAAGCCCGGATTCTGAGCCAAAATATCCACGATGTTCTGCAGCAACGGAAACAATCTATGATCAGACTCTATGTCCTTATGAAGAAGACGCAAGGCTTCCATAGAGTCAGAATAGCAACAAGCTTGCCCAACTCCCAATCCTGAAGGCGTTGCAACCCTCTCCATATACCATGCAACTCAGCATCAAGAATCGAGGCCACTCCAACTGAGCCCGAGAAGCCTTCAATCCATGAGCCATCACCATTCCTCACAACACCCCCGAACCCAGCTTTACCCGGATTGCCAAGGGAGCTCCCATCAACGTGAAGGATAATGTCGCCATGGTTAATAGGGTGCCAACCCACAAACTGTGCGGCCATGGTTTGAGGCACACCCGAGTAAACCCGATCAAACCCTTCCCCCAAGTGGCGAGCTTGCCGCACCGCCTCCTGCGGACACGACATGTCGCCTCGGAAGCAAGCCGCGTTACGACCACACCAAATACCCCAAAAAAGTGCCCAGTGAACACCCTTCCAACCCCTACTCATATCCTTAAGGTAAGCCCCAACATCAACATGAAAGGCCTGCTCATCCCAATCAATGGCCACGCCCAGCAGCGCCCATGCATTGGCGGCCCAAGGGCAAGCAAAAAACACGTGAAAGGAGTTCTCCGCCGAAGCCCCACATAGTGAACAGGCGGCAGCTGCTGCCAAGCGGTGTTCAAACCGAACCATGTTGGTGGGGAGGGAGTTATGTACCACCAGCCATATTAAAAACCGAACCTTCTCCGCAGCACCAACCTTCCACACCCATGCCCGAGAAAAATCTCAACTGCAGCCCCTTTCCTTCAACAACCAATCATACCCACTCCTTGCCGTGTAGCGCCCGGATGATGATCCTGTCCAGACCATGCAATCGTCGGCGTGTTGGTGGGGAGTGAGAGGACCAACCTCCCATGCTTCCATCTGAATATTGTCGGGCACTTGAGTGAATAAATGATCCCAACTCCATTGATGATTCACATATATATCCTTCACCCGAAGGTTAACTTCCGAGATGTATATATAAGGAACACGGGGGCCAATGGGGCCACCTTTCAACCACAGAGAGTGCTATAGACTACAATCCCCGGATCCAAGGCGAACACGAAAACCCTGGCTTAGAAGAGGTGCCACCCGAGCAAGGGCTCGGAAAGCTGGAGAAGCTCCAGGCCTCGACTGGAAGCCACCACGACAACTGCCATACTTGGCTATCAGCAGCTGGGTGGCCGGCTTAGGCGCCTGACGCAAGAAATCCGAGAAAACCTTCCCCAAGAAAGCTACATTCATGCTGTGGGAGGTACGAATGCCCACCCCTCCCATATTCCTTGGCATCACAAATTGGGGAAAGTAATAAAAAGGGCCATTACAAGGAGTCTATTCCACTTTTAGGCCATTATAAGTTGAATTTCCAGAATTAGGCCATTACAAACACATGTTGAATGAAATTAAGCCATAAGGACCAATTTGAAAATTAATTAATTCCCAACAATTTTTCCTTTCTTTCATTAAAACCCCAAGAAAGTTTGACTTTATTTACTTTAGTCCTTTGTCAATATACTTAAGTTTTCACTATATAAATGACACCCAATGCGCTTGAAAATTGGTATCAGAGCCTAGGTTTTATTGAAGAACATATTAATTATATTATTTATAATATTTTATTTCTTGATGGAGAAGATTTAATTATTTAATGGATTCAATTAATTTGAAACCCACAAGTTATTTCCAAATTTTGGAAATAAAAAATAGAAAATTCCAAAGGAATTTCTTGAACTTGTCCCATGGACAAGATATTATCAAAATCAGTTTCTTTCCTAAAAATGAGAGGAACGGACTGGAAAGAAATTGATCCGGATAGCTCTAAGTTATCAAAAGACTTAAGAGAAATCCAAAAGACGATTCAAGATTTTGGTAACCGGGTATTAATTATACCTGGGAAAATAGATAACTTGAATCAGACAACAGATGAGATCTTGAAAGTATTTCAAGATCTAAAGAAAGAAATTTTGAATCTGAAATTTGACATTTCGGATATCAAGAAAAGGCAGAAGGATATTCCTGGATCTTCCAAGAATAACCAAGCCAATATTAGAGATGCATTCGGACCAGTACAAGCTTTACATCAAAAGGGTAAAGCAACTATGGTTCCAAAGCAGAAATCACAAGAAGAGCTTATGATCGATCTCCTGAAAACAGTCGAATGAGTGTTTCCAGGGCAGATCTATCAGATCTACAAGAATTAGCAGAATCATTTTCCCAACTTGGGATTATGGATCTGGTTAATGTAAAACCCAATGAAGTCCTTCAATTGGGTTATGCGGAAGGATCAGGATCCAACGTGACCCACGATGGACCGCCTGATGTTCCAATGAGAGAAAGTACAGACTTCTACATGAACAGGTATCCTGAGGTGCATCTTAATGCAAGACGAAACCCAGGACGGAACCCAAGTAGAGCACCAGAATCCACACCGTGGGCCAAGACGATGTTACAACCATTAAATCCATATGGCATAACACTAAACCTCGACGTTATCGACTTCCGAAACATCGAAGACCTGATCGATGAATGGGTAGCTTCAATGAAGATTGCAGCAACCACCCTGGAACTCGATAAAGAAAACTTTGTCAGATTAATAGAGCTGAGTCTCGAAGGATCGGCAAAGCTGGGCTGGAAAAACTCCACGGCTGCTTTAAAGGAGCAAATACTCGAAGGAGAATCCAAAAGCACAATTTGCGAAAGGTTTGGCCTCTTATTCAAAACCCATTTTGTAGGAGATGGTTATTTTGAAGAACAGAGAACAGAAAAAATCAAAGTCTATACCCAAGCACTGTTGGGTATGGAGTTAAGAAGTATTTGCGCAGTAGACGAATATATCTACTGGTTCCGTAAATACTATTTTCGGAGTGAAATGACAGCTGAAGTAGCATGTCCCATGTTCTTTGCAAAGATCTGCAGCCCATGGAGAGAAATGTTGATCCAATCGTACACAGTACCCCCTGGTACAGTGGACTCAATAGCTCGAAGAATGTCCTTCTTAAAGGATAAGCTCAGAGAATGGTGTCAACAGGCAGCAGCCCAAAAGAACATCAAGAGACTAAGAGGTAAAATAAAAAGAACTCCTCTTTGCTGTGAAAATAACGATTTTCCAACAATTATAGGAGAATCAGGAGAAAAGAGGAAAAAGAAGAAGAGTCGGGGCTCATACAGTAGGAGTTTCAGAAGACCTCCATTCCGAAGAAGAAGAGCATGGTGGTCCAAGAGCAAGGCCAGATCATACAAAACTGGGCAAAGAACGGGAACGACGAAGAGTTCATCCCAAGGTTCAACTAGCTCAGCAGCAAGGAGCACGGGGAGAACGACGTCCAAGAGAACATTCAGACGAGCCCATACCCGAGCCAACGAAAGTTTCAAGGACTGCAACTGTTGGAAGTGTGGAGCCAGAGGTCATATCTCACCCGATTGCCCTCAGAATCGTGAGGTACGAATGTACGAAGCCACAGAGGATATCGTGGAAGCAGTCTACCATGGAAAGCTGGTACCAGTCTATCAGTTTGAGGACATCCCCTCGGATGAAAGCATCTACGAGGAAGAATTAAGAAGTGACTCGGACTCATATTCAGATGGATCTTCAACCGAGTCTGACTGAAGAAGACAGGATTCAGACCACTGAAAACCTGTCTGGATTCTTTTCAAGGATGACGATCTCGAATCGAACCATGGAAAGAATAATGCGACAAGATTCCAACCTCAGCCCATATGACGGATTCAGAATTGGCGGGATTGGACGAGTTCTTAACCAGATGGGACTCAACCAGAGAAGACATAACATCATCTACAAGGTAAGTGCAGGTGAGTTTGCAATTCCTATGGAACTTACTGGTAATGTTATGGATATGCAATTAATTCCTAAAGAAGAAATTCTTGAGGAATTAAGCAGAATGAAGGAGGAAATCGCCATTACTATGAAATGGATCCACATAGGAGCCATTGAAGTAGTAATTAAGGCAACCTTCAAAGAAGGCATTGATTCTGAATTGCATCTATCAGTCACTGATAGAAGAATCAATAACCTTAGAGATGGTCTTCTTGGAACTATGGTAGGAAATTTATATGCTGGAAAGTTAATGTTTGACATACATCCCAGAATTTCCTATAACTTAGCTGACCAAGATTTTAGTAGAGTTCTAACCCTTCATCAGGATTTTAAAAGAAAAGATCTGATGAAAGAAGGGAACAGGCCATATTCTATAACTTATAGAATCTCTTATGCACTTTCCAATAGTCATCATTCTGACTTATTTCTTAGGAAAGAATATATAGAAATTCCTAGAATTTTCAAGGAATTTGCTAAAGTCATGACTCCAAATCCTACCCAGATTCCAAGGTTAGGAGGAGTAGACATCCAAATAAGAGATCATCCAATTCTAGACAGATCAACGAGTGCTAGAATTGAGTACGCAAGTCGTATGTCTTTTTCGGAAGACAGAATTATGGCATATAAAGGGAAGGAGTTCATCAAAGATCTAACTCCTCAATCCATTGGGGTAGATAATATAAAGATAAAATGCCCTGAAGGATGGAAAGAAATACGAGTAATATTCGACATCACTGAAAAGATTAACCGTTTTCCATGTGATGACTTATACTACTTGCAGCAGCCATCAATTGGAACCTATGAAGGAACAATTGAAATTGCAGGACACGAAATCAGAGTCTTAGGCACCGCCGGAAAAGACAATGGGGTTATGATTTTGGGATTAAGTTTTCTCGAAAATCATAAACCATGGGTAAGAAAGGATAATGGTATAGAATTTAATCTGAAGGGTCACACCATCAGAATTAAATGACAAGTCCATTCTCCATTTATATCTCAGTAGGGATAATATATGAAGAATATAAGTCAGAATATTTCGCAGCTTATATTGATTCAGGATCAGGTATTTGCACAGCAAAACCAGGAGTTTTCCCTAGCGAAGCTATGGAATCATTACCCATTATTGCAGGAAGAGATTTTTCCCAAAAAATCTTAGTACTAAATAAGGGTATTCGACAAGCAAATATCATGATTGGAGGAGCATTTGGTACACCTTGGTATAAGGTAAAAACGCCTCCTATTTACTTTCATGACACAGGAGCAGATATTTTGTTAGGGAACAATTTTATACAATCCTTTACAAAATATGTTCAAGATAACAAAAGAAATTTGTTAATATTTACCACAAGTTGTGGAAATGAGATACAGGTGTTGCGCAGGGAAAAGGCATTCAACATGTTAATGCCTATATTATTTCGCAGCAAACGTGGTGATAATGATGCCAAACTAACCCATCCAAAAATGCAGGATAAAAGAAAGTTTGGTAAGGCTTTGTTGTCTTTTAGACAGCAAGGATTTGATGAAGCTTCTATTGAGGAAATTATAAACCTCAAAGAAGCAATGCAGGAAATGAAGTCATTAAATATAACTTCACTAGACATTGATGGGGAAACTAAATTGTCCCTCGAAAATGTCAAAAGACTTATCCAGAGAAATTTTAACGAGGATCCTCTGGCATGGTGGGATAAAAACAAGATCGAAGCTACTCTACAGGTAAAAGAACAATATAAATATGAGTATGTTCGATACAAACCCATCTTAATGAATATGCAGGATAAGAAAGATATGCAGCAAATTATCAAGGAGCATATTGATCTTAAACTCATCGAGACTGGAGTCTCAGCCTATAGTAGCCCTGGGTTCTTGGTAAGAAACCACGGTGAAATAAAGAGAGGTAAACCCAGGTTGGTAATAAACTATCAAGGTATTAACAAAATAATACAGTTTGATTGTTATTACATTCCGAGTAGAGAACACTTAATTGATTGCATCAAAGGTGCTAAAGTGTTTTCTAAATTTGATTGCAAATCTGGTTTCTATCAGATTAAGATGGAGAATGAGTCGAAGAAATTCACAGCATTCTCCACCCCACAAGGGCAATATATTTGGAATGTTATGCCAATGGGGCTTTCTAATGCCCCTCAGATATTCCAAAGAAAGATGGATAATCTATTTAAGGATTATCTAGAGTTTATGTTCGTCTACATAGATGACATTCTGATTGCATCTCGAAATATTAAAGAGCATATTAAACATCTTGAAATATTTTCTGATGCATGTCACAGGGAAGGTCTAGTTCTCTCTGAGAAAAAGGCCACTATCGCTGCTAACAAAATTGAATTCTTAGGAGTTCAAATTGATGAAGCAGGAATAGAGTTACAGGAACACATTGTGGAGAAAATCCCAATTTTCCTGATATATTAAAAGACAAGAAACAACTACAGAGTTTCTTAGGAGTTGTAAATTTTGCGGGTATGTTTATTAAAGACCTTGCAAAATATAGAAAGGATTTTAGACCACTCCTGAAAGAGACTGAAAGCTCTAGATGGAAATGGGAAGAAATCCATACCAAGAGAATTCGTGAACTAAAGCAAGTCTGCAATAGCTTGCCAAAACTCGCGATACCTCAGGATGAGGATGAGCTGGTAGTCTACACAGACGCCAATGATTTTCGATGGGCAGGAGTGCTCATGAGAAAAACAACTACGGGTCAAGAACCTTGTAGATACACAGGAGGGTTGTTCACTGAACAACAAGCCAAACTTTGGCATATTAACGAAAAGGAATTCTTTGCAGTATGGAAAACATTTAAAAAATGGCCTTTATTCTTACTTGCAAAGAAATTTGTATTAAAAGTTGATAATACTAATGTTAGGGCTTTTTTAAAAAATAAACTTGAATCAAAAATTGAAAAAGCTCGTATTATCAGATGGCAAGCTGAATGTCAATATTATACTTATGATATTGATGTTATAAAATCTCATGAAAATGTTCTTGCAGATTTTCTAACGAGAGATGGAAGCATTTGAAGCTGATTCCATCATTACGAGATTCAGGCACCTCAGAGAAAACCTAGAGGAGCTATCGAAGCATTTTGGACAGCTCGAGATCAATGCATGAGCAGCTGGCCAAATACAACAGAGCGACGTGGACATGGTCCGCAACAATATACGATCCTCCCATATAGCAATGACAGCACTATGGGAAACAGTATTAGAGCCAATCAGGAAAGCGTCAGCTTCCCTGGTAAACAAAGAGAAATGTGCCCAAAAAGCTAAAGTGGTCACATATGAAGAAGCAGATTCAAGCACTGCTTCAAAGGAACCATTGTCGGATACCGACAAAAATGTTGAGCAAGAGGAAAGTCACATTTCCGAAAGCTCAAGTCAACCCACTGCCTCTGGGGTGAAAGAGGAAGAAATTAACCTTAGGCCAATGACAGGCACCTCTAAGGTTAATTCAGACGAGAAGGTCCTTTCTACTGCCTGGCTGGACTACCAAGGAAAATGGGAACAACTGGTTTCCAAAAAGGGAATTAACCCTAGCAAAGCAGTAATCGAGACATCCGGGAGATACAACAGGGTATGGATGCTCGAAGGATCGAAACCAGAAGAGGTTCGAAAGTGGTATGACTTTGGAGCATTAGCATCTGTTCATACTACATCACCAGGGTTTCCGGAAATCGAAAAACTTCCGGGATGGATAAGTAGTGCGGTGCACGAATCATGGCAGAACAACCCGCACCTGCAAAGAGGAGATATTCTGGAGCTTAAGTTCATTTCAGCGGCACCAGAAATAGTCGGAAAAGGTTCTTATCCGGTCTTTCAATTTATTAAATTACAGAGACCTGATATGATTGCCTTCAACAGAGTTAAGTCTATGGATGAGAAGGCACCATTGGTATCTTCAATCAGCGAAGATGAAATCTCCACCCGACGAGCATGGGGATTCTGGGTCTGTCTCACCGAGATGGAAAAGGGAAAAGCACAGAGTTTGCGGAAACCTCATTTGAAAAGAAGAGGTTACTCATATGGGAAAACAAGTTGCCAGCAACCGAGTCTACCAGAAAAAAGGTATGCAACATGATGCATGTTGGCCAATGGGATAACCACATATGCCCATATTGTGCAGAACAGGAGAAACCCCTATTCGGTACAAAGATCCGGGTAACCCAGAAAAAATCCGGACCCGAACAGGACAAAGGGAAGAAACGTCCAAAAAACTTTCACAAGCCAAAGTAAGATTAGCTGGATGTAAAAGAAAGAGAGGTGTCGGCAACACTCATAATTAAAAGCCGACAAAGAAGGGCAGAGTAGCTGGCAGAAAGTGGCCGACAAGAGAAGGTGGAAAGTTGACAAAAGCCACCTAACGCAATAATTCAAAAAAGGACAATAATGTAGCCGGTGGAAATTAAGGCTAAGTGACGAACGCAGTGACGTCACAAGGATTTAGAGGAAGATTGGAATCCGGGGCTGAAGTCCGCGGGCGCCTATAAATAAAGGAGTTTGAAGCAGATGGAAGGCATCGAAAATTCCTCCCAACTCTTCAAAGTATTTGTAATTTTTCTCTTTCTGCATATTTCCTTTCGAGTCTGTAAAAGTATGGGGTATTCCCCCAAGAGTCTTGTATCCTCCATGAGGAACTAAGTGTCTGTCTTCTCCGTTAGGGGAAATTATGTTTAAATAATATTTTTAATATTTCTTCAGTAAAATCCAGGCTTCCAAATATCCCGATAATATAATTAAAACCCTTTGTTCATATCTTGATACGTCCTAAGGTAGGAAACGAAATAGGACTGTGCTGTTTGTTGCTGAAGGAGCCAAGAATCGGTGAACCATCGGTCGCGGCTGCGTGGTTGGAGGAAGTCCGTAAAATCCCGGAGCTTAGGAAACCCGGCAGCAAGGCGGTCAAAGCCAAGGTATGAAGTTTAGTGCTTAATTTAATTATCGGAAGCATGATGGGCTGATATTGGACTAATGATAATGAAGAAACTAAAATCTGGGGTCAAAATGAAATAAACTAAAAGTTGGTAGGGTTAATTGAAGTTTGAAAAAGTCAAAATAGTCAAAATGGCCTTAATTTGGTCAAAGATGGTTTCTAATGGCCTAAAATTGGAAATTGATTTCATAATGGCCCAAATGTGGAAATGGTGCCTTGTAATGGCCTAAAAAATTCATTTCCTCTCACAAATTTGCTCCAGCTAACAAGGTTGAGGCCATGCCCCTTCGAGTCCTTCCAGATGAATGACCGGATAATGCGATCTACATCTGGAAGGACTCATCTAGATTATTGATTAGTTTCAAAAATTAATAATCCAGATTAATGGAAATAATATAATAACACTAGTATATTTGTAATAAATAATTTTGTATTTATATATTTTATTAATGACGTATCATCATCAATTTTATTTACTGTATAATATGGAGA
Source organism: Hygrophila difformis (assembly GCA_030278955.1). Taxonomy (NCBI): domain Eukaryota; kingdom Viridiplantae; phylum Streptophyta; class Magnoliopsida; order Lamiales; family Acanthaceae; genus Hygrophila; species Hygrophila difformis. Next base: position 10,518,924 of record JAOANR010000009.1, on the reverse strand, counting down.
CTGGAGTAGTATTCTTATATATACAGTCATACTTACCACTAAAATAATGGGCAATAAATATTCTGTTAGTTGCTTCACAATTCTACTAGTATTTTTTATATTCCTCAGATCAATTAACTGTCTTAATGTATAATGTTTGGGAAATCATTAGAGTTTAGCGTCTGAAGTTTAGAGTTTGAAGTTTGAAAGTACTCCATCCGTCCCATATTTATCTTCTTACTTTCCGTTTTTGGACGTCCCACATTTATCTTCCTACCCCAAAAAGGGAATTTTTTTTTACTAAAATGTCCCTACATGTCCATATATTTACAGAAAAACCAATCCTTAATTTTACTAACAATTGCACTACAAGACAAAAAGAGACAAATTTACCCCTCAAAAAGTACACATGAAAATAATAAAATACAACTTTCTTAAACTCCGTATCTACAGTGTCGAAGAAGTTAAATATGAGACGGAGGGAGTAATGGTGAAAAATCAGTAGAGTTTCTGTGCAGAATTGCACTGTGACTGCATATGCAGTGGTGTTCTTAAATCTCATCTTTGTAATGTTTGTGTGGTTTAAAATATCATAAATTTTTTTGACATCACAAAAATAATTATATACAACACAAATTTTTATATATCACAAATTTTCTGACATCACAAAAATGATAATACACATCACAAAACTCCATGACATCACAAAAAGTGTCTCCTCCCACTGCCTGCTTGTGCAGTGCCTGCACAGTAGCAGCGCCCGTGAAAAATAGTTTTAAATTGAGATAATTTTGTATAATAGTGTTTGGTATGTAATTTAAAATTACAGTTTAAAGTCTGTAGTTTGGAAAACTAAAAGTTGGGAGAGAGGAACGTTCAGAGGGTAAAATTTAGAGATTAAAATTTGATGGTTACTTAAATTAGTGTTTACTATATATATGTTTTTAGTCTATTTTTAGTATGTATTTTAAAAGCTATACACTAAACGCTAGCGTTTGCAGCCATAATGCAAATTTATGGTCCTATAACAATTGCACCCCACCAATTAGTTTACTCCTACAATTACTAATTAGTACTCGAGTGGATATAGGCCCCAACCCCCGTCGTCATCCTCCATTTATGGTTCGTTTGTCTAATGGGCGCATTAAAATTTTCATGACTGTCCGCCACTCGATACTAGTTAGTAGTTACTGCCACTAGTTAGGACTTAGGAGTATCTGGCATTTCATTGTCTAGATTTATGCACCGCTTATGAACATACATACTATAACACACTTGTTTAATAGGCCTTCTTATTATTAAAATATTACATTCACTAACCAACGTGTATAATCAAGTGGACCATCAGATACATACATATAGTATATAGTAGTAGTATTTGGCACACAGCAATGTACTTGTCACTTGTCAGAAACAGGGAGTGGTGGGGGAGCTGGGGGTGGCGGTCCATAGTACTGAGGAAGGGCAACGGCAGCGCGTTCTTGTCGACCACGAGCCCTACCAACCAAGTAGCAAGCAATGGCGAGTATCAAGAATAGGAGAATCAGTGGTAATGATATTACCACCACATACCCCATTATTTCTGTATATGCGTGTGCTCTCTGATCAACACTTTAAAGTGAACCAAGAATTCTTGAAAACCACTACTAATATATACTCCTGCACTGCATGCATTTCAATTGATGAACAATATTTGCACTGATGATAAGAGAAATTGTGTCAATGATTTACACAGAGTATTCCTACCAACACAAGTTAAGAATGGTCAATCTACCAATTAAGATAAAAAGAAATTGTACTACTCTATATGGGCCAGTTAATATGTTAATTGGGCCGTTCACAGTAAACTATTGGGCCGCCTAAAAATAGATGGGTATGAAGTGAGCCCAATGGATACTCGCTGGCTAAATTTGTCCATCCAGCAAGAAAAGTACTAATACACTACTACTGCTGAATACGCGTAAACGTGGTAAAGCAAGCAACGAAACTTCATTTTCCATGAACTGAATCTACTCTATCCTTCACTTTGCGATCAACAATTTCAGAGTTTTGGAGAGAAATCAATGAAATTTTGAATTGCGAAAAACAAAAGAAGCTGGCGATCAACAAAACACCTTAACAATTACCTCGAGCGGTGAAAATTTTCTGATTCTTTTTGTTGAATATTCGTTTCCTCATAGTTTTAAGCATACGAATTATGGAATAAAAGCAATCGTGATAATTTCATCGGATTGATTTTATCAAAGAGAAGCAGCAGCGCATAAAATAATCACCAAAACAGAAGAATAGGAATGAAGATCATATGCAGGAAGGCAGAAATTCGAATGAATCGTGACTTGATACGGAATGAAATAATAACAATAGGATTAGAAGGAAAAGAAGTTGAGCATCAGAGGCAGGAAGTGAACCTGGTGGATTGGCAGTGAAGCTCAGGCCTCGGCCAAGGGGGATTTTGTTTGCTAAAAATGATATCCGGAGGAATACCTACTCATCACTACTGGTTGGGAACAAATGGATAGAAATAAAGATCAACGGAGTGCACGTGACTTCACTTGATAAGCAAGAGCGTAACCGACAAGTTGATGCTATATTGCGCCGTAGCCTATGCCGCTACGGCGTCACTAAACTCAACTCGCGCACTTAACATACGGTGTAATCTTTCTGTTGGTCATCAAATACAACTCATCCTCTTAATATCAAGTTTTAGTTAAATTGTGATTTTTAATTATTATTATTATTATTATTATTATTATTATTATTATTTATTATTATTATACCGCAGCAACTTACACTTTAACTAAATACACAAGTATAAACAGTGGAGTATAATTCAGTGAATAAAAATTATGAGCAAAAGCATCGAGCCAGGTTGATGGTTTTTGTTTTCTCGATTAATCAGTCCATTTTGAAGCTATCAATACAATACAATACAATACAATACAAATTCAACTCAATGAGATCATTTTTGGGGTCATCCTTTTCAACTTAACTGGATAATACTACATCATAGTACATGTCATAAATTGGAGTACTCCAACTCCATAACCATAGAAACTTTAAATGAAAAATATACTGCTATATATTCACCCCTCATGGAGATCCAGTTTAATTATTTTCATTATATGCATACCAGGCAACACATTCTGTACAAGGAAACTCATATATCTCCATTATTATACATAAGGTGGGGGGAGGGATGGAATGTTTTGCCCATACCATCTTCCATCTTTTCATGTATTGTTCTCCAAAAATCAAGCACATACTATTAATTTCACCCCAGCACGCAGCTTATAAATCGAAAAAACAGGACCACTAACTATCACAATGGATGTTCAAGTGCACCCTTGGGCTGCTGCAGCCGGTTTATTTGCCAACCGGCGTTTGTACCGTTTCAGAACAGACACCAAGTTTTTCCTTCCCTCTGGGAAAAGCCGCGCCACAAGCTGCTGCACCTGATCGACCCTTGCTGCAACAGGATACAGCAATTTCAATGTCTTTGATCATATCCGACAGCATCGCTGCAGTTGTCGATTTCCCTCGCCCTAGTTTTGGTGGCTGCTGTTGGGGATTGGCAAAATGGACTTGTGCTGGTATATATCCAGTAGGAAGCTGAAGGCAGAAGCATGGTGCTGATAGAGAACGAGGCTCTGAGAAGGCTGGATCTATAATACCCTGTAGAAATATATACTCGTCATAAGTTGCACTTGAAAAAAAAAAAACATGAATGATTGTAGCTTCATCATTTTATCAAAAGAGGTAACTGCAAAATAAAATGTAATGGCAGCCGCCACTGGGAATATGGATGATAAACCAATGTAATGGCAGCAGCCACACCAAACTGTTCATGCAAGATAATGTGTATACCACTGGGAACCAACACCTCAGGGAACTTTTGAAGCAGACAATGTCGTATTCAACCTCGTTTTATGAAGCCCTTGGCGGCCAAAAGATTGCCCATGACTCAAGGAGTCGTCCCACTGAGAACAAGTTCGCAAGTAATTAAACAACTTCTGAGGGGAATATAAGTTCCAGATATGTCTGTCTTGCAAACTTTGAAATTTCTTCTCATTGGATTTACTATTGTAACTGTGATTGATCGGTTTAGGAGAAGCAGAATCAAGAAAAGATCTTTCATATCCCAGCCAAGTGTTCCGGGACATTATTAAAACCTGGTGGTGCGTGCTGGCAATCCAGTTTTAATTGTTCAATTTCAGTTCAACTTTTTGATTGTTGATGTTGGAAACCAATTTATTCTTGCCATGCGGGACAATGTTAGTAGCATCTTGCTTGCTATACACACTAATATATATATATATATACTAGAACGCGGACATCGCGCGCTACGCCGCGCGGAATATTGTGTGGATTTTAATTGCAATGTACTTGGATTTAGGTGGAAGGGTTAAGAAGAAAGGTATCTTAGTTAAGAGGAACTTTAAGAGGAGTTGTTATGCATAAGAACATTTTAGCAAAATATTAACAGATACTAACAAAAGCAAAGCAGTACATAATGTCATAGCCCCTTCATGAATATTGAAGAACAACTAACTTCTGGGCTTTAGTTCAGTGTCAAAAAGGTTAACCAAAAGCTGTGCATGATCCCTGCGTGCCAAAAGGTGAGCCACACATTCTGCTAGAATTTTTTTTTTGGGCATAGCATTTCAGCAGACGTTGGAATGTCTTCTAATCCTGTTTGGGTGCCTTGGTTTTAGGTTTCCTGGTGTTTATTTTTGTCTTCTTTGATGGGCTCTCATTGAGGTTGTCAGATGTATCTTCAGCACCGAAAGCAGGCAAAAGGTCCTTCGCTGTGGTGGATTCTTGATGAGGATGTGCAGACAGTTTTTTGAGGTCAGGTGTTATCCCGGAGCTTTGTGTTTCTGTGATCTGTAAGGAAGGAGGCATGGCTGGAATAATATCTGGTAGAGCTGGAATGGTATGGTATAATCGTTAGATTTAAAATAAACAACTATATTTTAGGAGTTTAGTTAGGATACTGGAAAGAACCTTCATTGTAGGGGTAGTCTTCAATTTTTGCCAATATGTAGTTGTCCTGGTCGTAAGCTGTGGATGTGCTAGACTTTTTCTTGATTGTTACCTGGTACATTTGTTGCTGTATCTCATCATTCCGGAATGTACAAAGGTCGAATCTTTCCTGTGTCCGTTAAGAAGAATTATATAAACAAAAATTGTTATTGAATGAAGATGAGTAGATGTGATTAATTCAACAAAATAAGGGAAAGGGGTTGTGCTGGTCAATATCATGTGAGAATATGAGTTAAGAGTGACGTATTACATTGGGTGTCATCTTCAAGATTTCGGTTGGGCTGATTCCCAAGAGCGTTTATGCATGTTCTTCGAAGGAGACACACTTAACAGAATTTGTTTGGTCTTCAAGTTCAAAAGTTATTTTGATTCTGTAGAAAGTGAGTGTAATGTTGTTGGTTGGGTTAATCGATCGCTATATCAATTTAATAATGCAAAGATTGGGCAGGGACATCTGAACCAACCTTTCTTCAAACTCTAGATAATCTTTACAATTGAAACACCAGTACACTTTGTTTGGATCTGCAGAGAGTCCGGTGGTGCAAACTTTGCAAGCTGTGTACGTTACTTTGCCAAGCTTCTCATCAGGTATTTGAAAATGACCTCTGCAATGATATTGTCCCTGTATAAAGAAATAAATTCAATAATGTTATCAAAAATTCCAGAAAGAATTGAAACAGTGGCAGAGGTAGGGGTATGCTGACTGCAGGAAAATGATTTGAGCATCTTTAAAGAAAGCAATTATGATATTGGTAGAGTCTGTGTTACCGAGGGAGATTGGATGAGAGTTGCTATGTCTGTGTTTGCCACAATAGAAGGGGGATTCCAGTAATTCTTCTCATGGAGCATCCTTTCCAATGTTTTTTTGTTCTGTAGCTTCCTGTAGACGGGGCTGTAAGTGTTATGCCTCAGTAGAAATTATTAGTAATGGTTTAGGTTGGTACCATTGGTGCAGGTAGGTGACTTCTGGGAACGGTGGATCATAAACGACCATTGTTTGTGTTGTTGACGACAATGATATTCCTTGTGTTCATTGTGGAATCCATAGCGGTTTTTGTTAGTCAGCGGAAATATTATATTTTGAAAGAAAATGATGCACAAAGGATAGGATTTTTTTTTTTGTACCATTGAATGCAGATGCCTTGACGTTGAACACAGCGACAATAGGTTGTTTTGGTATCTTGGGGATCAAAGTATGTGCTTCAGCATTGACCAACTCATTCCAGAATGTCAATATAATTGGCGTGAGGCTGTCAATGTGAGAAGTAAACGTATAAGAAAATTTAAATTGAGGTAATTAATATAGAGAAAAATAGTGGTGTGCTTACTCGTCTGCAACCAGTATGACTTCTTGTAGTGTGGCACCACCTCGGATCTTTGGTTGTGCAGAATCAATCACAAGTCCAACGACATCTTAAAAAACAATTCATATTGTTGTAATGGAGGATATTGGTTTTGTAAGGAAGTCATAAAGTGAACATTATGGTTAAGAATTTACACACCTATATGTTCTTTCGTTTCCAAGAAAGGCTGAAGCTTCGATAGGATGGCGAAGTCTGGCTTACCGAGGATGACATCAAGGGCACCGTCTGCAACAGGAGAAATCACTGTTTTTTGGTTCAGTTTAAGCTCGAGGCTTGGGTGGAAATCAGGTAGATCATTTCCTTGTGATTCAGCTGTCATGGCACATAGTTCATAAGTGGTGTAGAGTTTCAAGCAGTTGTCAATGAGAGTGATGTCCCGGTCAAATGCACAGGCTCGTATTTTTGTTCCCTAGAATAAACCAAAAAGCATCAGGATGGATCGAGGGAAGCAAGAATAATGGTGGTATTACTGAAATGAAACAACCAGTGTCTACATAACACACTTGCCTGTTAAAAAACTTCTGAATTTAATGATTTAATAATTATGAAATGAAACAAGCAGTGTTCTAATTTAAAAATAGGATAGGATTGTTGCTTTCTTAAAACTGACCACCATTTGGGACTTAGGGTTTTGGAGCATTCCACTTTTGCAATAATCAATCATGCCATGAAAGAGTGCTATAAATTTATTCAACAATTACTGAAAATTCAATTGAAACTGAGGAAAAATTAAGCTTTGAGAACTGAAAGTTCTAACTCTTATGAGCAGATTGGTGAATAAAAGTAATTAATCAAAGTACCTGTGCATCGACGAATACATAGCGTTTGTATTTTCGCTTCCCTGTTTTTGCCGTTCTGATGGCTGATGTTTGGATGAGCATTAGTTTGATTATCCATTGCTTCATTGTGGAGGTCAGGCTGTTAAGTGTGAGGCTACCGGGTGGAGGTGGTTTGTGTGGCTGTAGCTCCATGGCGTTCCTCCAGATTATTCCTAGTATGGCTTGTGGGTAGAGCGTTGTGCAGTAATGTGTTTGAGGGGGGTATTTGTGTGGTTGGGTGAGTGAAGAAGAGCAAGTGTATCTGGGAACTATAATATGAGGGCGTCATAATTAGAGTGTGTTGTTTAGGTAATAAGTGTGATAATTACTGATTGCTTGTCTGACATAGGAAATCTTTGAATTGATGTGGGTGTTGCTATGGGCTTCATTTAAAAATTGAGTTGTGGTTGTTTGGATTTGTTGCTTGGAGACAGATAGGTCACTTTGTAATTTTTTATTTTAGTTCTATGTATGTATACATATAAATTCTATTTTATTGTTCCTGTTTGTATGGTTATGCATTGGAAACATTTGACATTTGCATGATATCAGTATATTTTGTTTTTTCCAAGGTTTCAAAGCTGCTTTTTCGCACAGAATGATGCCTGAACAGTTTTTAAAATCAACTTTTTCATTCTTTGATATTTTCCCAAGGTATGCATGGCTAGTTATTGAAAAGCCCAAGGAAACAATGATTGTTCAAGTGTCAGTATATATATAATGATAATATAGATACATGTCATATAAATATTAATGATGATTTTTCTTTTCTCCTCAAACTTTTTTCTCATTGCAGAAAATCAACTTATATTACTTTTATGTACGAAATCTTCCTAGAGATCAAAAATGTGAATATTTTTTACACTTTGGGAAATTAAAGATGTACAGGAGTATTATTATTATTATGACTGCTGTCCTATGGTTGCAAGGTAATATTAATATGCATACAACATTGTATATATAGAGCAGCATGTTGAAATCTGAATTTCTTTGTTTTCAGTTAATAATGGTGGTGACATACAGTGAAGGGGGTACTAAAAGATGCGAGGTTTTTATTAAGTCATCACTTAAAGATGAAGTTTTTATTAACTTTGGAAGGGGTGCAAAGTATCAGATCTAGGGAAAAGTGAAGTGACTGGTGGATTTGTTGATTTGCTGATTTTTTTTTTATCTTTTTTCTTTTAGGGCCTAAAATAGCATTTGTGCTTCGCATGTAGTTGGACATTTAGGGATTTGTATGTTTTGGTCCTACAATTTCTTTCAATGTGCTGTTGTTATATTGTTTCCCTGGTTTCAAAGACAAATATCAATTGTGATATTCGTTGATCAAAATAGAGGAAAAATGGATGGGAAAAAATCATATAAAATTAATCCCAACAGAAATGGAAGGAACAAGAAGCCTTACTATGTGTAGAGGCGGTAGTGGCCATAGGAAGAGCGATGCTGAGTGCAGCCTGACGTGAGAGTCCTGCGACTCAATGTATTTACGCAAGAAAAAAATGGTGCAAGAAAAATTTCTGCAATTCAACAAGAATATGGCAGGTAAAATGATTGAAGAAATAGATTGGACTTGGGGAATAATTGAAGAAAAAGTATAGGCTTTACCTCTTGTTCAGATCAGCTAATGGCCCAAATGATAAAGAATAGACCTATTCAAAAAAAAAAAAATGATAAAGAATAGATCGGTGATGGATATGTGCCCCTATGGAAATTGTATGACCGAAGAACATAAGACAACTAAGATCCCACATAATAGCGATAAATTCATATGTGGCATAACTAAAACATTAGTTGAATGCATTTGAACATAGATAAGATTCATAAAAGCCCTTGTAGCAGGAAAAAGAAAAAGGAAAGCAAATTCATAATTTAAGTTGAGCAATTTGTTTGTGTTCCTTAGCCGCATCCGAAAGTAGATGAAAACGAATAATGGTTCTCTGTTCAGATTTTCTGCATAAATCTATCGAAGAAAACCATCGATAAAGGACATGAAATTCCTAAGGCCCAAGTTTTACACTGAATTCTGCAAATAAAAATTTGAAACATTGAGGATATTCATATCATATATTCTTTCAAGGTATGGACCTGTTGCAAATTAAAATTGGCAATCAACTCAAGAACATTTCTTCTCTAAGTACCTGTTGCTTGTATGGATCTATATTCTGGAGCAGGATTTGTGAAGGATGCTAGTGATCTCAGTTTGGGTTTTGTTGTCTGAGAGATAAGCTAGCGCCTTGGGCGCGAACTCTTCACACAATGTGCACAACCTTTCGTTCTTGATAACTTCTCTCAGAGGTTGAGCTTCTACCATAGTCAATTCATCATCTAACTGCAGGACTGGTAGCAGATGGAAGCAGTTTGAATTAAATAAAACTGCTCTTTCAATTAAAAACTAAAGAGAATATCATCCAGGTCCAGAACGAAATTAGGAAAGTGGAAACAGATAAACCTTGGCGCAAGATAATTAGAAGTAAAAATTTTGCACTATAAAAGAAGAGACAATATGGCCTGTCATTTGAGAAGGGATGCTACATATAAAATAGATCAGTTTTGAACAACAAAACCTTCTAATGTGGTTAAATATAGGTGTATGGAATAATCCAGACAGATACCACTTGATATGAAATTTTAAGCAGCTCAAAGGACAACATCATTCATGAGCCATAACAAAGGTCAGAGATGTATGGCAAACTTGAGAAGAAAACAAAAGCTTTCATGTAATATGCTTTGGGTTCCACGAAAAAAGATTAAGCATAGGGTTCTATACATAGGAATACAAACAGCCATCAAAGCAACATTTTCTGAAAATCAAAGCGAAAAAATATACCAGCCTGTCGAAATCCTCTGAAGTCTTTAGCATCTGTTCATGCATTTCCCAAGAATCAGTTCCATTTGGACTGGTAATGTAACATTGGTCGACATTCTCAAACTGGTCACAGAAATTCCAGGATACCTGATAGAAGCATTGTTGTTTAGAACAACACTTTGCAGCTAGCAACCAAATCTAAATTATTCCAAGCTCTGCAGGATGAGGTCTGTTAATTATTGATAACATACCTCAGAGGTATCTGCAAAGGATGATATGCACAAAGCAGTGCAAGCCCATATCGTGTAAAAGAAACAGTACCATATACGAGACACAAGAAGCTATGATTTGAAAAAAATTGCAGTACATGAGCAGTTTGGTCGGCAGTATTTTTCCTACGTCAGCCAAAAAAAAAAGAAGTGGATCAGCAATTTTTTAGCTCCATATGCCAATTCAGCAGGAAGGAATTTAAGAAAATGGTACCAATTTCAGCTAGTGAGATATGAAGTACATTTTTTGTTTTTTTGCCACACAGGAGTTTGGACTGCGCAATGTAAAAGAACCTTGGCCACTTCATCATGAGTTCGTTGCTGTAGCAAGTCAACAAATTGGCACCATTTTGCCCGGCATGTGTGTAACCTGCAATTATGCAGACAATGCACCATCATTTTTTGCAAACACACTATACAAGGAACAAGAATTTAAGGAATTAATTGAGTGAACCATAAATCCTTACAGCTAAACTCACTCGCCCAAAACAATCATATTGCAATGCTATGCGTTTGTAAGGCCCGCTGCACGTAAAAGTTCTTGGTAAACTATGTTACGTGTCCATTGAACAACTATTGCATCTTTTGTTACTAAATCATCAGTCGGGCGAATTGTTACGTATAAAGAGTCAAAGGATTTTGCTCGTGACAAAGCCACATATAATTGTCCATGCATAAAAACAGGTTCTTTAATGAATACGCCCACGTGCTGTAATGTTTGGCCTTGTGATTTATTTATTGTCATTGCAAAACATAATTTCACAGGAAATTGGATTCGAGTAAATTCAATATTAGTTTTGTTTGTCTCTTTTGGTTGCAAAGGTATTCTAGGTATAAAACAAGTTGTTCCAGAACAAGGACCAGTAATGATTTCAGCTTCAAGAAGATTATGAGACATGCGTTTACAGATTAGCCTTGTTCCATTTGACAGACCATTTGATGGGGCTAGGTTACGTAGCAACATTATTGGGACACCTTTCTTTAAAGAAAGTATGTGCGGCGGCATGCCATTAGGTGTTACTGTAGAAATCAAGTCTTCATAGTGGGCCTGTTGGGATGGATCTTTTGTTTTATTCCTTGAAATAGATGTCATTGTCTCGCCTGAGATTTGCTGTAAGATAATATTATTAATGTGGTCAACAATTTCATTTGTTGTAGTAAGAATTGATCTTGAAACAAAAGCTTCAATAGACGGTGATTCGAGAATAGCAGGTGGATAAATTTTTTCAATTAGTGCAGCAATGTTCTCATCATGGAAGGGTACTATATTATTATGCGGAATCATGACCTCACCATTAGCCGAGTTTAGACACGTATTGTTCCCAATGCCATCTAAGAATGCTGCAAATGCAGGGTCATTTTGAGCTCGCATATTTTTTTTAAGATGGAATTTTTGAGCATTACGAAACAAATTAGAGGATACAACACTTGCTTCAATGTAAATGTCTTTTGTAGCATTTGGTATAACTGGTGTAATTTGTCTAAAATCACCACCAAATATGACAACCTTTCCACCGAACGGCTCTTCAATATCGGTGATATCTCTTAAAGTATAGTCCAATGCTTCAATAAGTTCTTTGCGAGACATTGAAATTTCATCCCAAATAATCAATGTCAGTTGTTTCAAATGTAATGCAAGGTTTGATTGTTTTGATATGCCACAAGATTTATGTTCAAGAATATCTAATGGTAGTTTAAATTTTGAATGTGCTGTTTGACCATTTGGTAGTAAAGAAGCAGCAACACCTGAAGATGCCACAGCAGCTGATATAAGATTCATTTTATGTGCGTAACCAAGAATAGTATTATACAAATATGTTTTGCCAGTGCCAGCCGGACCATCAATGAAACACACAAAAGGCAATCGATTATTTAATTTTTCAGACACGGCTTCGAAAATGTGATACTGCTCTTCATTCAATGTATTAGGTAACGGAAGGGTATCATATATTGAAAAATTACTTGGGAAATTTTGTTCATGACTGTCCTCAGTTGTATATGAAGCCGGATCAGTGTTTACCATAATACCAAAGTCAGTTAGGCTACTCCCTGTTGCTGCAAGGTGCCTATTGACATTAATAGCAGCATTTACTTCGGTAGTTATGTTGGAATGCATAGTCATGAATGCTACTGTATTGCTACAATATTCATGGAACTGAGCCCACAACTTTTGCGGCTCAGCAGGGTTGCAAAACATAAGGATGGTTGCGAACAACTGCGAAAAGGAATTTGGGAGCTGGAAGTGCGATGCTTCAGTCAAGCAATCAATGATGGCTGTGTCACTTTCTAATAATCCTAAGGCAACGCATGCAGCGCGAAAAGTTTCACATAGGGTACCATTCACTGTTGCAATGTCCTCGAATGATGTTGGTGCTGGCCGATGCTGTAAAAGGAGTCGAAGATAATATCTTTCATTTTCATTTGGCCGTGCAGTCACTATACGACCTACTACAGTTCCACACTTTCTCTGATGCCAGACTTTATCTTTTGAATTCCATACAAAATGTTCGGGAAAATCTTTATATAGAAGATTTTTCTCTTTAGCGAAACTATTGTGGCTATTCATGTGGAAGAACTGCGTAAGCATAGTACGATGTGCTGCTGTGTTGTCAACAACTGATTCAATAGGAGCACTTGCAGAAAAGCTTGTGTACTGATAATTTGGCAAGTGTAGCTGGAGTGCTATAACAGGAGGTCGCATTTCATTCATGGGAAATGAGAAAATACGCCAGGTTGCCTCTGGAGGGGCAACCCACCTGCCTGTTTGAAATGCTGTTATTTCATCGATTTGTTGCGGCTCATTTGAACCACGCACTGAGAATGCAATACGGTCATGACCTTTATATACATATTTATACAAATACTTGACTAATTTAATAGTGGAACAAATTTCAACATTGATATGGCAATCAAACTTTGCTAGCAAGTATGGATTGTACGGCACAATCCATCTATTATCTAGCAAACGGTTTCTTGAAAAGACAACTGACCCATTATTTCGCCTGCGGTATAACGGATAGCCATTCGAAGCATGTGTTGTAAGATCATTAAAATCTTTGGGGTAATGATTTTTACATTTTCCATTGCGCATACATACATTGTTTGGATTGTCTGTTCCACAAGGCCCATGTAACATGTGTTTTGCAACAAGCTCATACAAGTACTTATTTGTAACAGGATCTGGGAGTTCAGCAGAAATGAAATTATCATATTGTGAAGGATCATCCATTTTATCTTCGGCGTGCATGATTAATAACATATGGACATGTGGTAGGCCTCTTTTTTGAAACTCAACCACATATGAGTAAGCACGAACACGGCCTAAGAGATTTGCATCTAAAAGTTCATGTTTAAGCTCAGCAAGTTTAATACGGAAGATTCGTGTAGTAAGGTCAGGCCGATTAGTACAATTATCATTTTCAGAAAGGTACTGTGCAATTTCAATCCATTGTGGATTACATGTCATTGTTATGAAAAAGTCGGGTTTCCCAAACTTTTGAACAAGAGCCATAGCATCCATATAACGCCTGTGCATATCACGAGGACCACCGATAAACGAAGAAGGTAAAACGATTGGTTTTCCAATTTGATTTAGATCGTCCAATCCTTGCAAGTGAAAAGCATCTTGTATGCCCTGAAGGGTTTCAATTCTTTGCGTTTTTTGATTTTGTTCTGATCTATAAAAGTCAAGACGTTGGGTTTCTATTTTGATATATTGATCAACTACATATTGTTGGAATAAACGACCAGTGTTTAGCAAGATGCCAGGAGCAGAAGGGCGAATTTGAAGACGATAAGAATAGTACTCACGGATGGACACATGGCTTTTATCCATCCGCCTTTGTTTTTGCGGTGGTTGGCCTAGAGATGGTTCATTCAGCGTTGAAAAGAATTGCTCAGCAGTTTCAGTTTCAACAGCACCATGTTTATTGCGTTTGTTCTTAATCATGTCAGGCTGCCAGCCAGGCTGTCCATATGCATGGATTAAAGGGTATTGAACGGGATCATACGCAAAAGAGTAGTATGAGACTTTCTTGGGCATACCATCGAATGGATACACTTGTATATCTCGAGTCAGGTCAGCATCACTTGATTGTCCATCTTGCCATATGACAGAAATATCATCAACAGTTGGAAGATTATAGACTCGCTTGTCCAAGCGGTTAGATGTTTTTAGAAAAATTTTATATTCATTTAGGCATGGAATGGCATGAAGCTGACGAAAGAATCGTGCATAGGGATTCGTTGATGTAATACTTATTAGTAAAGCAACAAGATCTTTGTTCAGCTTAGGGTAGTTATGCACACGTCTTTCAAGCTCGATTCCAGCATCGTGGAAATAAAGTTGAAGATTCCTAGGTTTGTCTGCCGATGGGAATAGAGAATTAATAAAGTGATGCATCATCCCATTTACACGGAATACATATACATTATGTTCGTTACGCTGCAAATCAACATCAGAGTTGACGCCCAAAGTTGAGAAAGAGAATGAATTATTGTATTTGCGAATATATGTGCGAAAATGATCTGATAGTGGATGGCGGCCTAAGAAAAGATCATGCAGAATAGGGTGCGTCATGAGGGGAGGTAAAGTGAAAGTTCCAAAAGCACAGCAAAAGCCTCGAGACTCACCGTCGAAAATTAATGCATCACAGTGTGTGCAAATTGTAGGGGGAGGCGGTGCCCAAGGTGAATTGCTAAGAATATTTCTGCGTACCTGGGATTCGTGCCCTTTACCACGGCGACTGCGCGTGCTTGAGTGCTCATTTTCCTGCATTTCTGCTTCCTGCGGACCTTGGCATGCTGCTGCACGAGCCGCACGAGCAGCTCGGCGTCGCTGTAGAGAATTGGTTTGCACCGGACATGCATTTGCCTGCAGTAAACATTTATGTTACATGGAAACAATAAAGACTATTACAAAAAATAAACAAAAAAATTATCCATATGATATAAACATATCATGAAATGAATGTATGTACGTCTGGTTCAAGTGTCCGACAACGACGAGGAGTGCTACGGGTACGGTGGACACCGGATAGTTCATTAGCCTGCATTTCTGCTCGTCGTTGGGCTGCGTGAGCTCGACGATTAGCGATGCGTTGGGCAAGAGTATTGGATTTCACAACTGTTGGATCCTGATATGCATGGAATTTCGTGAATATACTTTAGTACAAATTAACTAATGAAGAAAAGAACATAAATATTTATCCGTGTGACAATAATAAAGCATAAAACAATGGTTTGTACGGCAGCCACTTGATACCTCGTTTGCCTGGATAGTTGCTTCTTCCAAGGCCTGTATTTGGGTCCCTTGAGCGCTGCTTGATTCAGCGAACCCTGCATCCTGACGCTGTTGGTTTTTTCGTACACTCTCCAGGCTCATCTATGCTTTTGTTAAAATTTAAAGTAAGATGGATAACTTGTTTAAAAAAAAAAAACACATAATAACTTTCTGTAATAACTATAATAAATTGAATTTAATTTGTTTTAGGGTATAACTAATTTAAATTGAAACTGCATAGGTAATTGTGAAAAGGTTCAGTAATCTTACAGCCTTGGAATTCCTCTTAACAAAAGAAACACCCACAAACAATGCAAAGATCAAAGAAACAAATAATAGCAAATAAAATAGGATCATTTAATAATGAATTCACACCAATTGAAAAGGAAAACAACAAATACTAAAAATCACTACCTCAAACAGTTTCTTCCGACACGACAAACAGGACGGGGGTTGGGGAGGGGATGAAGGGCTGCGAAGGCAGGGAATCCAAGCACACAGTGGCACCACAAAGCTGAACAAAACAGGCGGAAAATCATTAAATTTCAGTTCTACATTTTTTTGATAAAGCTGCTATCCATTATCACACAAAAGCAAAAGTTCACAACATCTATGAATCAGAAATAAGACATTGCTACATATATTTTTTAGAATTTTTTAGTTTCCTAGCATCAGTTAAAAATCAATGAACAATGTAAATCACGTCGTCGTATATGCTCTGATGGCTGCCCCTGATATTCTTTCATGCTTATCAAATTGAATTTCAATGAACTTAGCAAAACGATTGCATAATAACAGGATCATTAGAAATTTGACACAATCATTTGTTTCCATCAAACACTTTTGTTATAAGTAACTGAGACTATACCTTGAATTGTTGGTTCTGACCGTTTTCGCTTGCCCAAAAGCTTCAAGAACTGGATTGGACTGCACAAAACCACAAAAAAGGATTCATATATATCATAGATTCATCAGTCGAAGAACAAATCGATGGTTTAAATGCAAGGAACAATGCAAGAAAGCTAACAAGGCTCCTTCAATGAGTGTGGATAAAGAAATAAATCAGACACTTATAATCACTTTGAACTCTTGGAATCTGCAAGTTCCTTTTCTAATCTTGTAGACCCCTTCACTTGCAAACAAAGAAAATACCACACTTTATATCAGCAAAACAGTTAAGCATAAAATAACAGTATATTTAAGCCAAAAAAAAAACCGAGCCATAAAACTGTTGAAAATGTTCAAGATTTCAGCAAAAAATAGGAGATTTGTAAGACACTGTCCATTAAAATCTGTTGAACAATAAAGCAAGCCACAGTGTTGATGAATCTAGTTTTTTAACAGTGAACTGTAGAATGACACACATATCCACTTTAAACAAAGGACATTTGATTTATATAACAGACATATGCAACTCTGATCACTTTCAGATGCAATTTAAAGAATAACTGAGACAGAAACAAAGCAAATTCAAGAACAGTAACACAGAGAAACAGAACCAGCATCAATCTATAAGGGGAACTACAACACAATACACAGTAATTTCTGCAAAAATAGAAACACAGGACTCCAGAATCTACAAGTGATGGGGGGCGAAGTCAGCTTGTTCTTGCCCATTACCTTGGGCAAAACAGAGCAAATTCAACCTCAAATTAAAACAAAGATACTTTGAATAATATTAAAATCACACCCCCTCAAATATAAAAGGAAAAGCTCGGTAAACCAATTTTTCCAAATATTTTCCCGTTGATCCTGATTAAAGCCCTCCACGATAGTTCAAACTTCATCTACAATACCGCTAACATAAATTGCCGCAAAAATAACTAAAGTGCAGACCTTCGATTGGGAGGAAGACGCAAAAGAGGGGCGAAGAACTTGTAGCAGAGGCGAAGGAGCGGCCGCAGCCCGCGGCTTCCTATCAACACACAAAGGAAAACGTCCCCACCTTCGCCGACTGGCGCCGTCGTCTCTTACACGACGAGTGACTGGGAGAAGACAGTCCCGGCGGCGCAAAGAGCATAGAGGGAGGACGCCCCACGAAGTGGATGAATCCGGCGCATTTCACCGCGACACGAACGGATTCTTGGAGACGGACAACGAGGCGGTTGAGTACTGCTGCAAAGCGCGGAGGAAATTGGGGGAAACTGGGTCGCTGAGTCCTGCTGCAAAATGCGGAGAAAATTGGGGGAAATTGGGTCGCACTTCACCAAGAGATACGAACGGGTGGAAAGGGTTGCAAATTGGGAAAACAACTGTTCCTCGTTTGAGTACTGTAGATACTAGGTCTGGCATATATAAATATAAGATATATATATATATATACCCTCGCCAATATAGCTACAACATCCTCTGTTGGGTAACCGGATATCCTGTTTTACCTAACTATTACAACCCAAAAGACGTAACTAGTGGGATTACATAGCTTGAACCTCACCATACAAGTTTACTCTTAAAACAAAGAATAACAGAAGCAAACAGAGACTTGAAAAGCCACCAACAGGCTGCTCCTCCTCGCGGATCCGGCGGACAGATTTTGGACGTCTCCAAAATCTGCAGGTCCTACGATCTACTGCTCCGGGTTGCTCCGTTTCTTCATCTTTTCAGATCTACAACAGAAATGTTAGAGGAACAAGAAAATAACAACTAATGTTATAATAAGAAAGATTACCCACGGATCTAACTAGATCCAACTAGATCCGTTATCCCTTAGGCTCAGGTAGCCCAATAGATGCTACCACTCAACCGGAGCCATCCCAGATCGGTCCAAGGGAAGAGAAGGAGGGCGGCCACCACAGCCCGGCACCAAACCGCCGCTGCCGAGCCACTGCCGTGACAGTGCCGGCCAACACAGCTCCAACCGAGCCACCACCCTTACACAGCCTTCTATCTGCGTCTCCGAGACCACCGTCGAGCACTCAGCCCTCACCGGAAAGCATATTTCCGGTGACCCTACTTTCTGTGGCTCTAAAAGGAGAAAGACACGCCCCTACCGAACCCCAAATGTCCGGTTATCCCAAACCCATGTAAGCCTCACACCACTCGTCCCTTAACCTCACACACTCTCTAAAGATGGTAGAACAAATCTAACCCTAATAGAAGAGGTGTAGGAGACACAAGAAATGGGAGAACACTCTGGAGAGAGGCGCCGTTTGAGAAAGAAGGGAAGTAATCTGAATTAGGGTGGTAGGGCTCGGTGGGATTATATAAATATTAGATCATGGGCCTCAGCATCTTGCTTCATGGGCCGACTTGTGATTGGGCCGGGACAGAATAATGGGCCACCAACAACATTATCCACCTTGGACCATCTTCTGTGTTGCCAAGATTGTGCTCATTGGGACGATATCATCATCGCCTAATCATACCTTCACTTACCAGTCCCTTACCAACAGTATACACAAAGTATGAAAAGCAGTAAATCATGCATCAGAAACAGAACATATCAGCCAAAGTCAAAGTGAAGGATTTTCATGCATGACATCAACTTCCCAGCAGGCAAACACTTAGTTCCCATATCAGCAGGATTAAATTCAGAAGCAATTTTATCCAGTTTCAGTTTTTCACACTCAACATTGTCCCTAATGAAGTGGTACTTAACATCTATATGTTTAGACCTATCATGAAAAACAGGATGTTTGCTTAATTGAATCGCAGATTGGCTATCAGAATATATGGTTATCTCATTTTTCAATCCTAGTTCATTCATTAGACCACTGAATCATATACCTTTCCTTGAAAGCTTCTGTTATGGCAATAAACTCATATTCTGTAGTGGACAAAGCAACAACATGTTGCAATTGAGACCTTCAGCTCACACATGAACCACCTACAGTAAACACATAGGATGTAATAGACTTCCTACTATCCTTATCATTAGTAAAGTTAGAGTCTACATAACCAGTCACAAATAAATCATCATTCCATTTAGCAAAACACAGAGAGTAATGCATAGACTTGATTAAGTATATCAACAACCATTTCAGAGCTTCCCAATGTGGTCTACCAGGATTAACCATAAATCTGCTCAAACAACTTATAGGATATGCTAAATCAGGCCTAGTAGAAATCATCAAATACATAACAGAACCAATGGCATGCGTATAAGGGACAGATTCCATATCTTTCATTTCAGATTCATTTTTAGGGCACTGTTCTTTAGTCAACAGGAAATGAGAAGCAAGAGGACAACCAACAGATTTAGCATTTGACATCTTGAATCTAGAAAGAACTTTTTTCACATATTCAGCTTGGTTAAGAAGTAGGGTTGAATTAGCCATATCCCTAACTATATGCATTCGAAGAATGCATTTGGCTTCTCCTAGATTCTTCATGTCAAAACTCTGGTTCAAACAATTTTGAACTTCAACAATGCTTTTCATGCAAGGACTAACAAGCAGCATATCATCAACATAAAGCAGCAAGAACATAGGCACAGAATTCACATTCTTCAAGTATAAGCAATGATCAAATTTAGATCTAGTGAAGCCTATGCCCTTCATGCATTTATCAAATTTAATGTTCCACTGTCTAGGTGCTTGTTTCAGTCCATACAAAGCTTTCTTCAAGAGGCATACATGATTGGGTTTGGTTTATCCACAAAACCTTCAGGTTGCTTCATACAAATTTTCTTATCAATATCACCATGCAAGAAAGCAGTTTTAACATCCATTTGTATAAGCTCCCAATCAAAATGAGCAACTAAGGCAAGCATTACTCTAATAGTGGTGAATTTAGCAACAGGTGCAAATATTTCAGAGTAATCCACACCCTCTTCCTGAGTAAAGCCCTTAGCTACAAGCCTAGCCTTAAACCTCTCACCATGAGTTTCCTGTTTGATTTTAAAAATCCATTTACAATCAATCACGGAGATATTATCAGCCCTAGGAATCAACAGCCATGTCTCATTTTTATGTAATGATTCGATTTCCTCATTCATAGCACTAAGCCACTTACTAGCCTGTTTAGACTTAACAGCTTCAGAATATGATTTAGGCTCTAGATTATCAAGTTCTTCACACACAGTCATAGCATAAGCAGTAAGAACACAATCAGATAACCTAGCAGGAGTTTTACCTACTCTTCTAACTCTATCCCTAGCCAGCATATAATCACTAAGATCATTCAAATCATTTTCAGGGATAATTTCTTCATTCTGAGCTCCACTTTCATCAATATCATGAGTATCAATATCATGGGTATCAGTTATGGGTTCCTCATTCACATGCAAATTGGGATCAACAATCTCAGCATTTTCAATCACATTAGGCACAGCAATGGGAGCAGGCAAATTCACAGAATGTTCCACAGAAGGAGAGTTCACCTCAACAAAAGTACTATCATTCTCAAAAACTTTCATAGGAAATTCAGATTCATTAAAAATCACATCCCCACTAACAATGATTTTAAAACCACCCCCTGATCTATCAAACAACCTGTACCTTTTGGTACCCTCAGGATAACCTAAGAAAATACATTTCTTGGTTCTAGGATCCAATTTATCATTACTAGTATGCACAAAAGTTGAACATCCAAAAACTCTTAGATGTTCATAATCAACAGGTTTACCAAAAAAGACAGAATGAGGAGATTTACCATTTAAAGGAGCATTGGGTGATTTATTAACTAAGTAAGCAACTGTCATCAGTGCTTCACCCCAGAACTTCTTAGAAAGGCCAGTAGGTGCCATTAAGCACATAACCTTTTCTAATAAAGTTCTGTTCATTCTTTCAATGACCCCATTCTGTTGAGGTGAGTAAGGAACAGATTTATGCCTTCTAATACCAGATTCAGCACACAAAGCATCCATATGATGATTACAAAATTCAAGCCCATTATCTGTCCTAAGTGTACCAATCTTTAAACTAGTTTGATTTTCAATCAAAGCTTTCCAGTGTTTAAAGTTCCCAAAAACATCAGATTTGTTTTGCATGAGAAATACCCAAACTTTTCTAGAAAAAATCATCCATGATAGATAAAAAGTATCTTCTACCACCATGTGTGGGCGTCGAAGATGGACCTCACACATCAGCATGAATGTACTCAAGTACACGGGTGGATTTTATCCCAACAGGATATGAAGAGTTAAAAGACACTCTATGTTGTTTACCAGCTAAGCATGATTCACACATATCAACTTCACATAAATCAGATTTTAAACAACCAGCATCTTTCAGAAATTTCATGCCTTTGTCACTCATATGCCCTAGTCTAGCATGCCACAAAAGCGTATTTTCTTTCACCTTATTAGAACTAGAACTAGCAGCAAGAGCACAATTAACCACATTAGAGACCACAAAAAGATTATTCTTGATAATGGCCTTAAACAGCATCAAATTCCCTTTGAACATTTTAATCATGTCATTACCAATTCTCCCTTCTAAACCTTTCTTCTGCAAGGTCGCAAGAGAAATCAAATTGTAAGACAAACCAGGCACATGTTTCACAGAATCAAGGCAGAATCTTGTCACATTCTCAAATTGTAAGACAATTTTTCCTATACCTAAGACAGGATATCTGTTGTCATTACCCATGAACACAAAGTCATTTTCAACAGGTTGATAGGAATCAAATAATTCAACATGAGGAGACATATGGGAGGTGCACCCTGAGTCTAACAACCACACAGATTTAGAAACATCTTTAGCCATATTAACATCAGAAAAACAATTTATATCATGAACCATCAAAAGCTCATCATGCCTAACTGCTACATCAGTCACAGCATTAACATCATTGTTCTGATTATCAATTTGATTCTTCTCTTTCTTAGGGAGTCTACAATCTTTAATGAAGTGGCCCTTCTTACCGCAATTATAGCATTTCTTATCAGATTTACCTCTTGATTTAGATCTGTAAGATCTAGACTGACCCCTAACATTGCTTCTGCCCCTATCGTTCTGCTATTGGTGATTACTCTTTTTCCAAGACCTACCCCTAGTGTTAAACACCTTATCTGAATGCTTAGAGGAATTCTTCAGTTCAAGTTCTTTGTTCTTTAGACTCTTAATCACATGATCTAAAGTCAAATCATCTCTAGCATATTGGATAGCAGATTTCACATCAGAATATGAATCAGGGATGGCATTCAACAACACTATAGGCACATAATCATCTATATGCTTATCACCAGTTTCTTTTATGTCCTGAACAAGTTTAGTGAAATTATCTAAACCCTCATCTAAGTCTCTAGATATATCCAATTTAAATTTAAAAAATTTACCAAGCAGGAATATTCTAGAAGACAGAGACGACTCAGCATACAGTTCAGACAGCCTCTCCCAAATGTCCTTGGCTGTTTTGCAATCACTAACTTTTCTAAGTACAGTATCAGATAAACTAAGGATTATGGCAGATTTAGCAAGTTCATCTACTTCAGTCTTTTTAGCTTCAGTAACTTCGTCATCAAAGAGTTGATCAATAGCATTCCAATTTCTTTGTTGGACAAGAACACATCGCATCTTGACTTGCCAGATGCTGAAGTCGTTCTTTCCATTAAAAGGAACTATGCTATTTGAGGTGGAAGCCATTATTATGTTTGGCCGTTTAACGGAATGAGCAAACAAGTGCTCAAACACTTGGCCAACTAATCACAATTAATTCCACCCTATAGCATTTGTCATCCTTTTAAATTTTTAAGCAAACTCAAATTAATTTTAGGAGTCCAAAAAATTTTTCAGACTTGACCACACTATTAGGCAGACCAAAAATCAATTTTTGGGAGGCCCAATAGTCCCAACGGTCACTTTTCAAAATTTGGATTGATTTTCACAGATTCCCCAAAATCACAACTTTCAAGATTTTCAGGAATCTGCTTTTTCAGGGAATAAGAAATCAGATTTTCTATTCCCCAAAAATTTCAAATCCACAATTTTTCACACAAAGCAGATTAGCACACAGAATGCAAAAGTTCACTAAGAGAACCACACAAAGCAGTTTCAAGCAAGTATATGGCAGATCTCAAAACACACTATTTTAAGCATATACTACCAGATTTTAAAGCACAAAGCATCAAACATGAAAACACATATGTCAAGCAACACATTCACAACACTTCAGAGTATTCACCTCCAGGAAAGTAAAGATGCTTAAAAACTGTAAAAGAGAGATCAAGCTATTTTACCTTGCGGGGGTGCCTCGACCAACCCCCGTCCCTGTAACACCCCCGTTTTCCTACTCTTAGTTCTGCGGCGGAAACCTCAACTAGGAACCCGGGGTTGCTACCGGCACGCCTCTTAATTAAGCTCGCTTAGGCCTGGCCCTAGCTAACTTAATTAATTGGCGCTAAGGCTATTTAAATAAATCGCTAACACATGCTTAAAACAATAACTTTATTATTTACAAAATATAATATATCAGAGTTTGCAAAATATGACGACTAAGGCTCGTCGCCCCCAAAGTAACTTGACATAACATTAAAATTTAAAACATTAGTTAACTAATAATATATATATATATATATATAAATATTTATATATATATATATTTTTTGCACAAAAGGTTTGATATCCATGCACGTGCCCATACTTCTAGTCATCTCCACATATGTCAAATCCTGAAAAGAGTGCACATATAATTTATCAGCACACCGGCTGAGTAAATAAATTTATACTCATGGGACAAAATTAAATATAATGACTCAAGCAGTAAATGGCATGTCAAACCGTTAAAAAATTCTGATTCTCTGTATCATGTTGCTCGACTATGACGTCTACACCCGGGGTATCCCATAGGACCTAACATGCTTTCATAGTGACCGTAATCAAGACTATGAGTATACAAGGGCGGCCCTCCCTTGCAACTAGAACTGATTGTGAGACCCTTGGCCTAACACAATTCTCTTTATAATGCTCTTACGAAGATAACCCCAATTGGAGTATATCCCGTATAATAATATCATCTCAATAATTTACATGCCACACACTGGAAATAAAATTTTCACATGCATGGCCTAGCCCAAAAATAATTAAACTCATACTAGGGCATTTCCTCTGCATAAATCATTTGCATGAATAATTCTAAATTATTTAAAGCAATAAGGAATTAAACATGCAAAAATTAAATTTTGGGACAACGCCCGCAGAATATAAATTTACTTACTATCTCCCAGATGACAGCCTACCGAAATTCTGGAACTGTAACAATTCCGGCACTTTCCGTACTACTTCACCCACTGTTATTTTCTACCACTATTATCTCAACCTCTCTCGCTCTAGTATTCTTCTCAGACACTCCCCATTACCCTCTGCACTATCTCTATACTATTACTGCATTGCTAATGCATTTGTGTTTCTGTGATGAAAATGACATGAATTGCATTGTTATTTATAGGAAAAGTTCTTATCTCATAGTCATTATTTTAGTACTATTACTATTTTTTATAATATATTTTTCTCAACTGACGGATTCTCCCTATTACTTGTAATAGGTATTGTGTAATTACAAATCACTTCAATCTTTTTTATCCTTTATTATTATTTTATTTTTTTATTTTTATTTTCGTTTGTGTGTCCCTGCACCCATATTTGTCTTTGTCTCTTTCTTTCTCCTTCATTACTATTTTTTTATTATTATTTATTTATTATTTTTTTATTATATTTTTCTATGGCCTCTGCTCTTTTGCTTCCTACTATCATGATTATGTCTATATTCTATTTGCTTCAAGTATATTTTCTCCACTTTTATTTCTATTCCACTTGCATCCTACTCATTGTTCCCATGCATGCAGGTCTTATTATTATTATTATTATTATTATTATTATTATTATTTTTTTGAATTCTATTATTGCCATACCCCTACTCTACTGTGTGTAAATTTTATTACTGTAATGCACGTCTTCTCTTGTCTTTAAATTTTTAAATTTTATTTTTACGTATTGTCATTATTTTCCTATTGCTTTCCCTACTCTATTTTATTTATTTTATCTTCTTCTATGAGTGTATTTCCTACTCTATTTCGCAGGCTACTATCCATCTTATTCTCTTTTTATTTACTTGCTCAAGCAACTGTCTTGTCACTTTTTTTTTTCCTTTTGTTTTCTTGCTTTACTATTCATGCACTTCTACACACTCATGTTATATTATTTTATTTTATTTATTTATTTATTTAAACTCTTGTTGCATGACCCCTATATATATATATATATATATTTTCCTTTAATTTTAATTTTATATATATATATTTATGAAATTTTTATTATTTATCTATTCATTTCTTTCTCTTTTTAATAAAAATTCAAAACAAGTAGCGTTCGAACACACAACCTTTAAGTTATGAGTCCCCTTGACTAACCAATTGGTTATCAAAGTCTTTATGTCATATCTTAATTCTAACTAAATTTATTTCAAAATATTAGAATCCTTATTGTTAGTAATTATTTTTACCCATCTATATCTTTAAATCAAATCTTATTTTTCTAAAATATTACTCTTTCAACTACTTATAACTTTTCCCTACTAGAAAATATTCCCCTACCATGTCTATTTTAATTTAGAGAAAATAATTAATTTATTATAACATTCCCTTGTAACCCACTTCCTATTAATTTTTAATTCATAGAAGACAACTATTCTATTAAATTATATCTCACTATTATTTATTTATTAATACTATAACTAAGTTTAACGGGTATTACAATCTATCCTCCTTAAAAACAAACTTCGTCCTCGAAGTTTATTTTAAATCAAATAATTACTAAGGAAAAGTAAAGCAATATATTTTATAACAATTTTTTTTCTAAACTTGACATAGTTTTCTAACCTTACTTGACATGGGCTGTGACGTTCTCCCCCACTTGGTTTCACAGCTATGTCCCCATAGCTGTATCGTATTGAAGGAACAACTCTGGATACTTGCCCTGCATTTCGGCCTCAGTTTCCCACGTGGCATCATTCTCATCATGGTTTGACCATTGTACTTTGACCATGCGAATGACTTTGCGCCTTGTGGCTCGTTCTTTAGTATCCAAGATCTTTACCAGTCTTTCCTCATAAGTAAGGTCTTCGTCGAGTTCGATAAGGTCTGGTTGCACTACCCTTTTTGAATTATGCTGATATTTCTTAAGTTGCGACACATGGAATACGTTATGGACTCGAGACAACTCCTCTGGTAAGTCCAATCGGTATGCCAAGGTACCAACTCGGGCGATAATGTCAAAGGGTCCGATATAACGGGGACTTAGCTTACCTCGTTTTCCGAACCGCATTACGCCCTTCATGGGCGACACTTTTAACAGAACTTTGTCGCCGACCTCGTATTCACCATCACGCCTCTTTTGATCGGCATATGTCTTTTGTCGATCTTGAGCAGCTTTCATCTTAAGTCGAATTCGCTCCACTATTCCCATCGTTTCCTCGATTAATTGCGGCCCTACAGGAATCGGATTTTCGCTTTTAGTCCAGCAGAGTGGACTCCGACATTTCCTACCATATAGTGCCTCAAATGGGGCCATGCCAATACTGGCGTGATAGCTATTATTATAGCTAAATTCTATAAGTGGTAGGTAGTTTTCCCAACTACCCTTGAAATCCAAAACACAGGCTCTCAACATGTCTTCAAGTGTTTGGATCGTCCTTTCAGTTTGACCATCGGTTGTTGGATGAAATGCTGTGCTCATTTTTATTTTTGTTCCGAAAGCCTGTTGGAGTTTCGTCCAGAATGTAGAGACAAATCGACTATCTCTATCTGAGACGATATCTTGGGGAATTCCATGCCTTCGGACTACATTCTCAATATAAGATCTTGCCAACTGATCCATACTCCATGTTTCTTTCATCGGTATGAATATGGCTGTTTTAGTTAATCGATCAACGATTACCCAGATCTTATCATTGCCTTTTGGTGTTTTTGGCAATCCTGACACAAAGTCCATAGAAATGCTATCCCATTTTCATTCCGGAACTTCTAATGGTTTTACTAACCCAAGTGGTTTTCTTCGGTCAGCTTTGACCTTTTGGCACGTCGGACACTTTTCCACGAATTCCGCTACCTCTCGCTTCATTCGTGGCCACCAAAAGACTTTACTTAAATCCTTGTATAACTTATCCCCACCAGGATGCACGGAATACGGAGTTTCGTGCCCTTCTTCTAATATGTGCCTTTTAAGATCTTCACAGGCCTTTGGCACGCACCATCGACCCTTAAATCGGATAGTGCCATCTTCGTGGATTTGGAAACCTGTAGCTCCACCTTGAGCTATTTTTGTCTTAATCCTTTCTAATTTGACATCACCGGGTTGTCCATTTCGAATCTCGTCAAATATAGTCGGTTGTATTGTCATGGCATGAATCTGTTGAGCAGGTGTACCTTTATGTACCAATTCAATACCTAACCGGGCCAACTCCATATATAACGCTGGTGGCAAGATTCATGTATTATCTAAGGGTCTTGTCTTTCGACTTAGTGCATCTGCCACTTTATTAGCTTTACCCTCATGATAGGTGATACCTAAATCGTAGTCCTTCATCAACTCCAACCACCGTCTCTGTCGCATGTTGAGCTCTTTTTGAGTGTAGATGTACTTCAGGCTCTTATGGTCTCTGTATATGTTACATCTCCGTCCGTACAGGTAATGTCTCCATATTTTTAGGGCGAAGACAACTGCAACCAATTCTAAATCATGAGTCGGGTAATTCTCATCATGTGGCTTTAGTTGTCGAGAAGCATATGCTATAACCTTCCCTCGTTGCATTAGCATGCATCCCAAGCCAAATTTGGAAGCGTCGCTATAAACTTCAAAATCGCCATCTTCAGTGGGTAAGGTAAGTATTGGTGTTGTGGTCAACTTCTCTTTCAAAGTTTGGAATGCAATTTCGCATTCAGGTGTCCAAATCACCTTTGATCCCTTCTTAAGGTTCTGTGTCAGGGGTCGTGCAATTTTTGAGAAATCCTTAACAAACCTCCTGTAATAGCCAGCTAGACCGAGAAAACTCCTTATCTCTGTTTGTGATGTTGGTACAGGCCAGTTTTTTACTGCGGATACCTTGGTCGGGTCAACTGAAATTCCTTCGGCTGAGACGATATGACCAAGGAATGCGACTTTGTCTAGCCAGAAATCACATTTTGACAATTTAGCGTATAACTTGTGATTCCTCAGAGTTTGCAATACTTGATATAGATGTTGCTCATGCCTCTCATTGTCTTTGGAATACACCAATATGTCGTCAATGAAGACTACTTCGCATTTATCCAACAGTTCTCGAAAAACATTATTCATGAGACTCATGAATACTGCTGGGGCGTTGGTTAGTCCAAACGACATCACGGTGAACTCGTAATGTCCATATCGTGTTCTAAATGCCGTTTTTGGGATATCTTCTTTAGCTATCCTTAGCTGGTGATATCCAGACCTTAGATCAATCTTTGAAAACACCTTTGCTCCCTTTAGTTGATCAAATAAGTCATCTATTCGTGGCAAGGGATATTTATTCTTGATGGTTACTTGGTTGAGACCTCTGTAATCGATACAGAGTCTTAGTCCTCCATCTTTCTTTCGTACAAATAGTACAGGTGCTCCTCACGGAGATGTACTAGGACGAATGTATCCTTTTTCTAAAAGATCTTCAAGTTGTTCCCGTAACTCGTTCATCTCTGTTGGTGCCATCCGGTATGGAGCCTTTGATACAGGTTCGGTACCTGGAATCAAATCAATCGTGAATTCTATCTCACGTTCGGGTGGCATTCCCGGAATATCATCTGGGAATACATCAGGATACTCACGTACTACTGGAATATTGTTTATGTCTATCTCTTCTACTTGAAGGTTCATAAGGTAGCAAATGTAAAGGGGATTTCCTTTTCTCATCAATGTTGCTAACTGCATCCTTGACACAATTTTCGTGGTTGGCTTCTTTGGCTCAGCATAGAAAGACACACGCTTCCTGTTATCCCCATAAATTGTTATCTTTTGCTGAGAACAATTGATATTGGCTTGGTAACGCGTTAGCCAATCCATTCCTAAGATAATATCAAAATCTTGTAATTCAAATTCTACTAGATTTGCAAGGAACTCGACGTCACAAATACGAATGGGAACTTTTTCGTGACGCTTTGAGCAACTAACTATCGTTCCGTTGGGCAACGAGATTCTTAGTGTTATCTCCTGAGGGTTATCGAGTCCTAACTCGGGCAATTTACTACGAGATATGAATGAACATGTGGCTCCAGAATCAAACAGAATGCGCACTTTATACCCTTTAATTTCGAAAGTACCTTCGATCACATCTCCAGCACCCGGCATGCCAGCTTGGTTTACCACGTTCAACCTTCCTTGATTTGGCCCACCTGTATTCTGTGGGTTTCTACTAGCCGTCCTTTGATTGTTGGGAAATGGAGGTCGTTGTCCTTGATTATTTCCACCAATGTGGGGTCCTTGGGGACAATAATTCTCCTTTCGTAAGTCTGCTCGAATTCGGCTAGGATCGAGTCTTATGCGACAGTCCACTGCCTTGTGCCCCTTCATTCCACAGCGATAACATTCATCATCTTGAGGACACTGTTGCATAGTGTGTTTCTTATTACAGCGACGACATGGGGCTGGTATTGGTTCTCCGTTCCGATTGGTGCGAAACACCGTACTATTCCAGTTATTCCTTGGGAAATTCCTCCTTTGGTTTGGATGATTATCCTTACTCTCTTCAATTTTTCTCTTTCCCTTATCATGTGGTGCAGATTTGGAGTTTTCTCCTTTATGCTCGTGTCCTTCTACCATCTCGACTGTCATAGCTCGATTATAGACTTTTTGCAAGCTAGTGAATTGCTTCCCTCCAAATGCCTTTCTTATGTTTTTATTTAAGCCAAGCTCAAATTTTTGCGCTTTAGTTTGCTCAGTTGCCACCAGGTCTGGGGCGAACCTCAAGAGTTCTGTAAACTTAGCATAGTATTGTTGAACCGACCGATTACCCTGTTGAAGAGAAATGAATTCTCCATACTTGGCATTCTTGAGGCTAAGTGGATAAAACTGCTCCCTCAAGCCTTTCTGAAACTCTTCCCAAGTTACTTGGCGGTTCTCTTGTGACCTCCACCAAGTGTTTGCAATGCCAGTTAGGAAAAAGGTAGCCACTCCCACCTTCCTTTCATCTGGACACTCAACTGCTTCGAGCAGTTTCTCAAATGACTCAATCCAACCTTCCAGCTTGGCTGGATCTTCTTGTCCAGCATATCGAGGCGGTTGAAACTTATTAACAGCTTCAATAAAATCTCCTTGGGTCTCTCCCTGGCTTTCCTTTTTCTCCACCTGTTGTTGAACTACTGCTCCAAGGGTGATTAGTAGTTGTTCTATCCATTGCTGACGATTGTCGTCATCGGCCATACTTGTCTTAGCGTTATCGCTATCCCTGCCGCCCCTAGTTGATATATGTTAGTTAGTTAGCCACTTTAAAAAAATCAATATAACACACCATACTAGTTTATTCATTATAGCATAAAAATATGATACAAAATTTGTCAGTCAAAATATTAATAACCTGCCGAGACTGACTAAGTCATAAGTTTTACAACTTATTACATATTAGGCATCATCATACTATTTTAAGGTTTATTGCACTCTAGTCCTGGATGTCCCTCGTACGGCAGTTCTTGACCTTGTGCCCCTTTTTCCCACATCGGAAGCATTCTCCGTTGTCAGGGCATCGCCAGGTCAGGTGTCGCTTGCCGCATTCTGCACAACGTGCTGGGATTGGGTGCCCTCCAGGATTCCGTTTGTCTTGGATGAGAACATCGTTCTGCATCCGTAGGTTCTCCAGGCGGATCTCCTGCTCAGTTGACATCCCCTCGAAATATTTAACCATGATTCTCAACTCTCTTATCTCTTTATTTTTCCGGGACATCTCTTTTTCAGTCCAACGAATATAGTCTCTTCCTAGAAGTAGTTCGCTTTTCAAGTTCTGCACCTCCTCTTGCATAGAGCTCCAGTCCTCCATCACTTCTTTCCCTTTTTCCTCAGAGCTTCCCATCTGTGGGTAACATTTTTAATAAATAGAACAAGTGATACTGATAATTATTCTTAAAATTCAACTGCTTGTACTAAGTTTCGCATTCTAAAACTAAGGCTCTATCCTAAACCATCTATTCATGTGTTTCTATCAGACTTCCTAACCTTAATATCTTTATTTATTTATCTATGTTGTTTTTTTTAAAAAAAAAAATTATCTGTTAATACTATTTATTTTTTAAATTTTTATTTTATATATATATATTTATTTATTTTATTATTATTTTTTTTACAGCCCATTATTCAAAGTCTAGATAATAATAAGGCAAACTTTATTTCATAATACCGAGTTGGAATACAACATTGAAAATTTCCAAGGTTTAAGATAGTCATAATTCTTAATGCCGACTTGGATACAACATTTAAAATTTCCAAGTTTTAAAATAGTTATAACTTTTACTAGTAGTAAACAAACGATAAGATAGTACTGGGCACCGCGAGGAGGGCTGGTAGGATGGTACTCTGGAGATGGGGTTCGCTGGCGCAAGCAGACAACATCTTCATCGGGATCACTTTCTTCGGCACGTGCACCCTGGGCGGATGATCCTGGGAGGCGTCGGAGATCAACAGTAAGGTCTCTATAGAACTTCTTAACTTTGTGCCCCTTTCTCTCCATATATGCAATCTCCTTGTTCAGGCGTCCTATGGTATCCAGGTGAAGGCTGACTTGCTCCTTGGTATCCTTCAGCTCCTCCTTCAGTTCGTCTATCTCCTCCACCTGCTCAGCACACAAGTGATCTAGTTCCCCTTTTCTGTTTCGGCCAAGACCCTTCTATCGTATTCATCTTTATACTTATTTTCGAGTATTAGCTCCTCGTTTATATGTGTCGTAGCCTCTAACGTCAGTCGGTTCCTTAACTGATCATTCTTTGTGCTAAGGTGCTCGGCTCTAGCCCTCTCTCGCTCGCTGGTTTTTATTAATTCTCGAACCAACTCTGGAACTAGTTCGGCTATCCTATTGTTATCTCCCATCTAATAAACAAAATAATCATAAATATTTGCAAATATTAAAAATGATAACAGCATGAACTGTGCCTAATGTCAGTGTATCGCGTCCCCCCCCAAAATATGCAACAATTCTATTTTAAACTGATAAGAAAACATATTTTACTTTTCTTTTTTTTAAAAAGAAGTCATCACTTTTTTTTTTCAAATGGGCTCTGATACCACTCTATAACACCCCCGTTTTCCTACTCTTAGTTCTGCGGCGGCAACCTCAACTAGGAACCCGGGGTTGCTACCGGCACGCCCCTTAATTAAGCTTGCTTAGGCCTGGCCCTAGCTAACTTAATTAATTGGCGCTAAGGCTATTTAAATAAATCGCTAACACATGCTTAAAACATTAACTTTATTATTTACAAAATATAATATATCAGAGTTTGCAAAATATGACGACTAAGGCTCGTCGCCCCTAAAGTAACTTGACATAACATTAAAATTTAAAACATTAGTTAACTAATAATAATAATAATATATATATATATATATATATATTTATAATGCTCTTACGAAGATAACCCCAATTGGAGTATATCCCGTATAATAATATCATCTCAATAATTTACATGCCACACACTGGAAATAAAATTTTCACATGCATGGCCTAGCCCAAAAATAATTAAACTCATACTAGGGCATTTCCTCTGCATAAATCATTTGCATGAATAATTCTAAATTATTTAAAGCAATAAGGAATTAAACATGCAAAAATTAAATTTTGGGACAACGCCCGCAGAATATAAATTTACTTACTATCTCCCAGATGACAGCCTACCGAAATTCTGGAACTGTAACAATTCCGGCACTTTCCGTACTACTTCACCCACTGTTATTTTCTACCACTATTATCTCAACCTCTCTCCCTCTAGTATTCTTCTCAGACACTCCCCATTACCCTCTGCACTATCTCTATACTATTACTGCATTGCTAATGCATTTGCGTTTCTGTGATGAAAATGACATGAATTGCATTGCTATTTATAGGCAAAGTTCTTATCTCATAGTCATTATTTTAGTACTATTACTATTTTTTATAATATATTTTTCTCAACTGACGGATTCTCCCTATTACTTGTAATAGGTATTGTGTAGTTACAAATCACTTCAATCTTTTTTTTCCTTTATTATTATTTTATTTTTTTATTTTTTATTTTCGTTTGTGTGTCCCTGCACCCATATTTGTCCTTGTCTCTTTCTTTCTCCTTCATTACTATTTTTTTTTATTATTATTTATTTATTATTTTTTTATTATATTTTTCTATGGCCTCTGCTCTTTTGCTTCCTACTATCATGATTATGTCTATATTCTATTTGCTTCAAGTACATTTTCTCCACTTTTATTTCTATTCCACTTGCATCCTACTCATTGTTCCCATGCATGCAGGTCTTATTATTATTATTATTATTATTATTATTATTATTATTTTTTTTGAATTCTATTATTGCCATACCCCTACTCTACTGTGTGTAAATTTTATTACTGTAATGCACGTCTTCTCTTGTCTTTAAATTTTTAAATTTTATTTTTACGTATTGTCATTATTTTCCTATTGCTTTCCCTACTCTATTTTATTTATTTTATCTTCTTCTATGAGTGTATTTCCTACTCTATTTCGCAGGCTACTATCCATCTTATTCTCTTTTTATTTACTTGCTCAAGCAACTGTCTTGTCACTTTTTTTTCTTTTGTTTTCTTGCTTTACTATTCATGCACTTCTACACACTCATGTTATATTATTTTATTTATTTATTTATTTAAACTCTCGTTGCATGACCCCTATATATATATATATATATATATATACTAGTACCCGTTTGCGCGCGATGCCGCGCAGGATTTGGTAGATATAAAATTATGACAGCTCATATGTTATGAATATAAAATTGCAATTCAAATGTATAGGCATGCATGTGTTTATCTTGATATCTCCTGGTTGAGACCGAAAAGAAATGGGAGCAGGAAAACATTAAATATTGAACACATTTAATCCCAAAAATGATTCAACATACCATTCTTGAGGAACTGGGGCAGCAGTATTAAAAATCGTAAAACAAAAGTAGTTGATGTACCGGAAATCAGATAGTTGTTATTTTGTCAACTCAAAAGTTAAAGTAGAAATGATGACAGAATTGTTGAGTTCCTGCAATTTTGGGATACATAAAAGAGCTCTATTATTGCCCACATCTTCTACAGAGAAAATGAAGTTGCTAGATAAATACCATAACTCCACATTTTGGCTATCTTCCTTCCTTCATGTAGAATAGATTGCAAAAAAACCATATTTGTTAACAGGAGGCTATGTTACAAAATTGCATTGAAAATGAGGACAGAGGCTAGACAAATCACTGGCCTGAATTAAAACTTTTTCACCATAATTTTGTTTAACACCAGTAATGAACTCTTGCAACAAGTCATAATATTCCTGGGAGGGATATACACTAAATTGGACGATTTTGTCACTGAGAAATAGAGACAAGCTGTAACCTTTCTTGTTGCCATGTTCTGTTTGAGCCCGATGTAGAATTCATAATTCAACAACTTGTCATTGATTGTCCCAACATCAATGGATCGGACCACGCACACATTCAGCAGAAATAGTGGAAAAACTAAACAGATGTTGATACTCTATAAATTTGATCCAACAGAGTGGCATGGAACACACACACATTTATTAGAAAAAATGAGAAGTAGAGTTTTTGATGAGTTTTGATGTATTCTCAAAGCAGAAGGTTTGACGCTTCCGAGGGCAGTGTACCTCACTACACTGGTCATGAAGATAATGCAATTTAGTGTAACTCAAATCAACTGACCATAACAAACATGCTCTGGTTTGCATTGAGAAGAAATAATTGCTCAAAACACTCATTCCATCACTATCCTTTGTTTGGACAAAAAGGTCCATTTTCTTTTTTAAAAATCCATATCAATAATTTTTTTTTAATTACCAAAACAGTTCGCTGCGAATAATAATTATGTCCAAATCACTAATGATGCCATAATTGTTGATGTGACAAGGGTTAAATTTTAGTAGCCTACACAAAGAATACTGTTGTTGGGTCACGCAGACAACCTACACAGAACATAGGTCAGATAGAGCACAAACAATACAAAGACGAAATAAATATATATGATGATGACTAATGGACAATTGGGAAATTATCAAACTTGTGTATTAAGGGATCCACCTGCATGTATCCATAATACCTAAATAAAACCTACATTCAGTAAAATGAGAGGCTATAGAAGTTGTTGGCTTTATGCCTATTTATGCTAGAACATGTCGGTACGAATGCATCCAGATTCGAGATTCGAATTTACGGTGGTATAACTGTATAGTTAATTATTGACAGAGTGAAAAATCACAGTTAACACTTATGAACCCTAAAACCTAAGATCTAGCCCGCACACACGAAAAATGCAGTGTATATGGCCGAAAAGAACAACTATATTGAATGAAAACAACAAAATCCATAAGAGGAGTTGATGGACAAACCGCACTAAGTACAAATAAGCCAAATTCGGAAGGCCAATCCAACCAGGGAACGTTGCTTTCATATCAATGTTAAATTAAACAAGCAGAACACTGCTGAAAAGGAGAGCCGAAAATGATGCAAACTCAGAAACGAGACATTTTAAAGAACAACAAAGCAATGGATGAGAATACGCACCAACCCAACAATGGGAGTGAACCTGGAGGGGTTTCTACGGTGAGGGCGGCGCCGGTGCGTTCCGTCGAGAAGAAATAGAACCCTTATTCCATCCAAATCGTAGGCCTCTCCTTCAACTGGGTAGCTCAGTCCAGCGCTGAGGCCGTGAAGTTTGTCGCCTGGCCGCAACTTTGTCGGGGAAGAAGGGCACCGCCGTCAGCGGGAAGAAGGGCGCCTCCGTCAGGGGATGAAGAAGGAAGAAAAATACAACAAGAAAACACAAGAGGAGAAAAATAAATGGGAAGAAGCTCACCTGAAAGGACCGCCAACAAGGTGACGGCATAGAACCTACAATCACATAAAAGTAGTAATAAGTTACTAACATCAGAACCATCTCAATTGATGCAATTTTTCATCCTTCCATAAAAACATAACCCAATAATCCATTGTCTTGCAATGCGCATAGAGTAAAAATAGAACAACACAACTTCTTCATCTATAATCAAATATATAGACACACATACATTAAGTTGGGATATATGGAAAAAGAATTATGAAAATGTTAAAAATTTCAATTTCAAGATTACACCCCTATAATCATAAAGGATATAAGGACCAAAAAGATGTATAAAGAAATACTATATTTCTCCCACACCGAATGAGAAATCCATATACCAGAATTCAATTTGTCTTGCCAATTGAAAGACAGTTCTAAGAAACCAAAATAAACAAAATTCAAGAAATTAAATCCCACACTGAAATTTATTTTTGAGAGGAATCAATGTGAATGATTCTTACTTACCATCATATCACAATTTACAAAGAAGTCAAGAATTCGAATTTCTGTCTGCGGTCCACCGCGAAGACAATTTGTGAAAATTGGGATTTCTCTTCGTGTTTCTCCCACAAAAAGCAAAACTCAAGTTGTCTCTCCAAACATCTGCTAAGGATCAATATAATTAAAAATATCATATTAATAGAAAAGAAGGTATATAGCATATACATGAAAAGGGGGGTTATTAAACTTATGGGAATTAGGCATGTAGGTCTTTGTTTTACCATTTAAATATAAATACCGTAATTCTCTCTGCTTAATGTGAATTACATAGGAGTTTTATCATCTTATTTTCTTATAGGGTTTAGAGTGAACTGCACTTTCAATCTCAAAGGCAAAGCTTGGGCTCTATTAGCCTAGCTTCTAATAAGATTTGTGGCTTATTTGTTGACTATTGACCAACAATTGCGTATAACTCTTGTTTCTTACCAAGTTAGATTCAATGGGCTGTCAGTCGCCTAATTCAGTAGGGGTTTTCGCACAACCTTGAGCATCAATAGGTGTTACATAATCCGTATTCACATCAACTTTTCCCATTCAATAAGTAGTATGATTCAATTCACTCAATCTTCAACCCCAGAAAAGCTAAAAAAGGGATCTTGAATAGAACTTCAAAGACTATTCGGAAATTAAAGAATTGAAGGCACTACAGAAACTCTCACTTTCTTTTTTCCCATTTCCACATAGTATAACCTACCACAGATAAAGGAATGAAGCAACTGAAAACAAACTATTTACCATAACGGCATCACGGCATCACCACATCCGGATAAAGTCACACAAAGAAGATGACATATAAAATTTCAAGACAAAACATTAGGTAGATACCAATCAATAGGAAGGGGGAAAAAAGGAAAAGTGATCTGCTCAATATGTCAGTGGTGTGTGAAGCAGGTAAAAGATTAAACAAACACAAAAAGATATACTAATGAGGATGACTGAAGAATAATCACCATAATAAAAGTTTCATACCTCGCATCTTCATTGATGCTACAGCCGTAAGAAGCACTTTCAATACTTGAAGAGTGGTAATGCATTTTATTTTTCCAGAGTTTATGTTGAAATGCTAATAAACATGATTTATTATGGGTAATTGATTGTGAGTAATTGGCAGCATTTGTTTTTTGAATCCTGTAACGTCAAGGTGGTTATGCCTTGCATTTTATTAGATTTAAGGTGTGGTGAGGTAGTGGAGATTAAATGTTTGGAGTTACAGGTTGATTGCATTTGTTTCTTTCAGTTTTGAGTTGTCTAGGAATAGATATAAATGTGTCAGCATTGTATTATGTTTGGGGTGTGAAATAGATGAGTATTTGAGTGAGCATATTTTTCCTATTCTAACATAGTGGTATCAGAGCCGATACGTAATGGCCTCTTCTGTCTCCGTTCCATTTCAATACCCTCGACTGACCAAACAAAATTATGAGAATTGGGCTCTTCGTATGAAAGCCATTCTTGGTTCACATGGAGTGTGGGAGTTCGTTGAAAAAGGTTTCGTTGTACCAGAAAACGAGAGCAATCTTCCCCAAAGAGAGAAAGACGAGTTGGAGAAGATACGAAAGAAGGATCAATGTGCTCTTTCAATCATTCATCAGGGCTTGGATGATGAAATGTTTGAGAAAATTGCCAACGAGACCACCTCCAAGAATGCATGGGAAAAGCTTCAAAAGTCCACCACTGGAGTCGAAAAGGTGAAGAAGGTCCGGCTTCAAACTCTACGAGGTGAGTTTGAATCACTTTCTATGAAGGAAAGTGAATCGATTCAAGACTATTTCACAAGAGTCTTGGCAGTGACAAATCAAATGAAGAGGCTAGGAGAATCTAAAGAAGACGTTCAAGTGGTCGAGAAAATACTTCGCTCTCTTAGCAAGAAGTTTAGACACGTTGTTGTTGCGATCGATGAGTCAAAAGATTTGGAGAATATGTCCATTGATGAACTAAATGGATCTTTGAGAGCCCATGAGGAAAGGATGAATCGGGATGATCCCGAGCACTCGGAGCAGGTCTTACAAACAAAAGTGATATCCAATGATGGATACACAGGTAGAGGCCGAGGTCGAGGACGCCAAAGTTATGGTCGAGGCCGAGGTCGTGGAGAAGGACGAAGTCAAGAGCAACAACCATCAAAACATGGTGGTCAAATAGTCCAAAGAGGTCGGGGTCGTGGTCGAGCTCGAGGAAGAGGAGGCCGCAACAATCCTGGGAGGCATGATAAATCTCAAATTGAATGTTACTCTTGTCACAAACTTGGCCATTAAGCTTCAGAATGCTGGTCGAACAAAGGAAATGACGAGGCAAATCTTGTTGAGCAAAAGGAAGATGCAGAGGTTTCATTATTTCTTGCAATGAAAGATGATTCCATGAAGAAAGATGATGTGTGGTATCTTGATAATGGAGCAAGTAACCACATGACTGGAGATAGGAGCAAATTTGTGGAAATAGACACACGCCATAGCGGAATGGTAAGCTTTGGTGACAATACCAAGATAGAAATCAATGGAAAAGGTTCGGTGCTCTTCAAGACAAAAGAAGGAGGCCACAAACTTCTTACTGATGTGTACTATGTTCCAAAATTGACTAATAACATTCTAAGTATTGGTCAACTTTTGGAAAATGGCTATAAGATCCATATGGAAGATTGCACACTTTGGCTTCGAGATCAAAATTTGAATCTGGTAGCCAAGGTGGTCATGACAAAGAACCGGATGTTTTTGCTGCACTTGAAAAATGATGGTGCTATGTGCTTGAATACATGTGTTAATGATCCTTCCTGGATATGGCATATGAGGCTTGGCCATTTGAATTTTGAAGGAATCAAGGCAATGAAGGAAAAGAAGATGGTGAAAGGACTCCCTGTAATTGATCACCCAAATCAATTATGTGAAGCATGTCTTCTTGGAAAGCATTCCAGGAAAAGGTTTCCAAAGCAATCCGATTCAAGAGCCACCGACCCACTCCAATTAATCCATGCGGATGTGTGCGGACCTATCAAACCACAATCACATGGTAAAAGCTCCTATTTTATTTTGTTCATTGATGATTACAGTAGAAAAACATGGGTGTATTTCTTGAAGCAAAAAAGTGAGGCATTTGATGCATTCAAAAAATTTAAAGCCTCGGTGGAGAAGGAAAGTGGATATGAGATTAAGGCTTTGAGAACTGATTGGGTGGGGAGTTTTTGTCTAATGAGTTTTCAAGTTTCTGTGAGATACATGGCATTAGGAGACCATTGACAGCACCTCGATCCCCCCAACAAAATGGAGTAAAGCCAAGTGTTGCTCACTTGAGGATTTTTGGATCTATTGCTTATGCTCATGTTCATAAGCAGGAAAGATCTAAGCTTGATGATCATAGCAGGAAGATGATTTTTGTGGGCTATGATGAACATTCTAAGGCGTACAGGTTGTTCAATCCAGAAAGTCGAACACTTGTGATTAATAGAGATGTGGAGTTTGATGAACATGCTGCCTGGGACTGGAGTTCAAACCCAGAACGAACATATGATTTTCTTCCATACTTTGAAGATGAAGAATATCCAGATATTCAACAAAGCACTCCGCAAATCACAACTCAAAGCACACCTCAACCATCTCATTCAATGGAGCCATCTTCATCAGGCTTGTCTACAAATGAGAAAACGCCAAAATATCGAACTTTGGAGGATCTTTATGATTTCACTGAAAGGTTAAAAGAAGAAACCTTATTCTGTTTGCTTGTTAATATTGAACCTGTGTCTTTTGAAGAAGCCAGGAAAGATGAGAAATGGGTTCAAGCAATGGATGAAGAGATTCAAGCTATTGAAAAGAACAATACGTGGGAATTGGTTCCTAGACCGAATGATCACCAGGTTATTGGTGTAAAATGGGTGTATAAGGCAAAGAAAAATTCCAAAGGGGAGGTCGTCAGGTTCAAAGCAAGATTAGTTGCGAAAGGATACAAACAAAAATATGGAGTTGATTATGAAGAAGTGTTTGCTCCGGTTGCTCGCATGGATACAATTCGATTGCTAATTTCCTTGGCAGCCCAGAATCATTGGGAGATCCATCAATTAGATGTCAAATCCTCTTTTCTTAATGGTTTTCTTGAGGAAGATGTTTTTATTGAGCAACCGGTGGGCTATGTTGTTCCAGGACATGGTGAAAAGGTTTTGAAGTTAAAAAAGGCGCTGTATGGGCTTAAACAGGCGTCGAGAGCGTGGAACAACCGCTTGGATAATTATTTACAGGATAATGGATTTTCAAGATGCAAAAATGAGTATGCATTGTATGGAAGAGTTGAGCAGGGGCGTGTCATGTTTATATGCATCTATGTTGATGATCTTATTTTTACTGGGAACAGTCCACATATGTTTGATGAATTCAGGAAGACCATGTCTCAAGAATTTGATATGAGTGACATGGATTTGATGTCATATTATTTGGGAATTCAAGTAAATCAAACAGATGAAGGAATATTCATTTCTCAAGAAAGTTATGCAAAAGAAGTGTTGAAGAGATTCAATATGCTTGACTGTAAGCCTGTTCATACGCCTATGGATAGTGGAGTCAAGTTATCTAAAAGGTTGGAGAATGAAGAAGGTGTAGATCCGACAATGTTCAAAAGTCTTGTTGGAAGTTTGAGATACCTGACTTGTACCAGGCCTGATATTCTATTCGCAGTTGGGATTGTGAGTCGATACATGGAGCATCCCAGCAAAGCACACTGGTTGGCAGCAAAAAGAATCCTTCGATATGTCAAAGGAACTCTAGGTTTTGGAATGTTTTATGCACCTTCAAATAACATTGAATTAATGGGTTATTGTGATAGTGATTTTGCTGGAGATATTGATGATAGGAAAAGCACAACTGGTTTTGTGTTTTTCATTGGAAATAATGCAATTTCTTGGTGTTCAAAGAAGCAACCCATCGTTACACTTTCAACTTGTGAGTCGGAGTATGTTGCAGCCACTGCTTCAGCTTGTCATGGAGTCTGGCTTAGGAGATTATTGAAGGAGCTTGGTGCTGAACAAATTGGAGCTACACAGATTATGATTGACAACAAGTCAGCTCAAGCCTTGGCAAAAAATCCTGTGTTTCATGATCGAAGCAAACATATTGATGTCCGTTTTCATTTTATTCGGGAGTACATTGAGAAAAAGGAGGTGGAGCTTCGACATGTGGATTCCAAAAATCAAGTGGCAGATATTTTCACAAAGCCATTGAAGTTTGAAGATTTTCGAAAATTTCGAGCTGCTCTTGGAGTGATAAATCAAGTTTAGGGGGGAGTGTTGAAATGCTAATAAACATGATTTATTATGGGTAATTGATTGTGAGTAATTGGCAGCATTTGTTTTTTGAATCCTGTAACGTCAAGGTGGTTATGCCTTGCATTTTATTAGATTTAAGGTGTGGTGAGGTAGTGGAGATTAAATGTTTGGAGTTACAGGTTGATTGCATTTGTTTCTTTCAGTTTTGAGTTGTCTAGGAATAGATATAAATGTGTCAGCATTGTATTATGTTTGGGGTGTGAAATAGATGAGTATTTGAGTGAGCATATTTTTCCTATTCTAACAGTTTACACTCCAAAATAACAAAGATGCAAAAAGCATCAGTTTTAATCTCATGACACGCATACCTGTGTGGTGAAGAATTATCCACAGAACCACAAACCATATTGAGAACCACAAACCATCAAGACCAGGATCACCTTCTAGGTGACTGTATTCTATGAGTTTCTGCATTGATCACTGTTTTAAAAGGCGGAATAGAGGCGCGCCTTGAGGCGGAAAACATAAAAGTCCAAATCAACCCCCATGACATTTGTGAGGAACTCAAGTTTTGTAAGAGCATGGATCAGTATATGGAGCCATTTGAGATCTAGACTATGACAGCAAGCCCACAGTTTGAATCTTCCACAGAAAAACATACCTTACTGACCAAAAAATAATAGGCTATGCTTGCTTACATGTTAACCCCCCTTTACCCTAAATAATACGCATTAATAGTAACTTCCGTGTATGCAAAACTCAAAATATTTTAAGCAATGTTATAAAGAAATAACAATTCACAGAAATAAAACAGTGAAAGGTTAACATAACCCTGACTGAAGCACCATCCATCATTTTAAACTTTTCATGTGTCGTTGTCCCCACATGAGTGTTTGACCCTGAATGTGTTGGATTTCCCCGTCTGGTCTCATGGTCCATGTATTAATCTTGATCATTACCAGTAGGAAATATTTTTTTTCCAGCAATTAGATATAAAAAGTCATGAGTAAAGCAAATCAAAATATCACTGAAAAGTACAAAAACATTCTGAAAATAGGAGCCAGTTTACTGAATGTTGGGTTTCGAGAACCTAATTAAAGTCAGTA
Organism: Hygrophila difformis; assembly: GCA_030278955.1. Classification (NCBI taxonomy): domain Eukaryota; kingdom Viridiplantae; phylum Streptophyta; class Magnoliopsida; order Lamiales; family Acanthaceae; genus Hygrophila; species Hygrophila difformis. The sequence goes on along the minus strand of JAOANR010000009.1, from coordinate 10,475,545 downwards.
GGTGACAATAAGTGAAAAGGCAGACTCGGTTTCAGCACAACAACGCAACAAAACAAGAAAATAAGCATAATGAATGGCATTTGATTCCAACAACCAGAAGCTGTAATATTGGTTCTTAAAACATTTTAAACTATCATAAGTTCGTTTCAACTGAGATCAAGGACTTGATTAGCGTTAGCGTTGAAAATAAAATTAAGTAGGCAGCACTCAAATGAGATATGAAGGTACTCTTCAATTCCAACTTCCATCCATAATTGGAGTCACATGCAAATATTATACAAGTTGACAAAAAGGAAGAAGGGGGAAATAAAAAGAAATTTTATACTATTAAGGTCTTTAACATTCATAGTAATCCACAATTGACTTGATAAAGCAAGTTGCTTAGAATCTCAAATTCGAAGCAGGTTAATTAGATAACTTTCATCCATTGGCAAAACCAATTGCTTGCAATTGAATTATTCTGGCCAAAGCACCAATCAATCATATAAGATGCCACAAGAAACACTGGAGACATAATTCACTTCTAAATCCTAATATATTGTGATGTTAGAAGTGCTTAATGAATTACACTTGCCTATAAACAAAACAAAGCAAATTTCAAATACAAACTCATGAAGTGCAGCTAATGTTCTAGGAAAATAGAAATCAGGTGGAATAATAATCAATTGATCACATTTCAACATATCCTTAAAACCAAATCGAGGCTCCAACATTTCCCTCACACGAGTAAGAGGAACCAAATTAAGTGAGTTCAGGAGTGCAATCCGCTAGAACAATACTACCTCCGCATCTTTCAAAATGCAACATTGGCTCCAGACACGCATGCCGATACACATTTTTAATGATTAATAACTTAAATTGTGTACAATTAAAAATTATAAAAAGTTGATATTATAAAACTACAACTTTAAACGAATCTAACAAAATCTCACTTGATTATGTTTTTTCTTCCATAACTATAACACAAATTTGAGACAAAGTTAAACTATGAACAGTGTCAAAATCACCAATGGTGCATTTTGAAAAAGACAGAGGTAGTATAATTTAACCATACGAATAGAATTTAACCCAAATAATCAAATGCTTAACTCTAAGGATTTTCCAAAAAAGGCTTCTGAAAGTATGGCAAAGCAATTAACGTCCAACTGAATGATGGGTCTACAGAAATCTATGAGGCATTTTCCTTCTTAGAGCCTTGTCATAGCCATACTAAAAAAGAACACAAGAAACATGTAAAGCGACACACCTCAAAAGCAAACCATAAACTATAGAATAGATATGCAATGTGATTTGAGGGAAAAGAATCGGATACTACGTATTAGCAGCCGTAGGATAGAGCGTCCGATCTACCGATTTCTTCGGGGTCCACGTGAATGGAGAGAAAACGGAATCTGGAATTAACCTACAACAAAAAGATTCCGAAACAAAAAATTAGGAAAAGTCAGTAACATCATTCCATAAACATAAGTGTCATTTGAGAGCAACATAAGTGCGATTGATAAGCAAAACCGCAATCAAAAAGGAAGTTTAAGAGGGACCTCACCGGTGTAGGTGATAGCGCAGTGAGAACCACCAGGGCAAGAGGAGTTGCGGTATTCCACGAAATGGGTGCCAATCGAATCACAGTTTTCAACTGAAATTAGGGTTAAATATAGGAATCAAATAAAATAAGTACATCCAAAAGGTCAAGAAATCAGACGCAAGCATAAGGCAAAGAGTAGCAAACATTTCAAGAAAAAAAAGACTAATAGAAGCATTCACAACAAACAATCTCCAAACAGAGTAAAAAGAAAAATCAAACCAAATTGAAATGAACATCTTATCTGTATAGGCCGGACAGTCACCCACTGGGAAGGAATATGCGGTGAGCTGCGAACTGTGGAGTTAGGGACGGAGAAAACAATAACACTTGATCACAATCTAACCTGAAATAAATTAATTTCAAACCCGAACTCCCTATTCATGTTCGAACTTAAGAATAAATAAATTTACATCAACAAGTAGAAATACAAAAGTAGAAGGAAAACCGAGAGTATCGATGTTGTGCAAGTCAAAATTAACATCTTACTTCACTTACTTCAACTGACCCTCACAGTGTCAGAAACGTTCAGCCGCCTTATCCAAACCACGTCGGAACTTGTGTGATGGGAACCCGTGTAAATTAACACTTGCGCTACAAATCAACAAGAAATAAATCGACCAACATCACAAACCTAGCAATTAAGTAAAATTACAGCAAAAATTCAAAACCCCCAAAACATTAACCCTAAAATTTAAGCCCTAACTCTTTCTACAACCCTCCCTGCTGGGCGCCACAGAACACGTTAATAAACGCCGCGAACAAAGCCAGCGAGAAGCAAAGCAAACTAAACACAAATTTGCACAGAGAACAACACAAGACGGTGAACAAATTGAGGAAAGAATCACTACCCTAATCAGTTTATGGTGCGACGACGAAACGGAGGGGGGGAAACAGGGATGGCAGCGACGGCGTCAGTGGACCCCGAAGAGGAGTGTTGAAGAAGCCAAAGAATAAACGACAAAAGAATGTAGAGCCGGAAATTGGTGCAAGTTGACGGGTTATTTTGGTAATTCTAGGTGCCGAAAGCACGGTGGCAACACATATATATATATATTTAGATATATTTTTTCCTTTAATTTTAATTATATATATATATATATATTTATGAAATTTTTATTATTTATCTATTCATTTCTTTCTCTTTTTAATAAAAATTCAAAACAAGTAGCGTTCGAACACACAACCTTTAAGTTATGAGTCCTCTTGACTAACCAATTGGTTATCAAAGTCTTTATGTCATATCTTAATTCTAACTAAATTTATTTCAAAATATTAGAATCCTTATTGTTAGTAATTATTTTTACCCATCTATATCTTTAAATCAAATTTTATTTTTCTAAAATATTACTCTTTCAACTACTTATAACTTTTCCCTACTAGAAAATATTCCCCTACCATGTCTATTTTAATTTAGAGAAAATAATTAATTTATTATAACATTCCCTTGTAACCCACTTCCTATTAATTTTTAATTCATAGAAGACAACTATTCTATTAAATTATATCTCACTATTATTTATTTATTAATACTATAACTAAATTTAACGGGTATTACAGTCCCACAGTGGCCTATGGCTCTGATACTACTGTTGGGTAACCGGATACTCTGTTTTACCTAACTATTACAACCCAAAAGGCCTAACTAGTGGGATTACATTGCTTGAACCTCACCATACAAGTTTACTCTTAAAACAAAGAATAACAGAAGCAAACAGAGACTTGAAAAGCCACCAACAGGCTGCTCCTCCTCGCGGATCCGGCGGACAGATTTTGGACGTCTCCAAAATCTGCAGCTCCTCCGATCTACTGCTCCGGGTTGCTCCGTTTCTTCATCTTTTCAGATCTACAACAGAAATGTTAGAGGAACAAGAAAATAACAACTAATGTTATAATAAGAAAGATTACCCATGGATCTAACTAGATCCGTTATCCCTTAGGCTCAGGTAGCCCAATAGATGCTACCACTCAACCGGAGCCATCACAGATCGGTCCAAGGGAAGAGAAGGAGGGCGGCCACCACAGCCCGGCACCAAACCGCCGCTGCCGAGCCACTGCCATGACAGTGCCGGCCAACACAGCTCCAACCGAGCCACCACCCTTACACAGCCTTCTATCCGCGTCTCCGAGACCACCGTCGAGCACTCAGCCCTCACCGGAAAACCTATTTCCGGTGACCCTACTTTCTGTGGCTCTAAAAGGAGAAAGACACGCCCCTACCGAACCCCAAACGTCCGGTTACCCCAAACCCATGTAAGCGTCACACCACTCGTCCCTTAACCTCACACACTCTCTAAAGATGGTAGAACAAATCTAACCCTAATAGAAGAGGTGTAGGAGACACAAGAAATGGGAGAGCATTCTGGAGAAAGAAGGAGAGTAATCTGAATTAGGGTACTGGGGGTAGGGCTCGGTGGGAGTATATAAATATTAGATCATGGGCCTCAGCATCTTGCTTCATGGGCCGACTTGTGATTGGGCCGGGACAGAATAATGGGCCACCAACAACATCCTCGATCGACCGTACATGCCCAATTTACTACTCCATATACTTAACCCAGTTGCATTATTAGTACGTAATCATTTGGTTGCCCTAGAAAGTGTATGCCTGATTAATTATTGTAACATTGCACAATTTCCCTAAGGTAAGTGAGAGTTAAGAATGAAACAATTTTTCCCACTTGGAAATATTACACTTTGCCTTTGTTGTAAATCGAGATCTTTGCTTAAGCTGTAAGAACCTCATACCACTTAAATCAACTGTGTTTTTTTAATAGTTACTCCCTCCGTCTCATTTAAAGTGACTACTTTATCTTCTGCACAAAATCCAATGCAGTTGTTAAACACTTTATATTTCAAAATTGATATAAGTAAAAATTATGTAAAATCTATATTTTAAAACAACACGACTAGACGATTCCAACAAGACCACACTTGACTATTTTTCCCTTCTTGTATCAATACAATAAAATTGAGTCAAAGTTAAATAATGAACAATGTCAAAAGTCAAATATAGTCACTTTTAATGGGACGGATGGAATATTTGAAACAATGAATATTCATTTCTGTTTAATTTTTTTTTACACGTTTTCATAAAAAAAAAGGTATATTAGCATGCCTCATCAGTTATTTTACTCGCTTTCATTGAAAAAAAGAAAAGTATATCCTCTTTGAAAATATATACTACTCCACTTAGCAGTGGTAGTTAAAATAGTTCACAGTGGTAATTTTAGAGATATTTTTGGTCATTACCTCGTGGAATAGATAAAGTAGGAGATATTTCCAGTACTACTTTTTTAGAATAGGGTAAGGCGTAAGGTAAGTTGAATACTGAGTGTGAATTCCTATACGCTATAAAAACTCTGTATAAACCCTATGGGTATGTAGAGAAAAACCTCATTTGAAACCAGCATCAACCTTATCTCTTCGCCCTCTCTTTTGCTCTTCCCACTCCTTTCTTCCTATGGCGGCCTCTGCTTCTATCCACTTCTCTATTCCACACGCCCTCTCCCTCCACCGCTCCGCCGCCTCCGGGGCCTCCCTCTCCACTCTCTGCACTCCATTTTCTCTAAAACCTCTGCCCAAACTCGCAATTTCTCCTCTTCTTACGGACCGCCCGGATTCTAGGTTTATCCGAAATGTTGCCTTCTCCTCCGATTTGGACGAAGATGTGGAAGCCGGAGAGGATGAATCGCTTGATTTTTCTGCTGCCGAGGAGCCATATTTCTCGCCTGACTTGAAACTTTTTGTGGGCAATTTGCCGTTTACCGTCGACAGTGCTGTGCTTGCAGAGTTGTTCGGGAAGGTCGGGACGGTTGAGATGGTTGAGGTATGCTAAACTTCAATATTCTCTACTACTACTTGATAGTCGGTTCACTTGCATAGTCATACTTTGTTGTGATTGAAATTATTGTTTTTTTTTTTTTTTTTTTTTAGTTTGGAACCGGTGCTTATTTATTGAGTTTTGGAGTTTGCATTATTGTTTTTCTTGAATTTATTTCTTATATGGTCTCTGAATTGCATTGTTTTGTTGAAATTTTTTACGAGTTCTTTCTGAATGGATTAGGGTTATTACTCATCTGTCTATTTCTATTTCTCGTCTTCAACAAACGTAAAAGTAGTGAATTTTGAAATCTTGCAGGTTATCTACGACAAGTTCTCCGGAAGAAGTAGAGGCTTTGGTTTCGTGACTATGTCGAATGTTGACGAAGTTGAAGCTGCAGCTCAACGATTCAACGGATATGTAAGTTTCCACCGCCAACATTAATGAATATGCCCGCGCATTTGCTATCACTTATTTTTCTCTCATGTGTTGGTAGTATTTTTCTGGTTAGGTTTATTGAAATTGATGTACTTGAGTTGATTTATTGCAGGAACTCGAGGGAAGAGCATTGCGCGTCAATTCAGGACCGCCACCTTCTAAGGGGGAAAGACCTTCATTCCGTGGAGGCAGGGAGGGGGAAAGATCTCCATTCAGAGGAGGCAGGGATAGGGAAAGAACGAGTTTCAATGACGCCAACAAACTTTATGTGGGTAACCTTGCATGGGCAGTTGATGACCTTGCTCTTGAGACCTTATTCAGTGAGCAAGGAAAGGTAAAGGAGGCGAGGGTAGTTTATGACAGAGAGAGTGGTAGATCGAGGGGCTTTGGGTTTGTGACTTACAGTTCAGCGGAAGAAGTCTCGAACGCCATAGAAATGCTGGATGGCATTGTAAGTATCTTGCTATAGCATATATAAACATGTGGCTGGTGGTTTTATTTGTTCATATCCATGATTCATATGCTTTGTTTTATGCAACCCTGTTACAACTTGGATACGAGGTTCTAACTCAAAATCAATTGGTAATGGGTGGAGTAGCCCTACCCATATAAGCAAGAAGACTGTCCACAGTTTTAAGACATGTTTATCAATCTTTGTATTGATTCTTTGTGGTTAACCATTTGGAATATCACCCATGTTCATGACTATATCGTTTACAGCCTTTCGTGATACAGTTTTAGACACATTTATCAATCTGGTTGGGTTGGTTCTTAACAATTTGACTTCTGAGTTTTTAGGTCTCGTCACCTTTGCCTGTTTCCTTCATTCTGAAATACTAATAGATTTGGAATATACGTTACTGTGTTTTCTGCTTTTTTTTACGGTCAGTCCTAATACCTCAATTTAAATGCTCGCTTATGACATTGGGATTTCTTTGTATAGGACCTGAGTGGCCGATCAATTCGAGTTAGCGTTGCTGAAAGTCGTCCATCACGTGAATATTGAGGGCAGAAACTGCTCAGCTTCAGCATCTGCAAAATGAATTATCCCATGTATGGTTTCATGTTTCTTGTATCTTCTCTGAACAGGCTATTTCTAACTGTCTTAATAACAGCCAAATGACCCAATTGTTTACATTTTATGGTGCAATATTTTTCACGGGCTAATGAAGTTCCTATCTCATTTCCACTGTAATTTAGCAAAGCCAAGCCCATTTTTCGTATTACATTGCCTCATCTTTCATGTCCACTACTAAACAAACTGTCTCAATTTTTTCTGTGGTTCAGTGTCAGATATATCTAGAGTTGCAGCAATTTTTTTCGAGCTGATGCCTGAAATGATTGAACTTGAAGAATGTGGTTGTAGCACACTTACTGATGAAGCTGCAACCGTCAGCTCCAAAACAACACGAGCTAGCAACTATATCAGTATTAATTTTTATTATGTAGGTTTTGTGTGTACTTCTGAAAATGGAATGCTGTATGATCCATTGAATATGCTTTTTTGCTGAATGAAGAAAGTGCCTTACAAGTTACAATTCATATCAGGGTATATCTGATGTTAACCATATGGTTGGCCTTTAAGCTGATTGTCACGTGAAAAACTTCCTCAATCCTTTAAAAGAGTCAACATTTGCATAGTGTGTACTATTCACTGAGTAAGTTTAACTTTGATTCGATTTTTTAACATTTGATACATTCACTCATATGCCTTCAGTTGGAACAACCATATGCTCAGTCTAAGACAAGTGTATATTGATTCCGAGGTTGTAGCCTCGAAATCTATGTGCAACTGCGGGATTTGTAAGTTTGGTTGAAACCTAAGTTTGATTGAAACCGGTAAATCAGTTGATTCCCCAGCTCTCAGGATTCTACTTCTTGTCTAGTAGTCAAAATGCAATCCCAGAATCTGTCCTTAGTATCTAATGTCCATTGATTACAAATGATCATATCAGAGCTATTAATTGTGCTGTAAATCCAAAGGTCAACTGTCGTTACAGGATTCCAATTCCCATGGCAGGAACGAAGACATCCCAAACTTCGTACAAAAACAAGTTCCATGTTTGGCTACACTTTTGTGCATTTTTAAGTTTGACCAATTTATTCATTTGCGTGGATCTCATACAGAAACACCACCTGAGACACTCAACTATTGTAACCATTCTGATGTCTGCTCATCAAATATACTTTCCTCTGTCTTCTTGCAATCTTTTATTATGCATTCATTATATAAATGTCGAACTCCATGAATACACCCGCATCTTCATGTCATGATCCTTAGAAATTTCACTAATCTCGTTCCCACCGAGGACCTCTGAACAAAAAACCGGTTACTATGGGAAGGTTGAGCTTCACAAACACAAAGTCCAAATCTGTGAGGTAATAAACATGTATCTTGGTATTCTTGGAATTTTTCTTATTCCATGTAAATCTTCAACTCAATCAATAGTCGATTTTGACAATAACAGATTTCAAGATGATCCGGAAACTCCTGCTTCATCTCCACCAAGGTGGAGCAACTACACAACCCTCACATCAACAAAGGAGAAAGGAAGCATTAAACCAATTCATGCCTTCCAAGACAAAAAACTTTCAAGAGTGTTCTCGGAGGACTACGATAATTTACCAAAGGAGATATTGGATCCGCGAGGTCCCTTTCTGAGTGCATGGAACAAATACTTTCTAATTTCTTGCCTTGTCTCCCTCTTTGTCGATCCTCTTTTCTTTTACATACCGAGTGTTCTGGACCAAGGATGCATGCAAGCAAGTGTCCCACTTGAGATCACTCTCACTGTAATCCGTTCCATTATAGATGTGTTTTACATGACTCATATTTTCTTCCGGTTCAGAACAGCTTATGTTGCCCCTTCTTCCCGGATATTTGGGAGGGGCGAGCTGGTTCTTGACCCTGCAAAGATTGCTTCTAGATATCTCCACAAGGACTTTTGGCTTGATCTGTTATCCGCCCTGCCCCTGCCACAGGTACTTCATGAGCCCAACTTGGTGATACATTCATTAATTTGTTTATTGTAAATGAAACAAAGATCGACTCAATTCTGCCCTATTCAGTTGTTGATCTGGGCTTTAATACCGTGGATGAGAGGCTCCCACGTGATCAGCGCAAAGCATGGCCTCCGGATTGTTATCATATTCCAGTTTCTTCTGAGGCTGTATCTTATCTTCCCCCTTTCATATAAGATAATTGGAACAGCTGGCGTTGCAATTGAAGCTGCCTGGGCTGGTGCGGCTTTCAATCTGACACTTTTCATGCTAGCAAGTCATGTAAGTTCCCTGCAGCAGAGTTGTCATTGAGATGGATGGACTAATAAACAGATTCATTCCCAAAGCATAACATGATATATTGCGTTCTTCATAGGTCATTGGCTCATGCTGGTACCTTTTATCGGTGGAACGGCAAGAAGAATGCTGGAAAGACGTGTGTGATCTTCAACCCAACTGCCATTACTTGTACTTCGACTGCGAGTCACTAGGCCACCCCAACAGACCGTCCTGGTTCTTGTCTAGCAATATTTCCACACTGTGTGGACCCGGCAGCAAATTCTACAATTTTGGAATCTACAGTGATGCCCTGAACCTTGGAGTCGCGAAATCGGGCTTTCTTAGCAAGTACTTCTATTGCCTCTGGTGGGGTCTCAGGAATCTCAGGTGAGAAACTGATCCAATCCTACCTATGATACATTTCTGTGTATCCGTGCTCTATCTGTTTCTCAATTGATTGGTTCTTCTTCTTTCCAAAAAAAATTGATTGGTTCTTCCAGCGCCATTGGACAGAACCTTGCAACGACAACCTACATTAGCGAAATTAATTTTGCTATAATTATAGCAATTCTGGGATTGGTGCTTTTTGCATTGCTAATTGGGAATATGCAGGTGAGTTCTAATTAAAAACTTGATTTGTGCATTCTAATTGAAAACTGAATGCATTGATTAACTATATATTGAATTGAAGACGTACCTGCAATCTTCAACTGCACGGCTGGAGGAATGGAGGGTTCGAAGAACCGACACGGAGCAATGGATGCATCATCGGCAGCTTCCTCGCGAAATGAGGGAAAGAGTTCGCCGTTACGATCTGTACAGATGGGTGACGACGCGAGGAGTCGACGAGGAAGCGATTCTGAGGGGTCTTCCGTTGGATCTCCGGCGAGACATCAAGCACCATCTCTGCCTCGACCTTGTTCGCCGTGTGAGTTTCAATCTCTGCCCTAAATCGGACCCTGATTAGCTCGTTGAAATTTTCCGTGATCGAATCAGATTGATGATTTCTGACATTAGGTTCCGTTGTTCGACGAAATGGATCAATGTACGCTCGACGCGATCTGCGAAAGGCTGAAGCCGGTGCTGTGCACGGCGGGGACTTGCCTGGTACGCGAAGGGGATCCAGTGGTGGAGATGCTGTTCATTCTCCGAGGACACCTGGATTCCTACACAACGAACGGCGGCCGGACGGGATTCTTCAACACGTGCACTCTCGGATCGGGAGACTTTTGCGGTGAGGAGCTTCTGAGCTGGGCGCTGTACCCGCGGCCAAGCGCGCTGCTGCCTTCGTCGACGAGGACGGTAACGGCGATCACGGAGGTGGAGGCGTTTGCCCTAGTTTCGGTGGATGTGCAATTCGTGGCTTCGCAATTCCGGAAATTGCACAGCAAGCAACTGAAGCACAAATTCAGGTTCCATTCGCATCAATGGCGGACGTGGGCGGCATGCTTCATACAAGCGGCGTGGTTTAGGTACAGGAGGAGGAAGGAAGCGGCGGCGCTCAAGGATCGGGAGAGTGCGGTGGCGGAGAAAGAATTGAGTAGGGGACAATCGCTGCCGCCGAGGGCGTCGGAATTAGCTGTTTACGCTGCGCAACTGGCGTGCAGCACGGGAAGGAGGGGGTCCGGGAGCCTGCGGAAACCAGTGGAGCCTGATTTTTCCATGAACAACGCAGTAGGTGATGATGATATATCTCATGTTGACTACTTGACTCCTTGGTTGCGTAGGGAGCTCAGCTCATCGTAACGCGGTAGGCTCATCCATTCTGTTTTTAATGGTGAATAGATAGAGGAGAATGGATTCTTTTACACATGGGCCGTGGGCCTAATAAATACTACTACTATATTAGAAAGATTTGGGCCTTTTCAGGCCTGGAAGGGTTTTTTTTTTTTTTTGGGGGGGGGGGGGGGGGGGGGGGGGAGGGGGAGCGCTGACCATGGAATGAAGTGTCAAACTGTGAAGAATGTTGTAATAATATAAGCAAAAATGAGGGTCGTTGTGGACCATTGTTCTGTGAGTTATCGATCCTCGGTGTTCGTTATCTTCAAGTGAACAATTGTTCATTTGATTACTTTATAGAAGAAGATTTGTACATAATTAAATAGTAATAATATTGATGATGCTATTGTACGATTCTAAAATATAAGGACTCAAAATAAATAACATAATTATTTTAATGTAATAGTACTTGATATTTTAATGTTCTATTATTTCAATTTTTTATTTTTTTTTATAAAGTACTATACAGTAAGATTACATTAAAATTAATTGTATTACTATTGATCGATAAGTGACTCACCAAATTAAAAATTTTGAATCCGTCATAATACTAACCATATAGAAGTACTACTTTATATTATAGAAGTACTAGTATTGAAGTACTTATGAAATAACGGAGCCCCAATTAAGCCACAATTCATGACCCCCTCCGGCCCTCCCTCATCAGGTGGCATCGAAATTTTCCTATGGAAGAACTCAAAGTAGCATGCTTGTAATAATTTAGTAATAAAATTTAATAATATAAGTTGCTTGAACGATTAAGAAACAATACAGTCAAATGTATCGTTTCTCAAAAAGAGTTTTGGGCTCATCAATCCACTTTCAGCATCCTACTAAGCATGAATGATGAGTAGTAACACACAGAAACACCCGTGCAGGCATGAATGTCGAAAAACACACAATATGTTGATTAATTATTGCAAGTGTTAATAAATTACTACTCTAAAATAAGGGCATATTCCCACTAGGTTATTCTCCTACAATTAATAATACTCTACTGTCAATTTTATTCTCTCAAAAAATGACCAGAACCAACTGAATGAATTAATTAATTAGAGTAGTATATTAGACTATTCAACATGAGCAAGTAGGCAGACAAGTATAAAAAACACTAGTACTAATGGCGAAAAGGCAAAAATAGCCAGACAAGCCAACTTAGGGATCAGGGATTTGGGAATTATAGTATATACTGTATGTATGTGTTCTATTCACAGTTTAACCCTTATATATTTCTTGTAGTATCATGCCATTATTTTCATCTTACTATATCAATATGTAGTATATAGTACAGATACTATCAGTTATTTATTAATTCTTAGGATTATTTTAATTCAAAAAAAAAATGAAATCCCTATTATCACTTTCAAGTTAAATAGCTAACTAAGCTGTTCAATTTTTAAATGAACATAAACTTAACGACAAAATGCCATGAAATCTAATAAAATGCAGGCCATTAAATAATTGTTACTATTATACATTCTCTCTCAGAGAAAAGTTTTGTTTTAAAATTAAACAATGTGTAGACTGTAGATACTAGTATTGTTTTTCATTTAGTATTTATGTACATCCTTCCATGTAAATTATTATTGACAAACCCACATAGCACATATGTAGGGGGTGGGGGTGGGGGAGGGAGATTAGATGAGTAGTGGCCATGCACTGGGACTGGGGACAGACAGCATGCTGTGCTGTGGCAATTAGGCTTATGGGGAAGGGAATGGCAACTCATGTGAAATTAATACTAGAGTACTATATAGTTCTACATGTTTGTTTCCTAAGTTTGCAACACTATTGTCTGTTAAAAACACATGGATAAGCCAGGGAGGCATATTACAAGTAGTATTTAATTAATGGGGAAAAAAAATGATTAGTTAGTCCTTTTTCTTTCCAAAATATCCAAATCGGTCCGTTAGTAATTTTTTTGTCCCATATAGTCCTCTACGTTTGCTAATTTTTTTCCAATTTGGTCCTAATTACGTAATTAGCCTAAGGTCGCTGACGTGACCGAAGTAAATCCCATTTTACATCCACGGTGGTCAATCTGGACTCTCCACACATAACACACCAAATTAATAAATGTTAGAAATAAATATTTGAAGGCAACCATAACATATCACTACTCTAATAAATACCTCTAAGCTCTAGTGGGTCAATTGAACCCTTCTTTACTGGGATGATGGACATAGTTTCTACATGATTCGCATTGAACCCTCATTGGAGTTACCCAACCATAAAAAAAACAACGGAAAAAAAGGCCAAATACATCCGTTTTCTTTTCAAAAAAGCCAAATCGGTCCTTTTTTAATTTTATTACTGATTTAGTCCGCTACCTATGTTAATTATATCCATTTTAGTCCTAAAATCACTAATCCTTCCTAGGACGCTGACGTGTCATTGATTTATTTTGGTCCTTTTTATTCTTAAAGGCGATTCAAGATTAAACACAAGGAGACAAAAGGCATGTGACTGTCATTTTCATTCTTCAGCCCTCAGTTTTGAGCCAAACGTCCTCATTATTGTTTCTTTGTTGCTGGAATTTGAATATGCGCCGCAGGATTAGGGTTCGAATTGGAGTACTGCGATATGAGAGGTGATTGAAATGAAGAGCTTCGAATTGGGGTGATTGAAAATAAGGGCTTCGAATTGGGGTGCTGCGATATGGGAGGTGATTGAAATTAGAGTCGGGTCGGGTTGCACACTTATTTGGCAAACATGTTGGAGTGGCACCAATTCAAAACAGATCCAGCGTTTATGGTTTAGAATAAATCATTGCCACGTCAGCGTCCTAGGAAGGATTAATGATTTTTGGACTAAAGTGGATATAATTAGCATAGGTAGCGGACTAAATCGGCAATAAAATTAAAAAAGGACCGATTTGGCTTTTTTGAAAAGAAAACGGATGTATTTGACTTTTTTTTCAAGAAACAACCATTTACAACAATAACATAGGAGTTTCGGTCAACAGCTAACGCAGTGCATTTTCTTTTCGGTCTCGGTGGTTTTTGGTGTTTCTCAAGAAAATGGAGACCAATTGTGATATATAATGCGTGCAAATGAATTGTTGGTGTTTTTTTTATGGGTTTGGTAACCTCAATAAGGAAGGGCTCAATGCGAATCAAGTAGAAATTATGTCCATTATCCCAGTGAAAAATGGTTCAATTGACCTGCTAGAGTCATTTTTTAGAGTAGTGATGTGTTATGACGGCCTTCAAACATTTATTAAAATAGTGTGTTATGTGTGGGGACTCCAAATTTGCCACGGTGTATGTAAAATGTGATATACTTCGGTCATATCAGCAACCTCATGTTAATTACATAATTAGGACCGAATTGAAAAAAAATAGCAAACGTAGAGGACTATATGGGGCAAAAAATTAGTAACGGACTGATTTGGATATTTTGGAAAGAAAAATGACTAAAAGATCATTTTTTCCTATTTAATGGAGTACTAATATTTACTACATAATGAAGTAATTTATTTGTTGCTTATACACAGAGCTCATCGGCTCCTGCTCCATAGATGATGGCACAAGCTACTGATCAAATTAAATTAATTAAACCACGTCTGATGTACTAGTATCTTGGAATTTTCGTCCATAATGGGCATGCCTATTTATTTATTGAGGTAATAACTAAAATAGGCCACCAGAAGGGGTCATTTCCACTTTTGGGCCACGATATTTTGATTTAGGAAAATAGGCCACTAGAAGGATTTCGGGCCTAAATTTAGGCCATTGGGCTGTAATTCGGGCCGCGATGGCCTAAAAGTGGAAATGACTACTTCTGGTGGCCTATTTTAGTTTTTTTCAATTATTTTTTATTTTATGTAATTTAAATAAATGATACTCATTCTGTGTCATTATTTAGTCATACTTTCTTTCTTTTTCTTGTTCCAATATTTTTATTTCATTTTTATTTTAAAAATAATTAAATATTAATCGTCAAACCTACCCATCACCTCACATTAATAAATAAATATATTAAACTTTCAAATTACCACTAGCATTAATAATTTCAGTCCACCCTATAACCACATATCAGTAAATCACAAATATATAAATAAATTAAAATTGTGGGGTTGAGCACTTACTCCAGTGGTAAGTCCCCCAACTCCAACCTATAGGTTGGGGGTTCAAAATGGAAAGAGTCATTTCCATTTTTAGGCCATCGTGGCCCAAATTCAAGCCCAATGGCCTAAATTCAAGCCCAAAATCCTTCTAATGGTCTATTTCCCTAAATCAAAATATGGTGGCCCAAAAGTGGAAATGACTCCTTCTGGTGGCTTATTTTAATTATTACCTCTTATTTATTTATAACTAATTTCATATGTAGTGATGCTGCTGAAAATTTGAATAGACAAAATGCATGCCCATGTCACACTGTCCATTTTCTAGCTTTTACAGGAAAGGAAATTATCTTTTTAGAGGATTGCAGGGTTAGAAAGTGGAACGAACTCTGAACATGTTTTGCCACAATCCCAATGCTTTTAAGAGCTTAATTACAAGATACAAGAGCCATACTTATAGCTTTATTTTACATTTATGTTCTGTTTTTTCAAAAGAAAAATATAATGAAAGGCTAATCTTTTGTTCACTGATATGTTGAAAGGCTCAATTTCTGTATTTTTTTCTTCTTTTTTTTACACAAAAGGCGAAACATATTACATTTCGAAACCTAAAAATGTAAAATCAATTTATAGATTAAATCCCCTTTTAAATTTGGAAACCTACTTCAAAGTGCTAAATTTTGGAGTTATATGTGTGAGGGTGTTTTGGTAAAGTTGTTAAGTCACTTTGTGACATATTGCCACAGTTTATTGGGTTGTTTGGGCTTAATGATTTACTTCCCGTCCCTTAATTATGCTCTCTTTCTTTTGTAGGGGTGGGCATTTTTGTCGGGTATCGGGTACCCGACCCAAACCCGATATGTCGGGGTTTAATATTTAAAACCCGATAGATCGGGTATCTGAACCCGGCATTAATTGATCGGGTCGGGTACCCGATAATATAAGTAGTGTATTTAATACTTATTGTCTAAATTCAGACTTTTCCCCTCCTTTTAGTTCCCCATAAGGCCATAAGCCATACCTTCCGTCCCATTTGTCTTCTAGAGAGTAGAAACTCATCATTTTCGAGTTACCATTGTCCACTTACCATTACTACATTGCTTGAATAAAAGAAATCTCATTTATTTTCTGCTTGACCTCCAGGCTCCAGCCGTCCACATTACCATTGAATAAAAGAAACTCATGTTGTGTCTAGTCATGTATATATAATATATTTTTGGTTTAAACTGCAATATGTAATAGGTTGTATATATATATTCTGTCTCATTTTTTGTGGATACTAAAAAGTAATAGGTATATAAGGTATACAATAATTTTGAAAAAATATATATTTTCGGGTATCGGGTACCCGATAAACCGACCCGATAAAATCGGATACCCGAATAACCCGACTTTGTTCGGGTCGGGTTCGGGTAGCCATTTTCAAAACCCGACAATGTCGGGTACCCGAACCCGACAATTTACTCCTTCCGTTCCTAAATAGTTATCTTTTTAGAAACTAAAAAGTATTCCAAAATAATTTTCATTTTACATATTTATATAATACTTTTCCAATATTACCCTTATCATTTCATAAATATTACTCTTAGAATATTGTGCAATCTCTCTGCACTTCAATTTTACTTTTTTATAGTGTATGGGTAAAAGTGGAAAATTACCCAATAATAATGATACTCCTTGGTATGATACTCAATAATAATGATACTCCCTCATTTCATTTTATACTCCCTTCATTCCATTTTAGTTGTCTTTTTAGAAACGAAAAAGCATTCCAAAATAGTTGTCATTTTACCTATTTATATCATATTTTTCCAATTTTACCATTTTCTATTCATAAATGTTACTCTTAGAATATTGTGTCATCTCTCTCCACTTTAATTTTACTTTTTTTTATAAGTAGGGGCAAAAATAAAAAATAAAGGGCTAATCATTGCTTTTATTGGTATATGTGATTTGCTCTAAAGTGACAGCTATTGATGAAAGGAGGGAGTAATTGTTATATTTGACTTTTGACATCATTTATTATTTAACTTTGACTTAATATTATCGTAATAATGTAAGAAGAGAAAAATAGTCAAGTGTGGTCTTTTTAGAATCGTCTAATCGTATAGTTTTATAATTTTTACTTATACTCATTTTGAAATATTAATGGTTAAATAATTAAATTAGACTTTGTACAGAAGGTACAACTATCATACTTATATTAATTTAATTTGCTTAAAAGAAAAAATAACCAACCTTATTGTGACACCCAAAAAAATGAATAGTTGCCAAAATTATTGGACGGAGGAAGTAGTATTTAATTGGGTTGTACAAAACCCAAATCGTCCACTCTAAGACTAGCTCCATCCATGACCACCCCATCACTTGGATCAACCTCCACATCATTAATTAATAAAAAAAAAATTAAAATTCAAAAAGGTCCATGGGTGATGGTCGACCATTTCAAAAATCCAACCACATGGTTCCTTGTGGTTGCCTCTCCCATAGCCAATGGGAATGTGACATTTGTTTCATTCTCATTGGCCAACTAAAATTTTAAATAAATTCTATTAAAATCATTATAATTTTTATATTTTAAAATAACAATAAATAATAAATATATCACATTTTATAATTTTTCATTCTCTATAAATAGAGATCACTCTTGCTATATTTTTATTAAATACATAATATATCAACTTTGATATATTTAACCCATTTTCAAATTTTTATAAAATAAAAATAAATAAAAAATATATTAATATTTTAGATTTTTTTATCCTTTATAAGTAAGATAAAATATTTTATATTTTTGATACACTAATTTATTTTTTATATTTCAACATAATTTTTTTATAAATTAAAATAATTATATACAAATATTGTGGTTGGATGGTTATTGATAGAGTATGTAAAGTTTGGGTGGTTGGGTTGGGATGGATATTGATGAGTTGGAGAGAGAGAGAAATTAATTAAATAATGAGATGGTTGGATGGTTGGGTGGTCGGGTGGTTATGGTTAAAGATAGTCTAAAGACTCAGAATTAGAATTAGAGAATATACCCAAACCCAAGTTAAAAGGCTCACACGTGCCACTGAAGGTTGGCACTTCTGGCACGTGCGGTGAGCTCTATATAAAGACCCGTCCGGCGCTCTCAAGTCCCACCGCAAACGCCATTCACTCAAGAGAGCAAGCATTGGTGAAGAAGAAAACCTATTCATCCTTCAACCTCTCTCTCTCTCTCTCTCTCTCTCTCTCTGCAGGCACTACATGACTGATTACACACAATATCTATCTATTGATTGGTGTAATAAGAATATACACAACTGCAGAGGAGATTTTTAGGCCAAAGATTGTTCTTTTCTTCCAAAAAAAACCCAAAGAAAAGAAAAGAAAGGAAAAAAGAATGGAGGGAGAGAATAATGTTGAAGTGAAGACATCAAAGTTCAAGAGGATTTGTGTATTTTGTGGAAGCAGCCAAGGCAAGAAGACTAGCTATCAAGATGCGGCCGTTCAACTTGGCCAAGTTTTGGTAATACCACTATATCCTTATTCCTTATCCATACATATATACATGCACACACATATATAGTATTTTGGAGGCAATAGAAAAATGTGTAACAACAAATGTTTGATTGCGCTCATAAATAGTACATTCTCCTGTATTTTTCAGTCCACTTGCACATATCCTTCAGTATTCTGCTCAGTTCTAAAAACTTCAACAGTCTCATCCTCTTTTGTGTTCATTAAGGTTTCCAGGAACATTGATTTGGTGTATGGAGGAGGGAGCATAGGGTTGATGGGGCTGGTCTCACAAGCTGTTCATGATGGTGGTCGCCATGTGATTGGGTAATTTGATGTCTTCAAATTTCAGTTTAGCTTTGCTTTACATATAAATATACTACATAGTAATCCTTTTCTCTATGCCTGATTCTTTTTATTTTATGTTTTTCTTGTCACTTTGTTGTCTCCTTCCCAGGGTCATTCCCAAGACACTCATGCCTAGAGAGGTACTACCACATAGTCTATAATATACAGTATACTGTAGTCTAATAAAGTATGTTTTGGTTCCACTGTTGAGAAAGCGCCATACCTTTTCTAATCCTTGTTATTAATTAAGATTAGTCTGTTTAGGTAATAAAATAATAATAATGAAAGATGATGGTTTCTTGGTCGTTCCTTCCTCTCTAGCCTTATCTTGTATAGAGAAAAGGATAGTTGAGTGGGCATCTTTTTTAGTACTACATTGCAGTCTGCAGTCTGCTCTTTGTGCACATTACTGTATAATTTAGTTGACTTGTTAAACACTTTATCATTTTTTTCTGATTTAGCTATTTCCATTTTGGGAACTTGGCAGTTGACTGGGGAAACAGTGGGGGAAGTGAAAGCTGTGGCAGATATGCACCAAAGGAAAGCAGAAATGGCAAGGCACTCTGATGCTTTCATTGCCTTACCAGGTTTGTAATTGTTTGGGATGACAAATTTGGCTACTCGTGTTGTTTTCATTAAATGGTCCTAGTCAGAGTTTCATTTACTGTTTCCTCAGCGCAATATCATTTCTTTTTTGATCCTGAAATTCTTGGAGATATGCAGCTATCATGAAGCTATGTTTTAGGTAAAATGTACACTAGCCTTAATTAGGAAAGCTGTAGCTTGAGCACAAATAGTTAGGAGTACTAATTAAGATTATTGGCTAATTTTCTTTCCACCCCTCCCCTCCCCACCCCTTTTTTCCTAGGTTCTGTCACAAATTATAGGACCCCCACTCTATTATCTTGCACTGAAAATTAGGGGACCCTTTTGGATTTCAGACATGCACAAGTGTGCTGCAGTTACAATTGCCACTAAAGTATCCAAAACTATGTTACCTGTTTCATCCTTAATAAATCCCTTTTTAGTAGGATGAAGGGTTCTAGCAGTGAAATTAATGCTGGTATTATAAATCTTGGGAAGATAATGCATGCTTCATCCTAGCATCTCATTTTTGTCTTTCTGAAATTTTAAAGATCGTTCACTGTATATAATAAGCAGGTGGTTATGGAACATTGGAGGAGTTGCTAGAAGTAATAACCTGGGCTCAACTAGGCATTCATGATAAACCGGTACGTATTTCTCAATATCCTTTTTTTGAAAAGTATATTACGCCTTTCTGTTTTGAAAAAAGAATGGTGAAAAGAAACATCTGCATTTTGCAGGTTGGTTTGCTGAATGTGGATGGATTTTACAACTCACTGTTGTCATTTATTGACAAAGCTGTGGAGGAAGGATTCATTAGCCCAAATGCTCGACAAATCATTGTATCTGCACCGACAGCAATGGAGCTTGTCGTGAAATTGGAGGAGTATGTACCTTGCCATGAAAGGGTTGCCACAAAGCTAAGCTGGGAGATGGAACAGTTTGGTTATTCTCAACAACAACAACAATATGACATGTCCAGATGAAATGGATATAGGCTCTGGAAGGAACTAACTTAGAATGAATATAATTTGTGAGGGAAATGGGCTGGAAGTGACAAATCCTTTAATATCTTTGCAGGTTGTAACTAGTAAACGTATTGTGTAATTGCCCTCTCTAATTGAATCCTTATGTCATTATATATTCTCTGTTATGCTCCACAAGTCTGTAAATTTATTAAGTACCAACTTGTTGTTGTTGTGTGTGTGTGTTTCCAACCATAGGTTCCCTAGCTTAGGACAGAATCAAGCAAAGACAATGTAAGTGACTGGGACCACGTGTTCCACAAACAAGAAAGAAAGGGACCATTATGCGTCACAGCCTCACAAGCATGCTTCAACTAATCCTTGTTCTAGTCCTTGTCCTCTGTGAGTGTTCAAACAAACCTACCGGCAATAGACAACATTGATCCAACCAAAGACAAGTAACAACTAGGGAGGGACCAAGTGTCATCTTAAAGATGGTCATTGAGAAAAGGGATAATGTTATCTTCTTTGGAAACTAAATGGGTTTTTTTTTTTTTTTTTTTTTTTTGCTGATGAAGTGAATGAGATTGGGGCACATATTTATATCTTTGAGAATTGAGCAGAGCCAGGGATGGATGCATAAGACAACGCCAGAAAGAGAGTAGAAGGAGACAATCAGTGGGGGTAAGTGAAACAGGGAGTGAGGGAGATGGGAAGAGGCATGTGCACTGCTTGGATAATTAAGACAGTTTTGGTCCCAGACTGAATTTTCAGTTTCATTTCACTGTCTTGATATGTGGATAAGCTGTGGGTTTGATGCACTCATATAACCTGCAGAATAACAGACGCCATTTTCCCTGTTGAAAGGTCTATTTTAGAATCTCTCCTCTAAAGAAGAGCAAACAAAATTGGCAAAATGTAGAGTTAAAATTAAATGCAAAATACATGTGACCCCCCATTCAGTTCAAGTCAACTTCCAGAGACTAAGACCGCGATGCTACCTACATGCAAGGAGGCATTATGAAAATATTACAAATGGTCATTTTGCCTGTAGCTCCCTATATACTATGAATTCAGAGACTCATTGATAACCTTATTGTTTAGAACTTACAACCACAATGATTTAGGAAGCCGGGTTGTTATACTTCAAATAAGATTGCGGTTTATGAACAAAGAGCACACTCTGAAATCTGAATGGCTGTACGCATCTCCAGATGGCTGTACCTTTGAGCAGATATGGACCGGTCAATACTCTGCCAGAGTATTCCAAGTTTTTCCCAACTCGTGCATTATCTATAAAAGTTCAAAGACAGGACTACATTAGAACAATAAGAATAGATTCATGGAAAAAAGATACTACTTCATACCAACACGATGAAAAAAAAGGTAAATTGCTCTACCTGCCTTTCATACTCTAGCTCAATGACATGAAGGCAGTTCATTGTCACATTGTTAATGTGTTTTGACTGTGCACTGCTTTGTTGACTTGGAATTGCCATCATTTGATCTCCGTCTGAAGAACACGTTCCAGATTCTCCTCGTCTTAACTAGTTTATGGAACTCCTCTTTCATGCTTTGGCACTCCTTCTCCAGATCACAAACACGTTCCCTCATATCCTCTAAGCCCGTTAATTTGCCATTCTTTTGACGGGAACCATCGTTCTTGGAGGATCCAAAAACAGAACTCGGATTCTCAGAGTTCTCAAGACTGTCGTAGAACCAACCAGAGATTGATGTGCGCAGTCGCATCTGCTCAAAAAACAGGACCTGCACAATCAATCTGAGCGGCAGCCTCTCATTTTTGGCAGCATGAGTGCTGGCCTCCACGGAAAGTTTTTGGCAATTCATGAGTCCACAAATCTGCTCCCGCTCTGAGTCCGTAAGCCAAGGGTGTGCCTGTCATAGCATTTTGTCTTTAGTAATTTATCACAGAAGAAAAAAAGATTGACAAGGACCGTTTAGTCAGAGAGATGGTAATGTAGATAAAACACTGAGGCTGGCAGGCATAGGATTGAACCTAGCTATAGTAATATTGACGAAGTTTTTTTCTGATCATAATTCTTTCAAATCCCCGAAGCAAAGTTAAACTCATGATACATAAGATAACTTCCATATTTCTATAAAACAAAGGTTGCTTCAGTCAAACGTCCAGAATATGGAAGATTTCACCTTCAGATATATGTCAATTGCACGATATATTCCATCAGAAAGTGTCCTGGCATAATCAGGAATCGCAGCAGCAAGAGCTTGGAATTTCGGTAACTTCAAACTGACATCAGGTGCCACCTCAGAAAGATATGCATCCACCAGATCAGCCACCGTTGCCAAGGATGTCAATGAGCGCGTCCCTTCCATTAACTGACCTTCCTCAACAATGCCTGGAGAACCCCCACCTGGAGACTGCTCCATTGACATGAAATGATCAACAATTCTCTGAAAACAGTCAATATCATATAGCGTTTCTCCAGAGTAGCCCATGTTTGCAATCAACAGATCTTCCAGTGCAGCTTGGTCGAGCTGCGACCCTACGCGTCTCTCCAAGTTTTCCCTGCACGATGCACTGGCTTGCAATATCATGGCAGTTCGGAGCAACCTGAGAAGGAATCTAGAATGTATGACCCCTTTCTTGTTTGGAATCAATTCCACAATCTCTTCAAGAAGCCCCTTCTGATCGGATTCGGAAGGGATTGAAATTGTTGAAGCAGCATTCAAATTTTTGAAACTCGACTTCTTATTCATCTGAGGTATATACTTCTTTGCATAGAACACTAATGCTCCAGCAATATTCTCAGCCTTCATCCCCCCAGCTTCAACGGCTCGGATCAGGCGTTTAAACACAGGCAAACTTACAAAGGACACGTCCTCATACCACCATTCATCACTCAGAGATTGCGGCTTCGATGCACTACATATCCCATTCCAAAGCCCGTGTCCTGTACTTTTGCCGGTCTTGATGTTTACCGCAGCAGGCCAATTGAATATAGGATCGGAGCATGCTTTAGACGCCAGAGAGTCTATGCATCTCGACACTATACGAAGCTCTTCCGCCTGTTCCGGAACTTCATCACAGGTTTCGAGAGCTTTTATCGTGTCTGTCCAATTGCTGAAAACATCATTGAGAAAAGTCTCTGTTTGGGCAACAAGATTTCCCTCCCCGTACTCCTCATTCATTTGGAGATAATCGGCAGCGCATCTAACACTTACTACGTTCATCGACGTAAGCTCTATCTTAACACCGTAGCAGAATTTGGCCACCAACACAAAAGCTGCAGCTCCACCGGGTACATCATTGAGTTGCAAACAACATGAGGATCCATCAGTATCATTTGATTCTTTGAGAAGCCTCTCGAGTAGCCCACTCTTCGACATCAAAGGAAACTGCAGTACACCAGCATTAACATATTCGATCTCAATATCCTAAAAACATTTAAAAAAAGAACATATATATATGCGACAACACAAGCATGTATTGTTCAATCGAATTACTTCACCTTGTGCAGATGAAAACTCAATTCTCCAATCTCAATTGTGACATCACTCTGGAGACCAGAAGAAGAGCAATACCTTTAAAAGAAAACTCACTTTCATCAATCAAGCAAAATGGCCGAATTAAACCGTCGGCTGTCTAAAATGAATTCCTATCACATTCAATCTCCATCTCATTATTGAGGGGGAAAGAGGGAAAAAACACAGAGCAAATGAAATCGTTACCAAGATTGGCCTTCGCGGTGAAATGCTTCAGACTTGGTGCCAAGAATCATGAGCGCCATGAATGAAACGATCTCTCTCGGTGCTCTCTCCTACCAATTTAACCAAAGTTAACAAGTGAGGAAAGCATAATTAACAGAATGAGCAAAATAGGGTTTATCTTCGGCGTTGAATGCTTCCATGGGAATGCGCCCGAGTCTATTGCAGCAAATGAAATAACAGAATATATTTGGCGGTTCCAACTGTCATCCCTCTCCACCGCTTTCTCCCGCTCTAAATTGCATAAAGGTCTTAATGGGCCGCCTGAAAATGAGAGTTATTTGGGCCATTTGCCCATTCTCGGGCTTGTATATAAAATTATACTTCTCCTTTTAGTTTAGATTGTTTTACGTTTTGACTTTTTGGTATTATTCACTGTTTAAGTTTGATTTAAGGTTTTTATCATAGTTATGTAAGAAAAATATAGTCAAGTGAGATCTTGTTAGATTCATCTAATCTTATCAAAATTTTATAATTTTTTATTATACACGATTTAAGTTATTAACCGTTAAAAATATGTATCGGCATACGTGTCACGTGAGTCGTAACAATTATAATGAGACGGAGGTAGTATTGAAGATTTATTTATGTTAAATTATTTTATTATATACTTTACTATATATACTTACTACTAATATAGTACTCCCTCCGTTTTTTTTTAAAGTTATGTTTTGACCATTTTTACTGTTCATTATAGCACTTTGACTTCTATTTTTGTTATAGTTATAGAATACAAAATATAGCCAAGTGAGATCTTGTTGGATTCGTCTCATCTTGTAGTTTTTAAATATCAAATTTTCAGAATTTTTACTTGTACCGAATTTGCGTTATTAATCGTTGAAAATGCATTGGCATACGTGCAAATGAGAAGTGTAACCTTTAAAAAAAATGGAGGAAGTACATTAAATTATTGGCATACGTATATTAATGAGAAGTGTAATCTTATCAAAATTTTATAATTTTTTATTGTACACAATTTAAGTTATTAACCGTTAAAAATGTGTATCAGCATACGTGTCACGTGAGTCGTAACAATTATAATGAGACGGAGATAGTATTGAAGATTTATTTATGTTAAATTATTTTATTATATACTGTACTATATATACTTACTACTAATATAGTACTCCCTCCGTTTTTTTTTTAAAGTTACGTTTTGACCATTTTTACTGTTCATTATAGCACTTTGACTTTTATTTTTGTTATAGTTATAGAATACAAAATATAGCCAAGTGAGATCTTGTTGGATTCGTCTCATCTTGCAGTTTTTAAATATCAAATTTTTAGAATTTTTACTTGTACCGAATTTGCGTTATTAATCGTTGAAAATGCATTTGCATACGTGCAAATGAGAAGTGTAACCTTTAAAAAAAATGGAGGAAGTACATTAAATTATTGGCATACGTATATTAATGAGAAATGTAATCTTATCAAAATTTTATAATTTTTTATTGTACACAATTTAAGTTATTAACCGTTAAAAATGTGTATCGGCATACGTGTCACGTGAGTCGTAACAATTATAATGAGACGGAGATAGTATTGAAGATTTATTTATGTTAAATTATTTTATTATATACTGTACTATATATACTTACTACTAATATAGTACTCCCTCCGTTTTTTTTAAAGTTACGTTTTGACCATTTTTACTGTTCATTATAGCACTTTGACTTTTATTTTTGTTATAGTTATAGAATACAAAATATAGCCAAGTGAGATCTTGTTGGATTCGTCTCATCTTGCAGTTTTTAAATATCAAATTTTTAGAATTTTTACTTGTACCGAATTTGCGTTATTAATCGTTGAAAATGCATTGGCATACGTGCAAATGAGAAGTGTAACCTTTAAAAAAAATGGAGGAAGTACATTAAATTATTGGGTATTGAGAAAGTCAAGTATCCAAATTCTTGAGTATTACTATTACGGGGCATTTGGTTGGGGTAATCTTCGATACCCAGTGGGAATCTTAGTAGGAAATGTCACATTCCTTTGTTTGATTTGGGAAAATCTTTTACCAAGGAATATTAGATTACCATCCAAGTGGGAATGTTGGTGTGTTTTGATGGGAATGTGATTCCCGTATAGAGGCCAGGTATTATGAGATTACCAGACATCTTCTATCTTATTTTACATTAAATAGTCTTTTATACCCTTTAAAAATTTTAAAACCATACATCAACCCATTAAAATCATTTTTACTTTTGGCATGGGCTTTTTTTTTTGGTAGTAGATTTTGATTTGGTATAATAAAAATTGATTGCTTGTTTAATTTAAGTTTTATTCTTTGGTGATTGCATTTTTGAACGCTTTCGATGTATTTCACCGTATACAATTTGCACATTATATATAAATGCAACAAAGAAGTTTAGATTTAACTCATTCAAAGCGTGATGCAATATATGATAATTTACGAAATGAAAATTTATAGAGGATGCAGAGTGTTTTTATTGTAAATAACGAAATTTTGAACTGAATGGGAAATAGGCCTCATGAGAACCAGTAAATAATAAGTTTTTTAAGGGCATTATGGTCTATTCATGTGATGTAGGAATCTGAAATTCTCAATCCAACCAAACGCAGTAATCTTAAAATACAAAAAAATAAGATTCCCAACAATCTTATATTCCCAACTAGGGGTGTAAACGAGCCGAGCCGAGCTCGAGCCTTACTAGGCTCGAGCTCGACTCGGTTATGTATAAGTTTGGCTCGGCTCGAGCTCGAAGCTCGACGAGCTTTAAAAATTGAGCTCGGCTCGAGCTCGACCAAATATATTGAAGCTCGAGCTCGGCTCGAATGGCCAAAAAAGCTCGACATAAATTTCAGTTTTTTTTTTAACCGGGTATCCCTAGACCACATTGGACTCAAGACAAAAAATTTTAAATTATTCAATAATGAGCTTAAAAACTTGAAAGACGGAGTTCTGTAGACATATATTAAACTATTTATAATTCCTTATAATAGTCTCAATTTGGAAGGAGATTGGGATTTAGTTTTTTTGATTTAGTGTTAACCATATATAATAAAATATAATGTACTATATTATTAAATAAAAGGAGGAGTGGATTTACTGTTGGACTTCCTCATCCTCACATTTGTTAAGAAAGAAAATATACTATATTTTTAAGAAAGAAATAATATATATACATATATATATAATATATTCGAGCCTATTATCGAGCTTTCGAGCCGGGTATTAGGTAGCTCGGTTTGAGCTCATTAATATTCGAGCCGATCTCGAATTCGAGTCGAGCTTTTTCGAGTCGAGCTTTGGCCGAGCTTTGATCGAGTCGAGCCCGAATATTTTTCGAGCCTATCAGTCTCATTTACACCCCTATTCCCAACAATCTCACATTCCCAGCAATCACATTTACACTGATAATTCATTATCTCTCCAACCAAACGGACCGTTAATATAATATGACTGGGGACTTAAATCTTAATTGACCCCTAATTTTGCGGAACATGGATACTTACCCTCCATTTATCAATGTTCAAGTTCAACGGGGAAAAAGAAAAATTACTACTTCCTCCGTCTCACTATTTTTGTTACGGACCCACCCAGCACGTATGACGATACACATTTTAACGGTTAATAACGTAAATTGTGTACAACGAAAAGTTATAAAAAGTTAATTGTCTAAAACTACAAGATTAGACGAATCTAACAAGATCTCACTTGACTATGTTTTTCCTTACATAACTATGATAACAATGTGAATCAAAGTTAAACAGTGAATAGTGCTAAAAAAATCATTCGTAACAAAAATATCGAGACGGATGTAGTATTATTTTTTTTTGGTGATCGCATAAACGCGACTAAAAAAAAAAGAAGAAGAAAATAACAGAGTGATAGGAAGAAAAGAGAAAACAAATCAAGACACTTTAAAACCGGGGAAACCAAGTCCAGCCATATCCGCCGAGAGGAGAGGCCGAGCGTCATCTGGCAGAAACGCCCAAGTTGTGAAGAACTCCTCTGAACGAGAACCACGCTTCGCCAAGCAATCAGCCACAGAGTTACCTTCCCGAAGAATGTGGAACCACTGATATCCAGGATAAAGAGCAAGAAGGTCCTGGATATCTTTTATCAGAGCAAAATAGCTATGATCTAGCGATAATTCTTGTCTAATGAGACGAAGAGCCTCCTCAGAGTTAGAGTAACAACAAATAAGCTCAACCCCCATACTATGGATCCTCTGCAGACCATTCCAAATGGCATGAAGCTCAACATCAAGATTCGAAGAGATGCCAATGGAACCAGAGAATCCCTCCAACCAACAACCATCCTTATCACGAAGGACACCATCAAAACCTGCACGACTAGGGTTCCCAAGAGAGCTACCATCCACATGTAGGATCATTCCATTATAATGTTTAAGCTGTTATTACCAAATGCATCATCACTAATATTATAAGCTTTTATAAAATACATAAACCAAACATCTAAATATTAAGTTTATTATCCTGATTTATTTTTTATAATTTTATTTTGTTTTGTTTGAATTATACAAATAAATAGATTGTTTTTGTTAATCTGACATGAGTAATCCGGGACTACTTTCTTAGTTTCTTTCTTTTTTTTTAGCTCGCCTTATGGCTGTAAAAAAAATAAAAAAAAAAATTAAACTTTGGTTTAGGGAAAATTTCGTCTAAAGTCACAGATACTTTATTTCATTCCATCCTAAAGTAACGCCTCCAAGTTTTTAATTATTTAACTTTAATTTATTTTTATTACAAATATTATATAATATATAAAATATAATTAAATTGTTAGATTCTCCAATCAACTCATTTTAATTTTTTTATATTTAAAATATTAAACATCGTAGCCCAATTAAAATGTGACAAATTAAATTGAACAAAGAAAGTAAATAATAACAATAAATAATAAATCAATTCGTTTCAAACGGTAAATACTGTAATTATTACTAGTAAAGACTGCTCCGATAGAGGCAAATAATCCAAGCGCGCCGAGTCTGGCTGGGCAGACGTGCAGTCATAGTGTCGTACGGCTGAATTATTGAAAAGTACATAAATGCCCTCGCAGGGGAGTACTGAGTAAACGACAGAGATTCAGCAAGGCATTATTAATGCAGCAGTCGTTGTTTGGCGCAGACGGCAACCCAACAGCGTGCGTCACCTCCAATCACGTGGTGAAACGTGTTTCGTCTTTTATGAGTGATAAACAAACTGGGCTGGGGCCCATTAGTTGTCCTTTAGCTGTCAGCTATCTTCAGCCCACTGGGCTTTAATTAATTATACGCCATTTTCTCCATTGAAACTACTTTTTGTCTTTGCCATTTCATTTCATCTACATGACTACATCTACATCTACATAGTATATAAAAATACAGTGCTGCTATATTTTTTTAAATGAATGTATCTAGTCAAATATACATGCATAATTGTCTTTGGGTGGATGCCTTCTCCTTGATTGCCACTGAGCATTTTTTACCACTTGCATTGTTCTAAATGAGTGTTCTAACTTGTTAGCTTCCAAACTAAATCCACAGTAAAGTGCTCCAATTTATATTTTATTTTTATTTTACTTCCTACTATGGTATAAATCTTAATACTCTCTCCACGACCTTCGCCATAAATTGATTCACATGATTTATGCAAAATTTTCCATTAATTTGTTCAACAATAAGTGTCTCCAAATATTATAAAGTAAAAATTATATATTATAAAACTATGTAATTAGACAAATCAATTGTGAAGACAAATAGTAGGGTGGGCAAATTGCCCACCCTACTATTTGTCTTCACAATTGATTTGTCTAATTACATAGTTTTATATATATATATATGTATAAATTTTTTTTAAAAAGAATGTATAGTATCGTGCATAGACATAGATATGTGGTGGATCGGGTAGAAATATCACTATTGAGCTTTGTGTGGAGGGCAGCTAGTCTGTAGTATGTACAAAAGTCATTAAGTTTAATCAATTGCAGAACGTGTGATTTATGTTGTTCATTAATTGTGATTATGTTTATGGTTAGTAATATATGGCTTTGGTTAACCCTTTTAGCGCATCCAACTACAGTTGGAAATGAATTAATGAATTAGATATACATTCATCCAAACGATTAATTAACCATCAAATGACTGGTTTATATTTGGTTGAGGGAGACAAGTAGAGCAACACCCCGACCCCTCGAACACTTGGGACAATGCAAGTTGTTGTTTTGACATTTTCTTAGTTCTTGCCGACGAGTGTTTTTCTTGCAGCGACATTCAAGGTTGTTTTACATTCATTGCTTTGAGGCGAGACAATGAATGTAATGTTTTTTTTTTTTTTTTTTTTTTTTTTTCTTAACAGCCCGTATAAGCTAGAAAAGATGTGGTGGGAGCCCGTGTCACACAATTACAAAGGGGACAAATGGGAGTGATAGAGGGTCGGGGTGTGAATCGAACCCTCAACATGAAGGTTGAGAGTTAGGGAGCTTGATCAATTTGGTCAAATCCCAATCCCCAGTGAATGTAATGTTGATACTCTACCATGGTATCATATTAATTAATATCGCGGGATTTTCTTGTAGGTAATTACTATTATTAATTAGTGGGTTTTAATTAGTGGAGTTTAATCAGATGGGTTGGGTATGACATATGAGCACTTATAATTATGTGTAGTTTGAAAGAGAGAGGAGTGAGGGAATGAGTCAATGAGATGACCCAACAATGCGTTGTATGCTCGTCAAAGAAGTAGTGTGATGTTATTAAGTATATTTGTTTGTTTTTTTCTATGTTTGTTGAGGTGAGAATTGAGATGAGTAGCTGTATCATAAAATTGAAATTAATGTCTAGAGGAAGACAATAATAATTAATCCTAGTAATGAAGAGTTGTCTGTGTGTGTGTCAATGATATGATGTCCACACCAACACCATGTGGGCTGCCTTGTCCATTCTCCACTGTCCTCACACACAAAATACACTTGCATTATTGATGATGAACAGTAATGACAAGGCAAACAAACACCTACATATGTGTATATATATTCAACAAGCTCTAACTACCATGCTAAGATCATTATAGTAGTACATGTCATCTTTTCTTTTGTTAAAATTAGGGGAATTGATTAGGTGACATATTGAATTTGACAACCCACCTAATTCAATAACATTCTTAAGCACATAAGTATATATATTTAAAATAAGAATTATTAAATCTACTAAAATTCTTGGCTATATTTAAATAACTTAATCCAATCTCAAATGTCTCATGCAATGGGTTAACAATTTATTGGTCAACCAATCATTTCCCTAAAATCACAGCTTTTAGATTAATTGTGATATTTTCTTTTATATAAATTTCCCAATTTCAAGAATGATTGCAAATGAAATTTCCTTTTGGGGATGTGGACTTAGCTCAAGTGGTTAAGTCCCTAGACTTCCAACGGAAGGTTGGAGGTTCGATCCCCACCGGCCCCCTATCCCTCCCTTTTATTCCCCTTTATAATTGTGTGGCATGGGCTCCCACCACCCCTTTCCAGGCTTTCAATGGCTCCTCCAAAAAAAAAAAAAAAAATGAAATTTCCTTTTGTTAGGGATGAGGATTTAGGCCAAGTGGTTAAATCTCTAGGTTTTCAATGGAATGTTGGAGGTTCGATCTCCACCGGCCCCCTATCCCTCCCTCGTTAGTTTTATTTGTTTATTTATCACCAAAATAATAAATAAAATAATCATCAATGACCAATCTTTTAATTTGTTACTGTATTTGTGTTGCATTTGTTTAAAAAATGTACTTTAAAAAATGAAGTAATATAGATATATATTTTAAAAAATTGCTACAAGAAATCTGTCAGAGTAAAACGTTGCAAAATTTTATGTTTTGCATTGCCTTTTCTGATGTGTGTTGATTTTCAATGTCTGTATTAGAGAGTAGTAAATACTACTACTACAGTATATCTCTATTCAGCAACCATATGTAGAACAAAAATACTACCTCTGTATCTTTATCTTTTTTTACATTGGGCAAACAAGTACTATTCACAAGAATACTTTCATTAAAATTTTATCATAGTTTTACAAGTTAAAATATAACCAAATGAGATCTTGTTAGATTCGTCTCGCCGTGTAGTTTTTAAATATCAAACTTTTAGAATTTTTACTTATATGGAACTTGAGTTATTAATGGTTTAAAATGTGCATTGGACTGCGTGAAAAGTGAATGTGTAAAAAACATTGTGATATGGAGTTTATACTTCATCTGTTTTTATGAATTTGCAACATTTTCCCTGCACACTGTGCATTCCGATGTAGAATTTTAACTGTTAATAATTCACGATTGTATATAAGTAAAAAATTATAAGAATTTGATATTATAAAACTACAAGATGTGACGTTTCTAACAAGATCTCACTTGACTATGTTTTTCCTTCTATAACTATTGTATAAACGTGAATCAAATTCGAATAATAAATACTATCAAAACACCAAACGTTTTACATTCTTGGAAACGGAGATAGTATGAGACAGTGCAAATAATTTGGTTTTTGCTAAAAAGAAGATGAAACTTTATACTACTAATAAAGGAGAAATATTTATTGCGGAATGTAATTTTTACTATAGTGATGCACTTACGTAATTTTTACTACTCCCTCCGTCCTGCGAAGATTTAATCATTTCTTTTGGGCACGGTAATTTAGGTAGTAGAGTATAATAATTAAAGTGGTGTGAGTATTTGTGTTTAAGATTCTATTGAATTTTGATACTGTTTATTGTTTAACTTTGACTTAATATTATCGTAATGATGTAATTAGAGAAAAATATTCAAGCGTGGTCTTGTTAGAATCGTCTAATCGTGTAGTTTTAGAATATATATTTTATACAATTTTTATTTGTATCAATTTTGTAATATTAAGAATTAAATAAATATAGGGGACTTTGTTTAGGAAAGTAAAAATGCATTGGAATTTGTGCAGAATAGTAAAAGTAAGTATTTTTAATGTGATTTGACAATAATTAAGTATCTAATCAAACTTATATTAATTTAATTTTTCTAAAAAAAGAATGGATCAAACTTCGTGGGACACCCCAAAAAGGAATAGGGGTCAAACTTCGTGGGACAGAGGAGTACTGAAGAGTAAAGAGGCTGGGACTGACTCCGTATATACAAATACAAATGTGGGATGAATTATGCTGTGCTGTCTATATACTACACAAGTGTAGTTCGTTGATGGGTCGTTTTCATTGTGGCTCACTCAGTCAGTGGGTTGTACGTATCTTGTGACATAAGTACTACTAATAATAATGTCCACTTCCACCCGGCCTATACACACTCTAATTACATAATACTCATATGATGTAAGTACTACAGTATATGTTGATTGATTCATTTGATTGTTGGTTGTTGGGTATGAGTGTGTATTACGAGTATTATGTCCTTGTTTGTCCCAATCATCACTTACATAGAGAGCTACAGTATTTTTATTTATTACCAACACTACACTGTAACGTGGTTGTGTACCAAGTGCCTGCTTTATGGCTTGTGCTTTCAACTCATTTAATAATAATACTATATCTACAGTGTAATGGCGATATTATTAGTACAGTATAAGGTTTGGTGCATTGCTAGTGAATTTTGTTGGATTGGGTTGCCTTACCCATTTTAAAGGCAGTTGAGTTTAACCCATTAGTATTAAAGTTAAATTGTGGGTCGAATCTGAATTTGATACAAAATCAATGCTCTCTTACATTTCAGTGCCCAATTTCTAACAGGCAGGGACCCAATGCCTTATTTATTCCTCTACTTTGTACACCTTCCTTTCTAATTAATTGCGCTTTTCTTTAAAATAAAATTAAATAAAAAAAAATCTAAAAATAGTTGGAATTCAAGTCCTTAACTAAATGCGCTAATTTTGTTTATGTGAATTTTAGCTTATGTTTGTTTGTGAGAAGGAAATGGCCAATTGGGGGATTAATTAATGGATTATGCACATTTTCCTGTGGATGCACAAAAAATTGGGGTGTAAAATTGACCGACTATTATGTTATCCAAAAGCGGGTCATGACTCATTCCCACGGCAACATTTTCGCTAATTGAATTATTATATTTTAAATTTATAGTACTCGCAATTCTGTGGTGACTTGCGAGCAAGATCAATGTCATGCCATCCCAAACTTCAATTTTAACATTACGTAATCCGTATGTATAATTTACCCTTTGCTAATTAAAACACCATAAAAAGTTTATTGGGAGTCCCTGGTGTTGGGTCCTCCCAACTATGCCCAACAAGTCAACAAAATTAAATGAAATGGGCACCCATGTGTATTATTAAATTGAGCTGCCAAAGAAGAATAACAGATGAGAGAAGCTGTCAATAATACACAACACACAACACAGCAACTAGACAAAGAAAAGAGAGCAAAACGCAACAACAAAACCTCTCCGTCCAAATTCTGATTTCTGGCCAATCGGCACGCCAAACCTTGTCCGATCGGATTGAAATTTTTACAGCAGGTGCGGGACATCTTGTTCTTGATTTTGTACGGTGGAAATCGAATTTCAACGGTTAGAAATTTTTGTATAATTTTCTGTTCGGGGCTGCAGTTTTGAGTTCTTATTTTCCGATTTGGTGTTCTTGGTGGAGTTGAGATTGTGGTGACTTTGTGTTGTTGTAAGGCCACATCTTTTGTTGTGATTTGAGCAGACTTTGGTGTAATCTCTTTTGGTGATAGTGGATTTGAGATAGACTCAAGAGCCTCGTGGTTTTTACCTTTCGAATTGGAAGGGTTTTCCACGTAAATCCTTGTGTTCATTGTTTGCTTGTTTTTGTTAATGTTCCTGCGAAATTCTAACAACTTGGGAATTGTTTGTCCGCTGCAAATTTTGAACTTGTGAAGTGTTTGGTGAATTCCCAACAGAGTGGTATCAGAGCTATTGTTGTTGTTAGAATTATGGAAATTAACACAAGCCGGATGATTTCGTTGAACGGGATGAATTATCACAAATGGCAGGGGAAGATGAAAGATCTTCTATTTGTAAAAAGTTTGCATCTACCTGTGTTTGCTACTTCGAAGCCAGAATCTAAATCGGATGAGGATTGGGCTTTTGAGCATCAACAGGTGTGTGGTTTTATTCGACAGTTGGTCGATGATAATGTGTTAAATTTGGTTGCTAATGAGACGCATGCTAAGACGTTGTGGGATAAGCTTGAAAAGCTTTATGCTTCAAAGACAGGGAATAATAAGTTATTCTTGCTGAAACAATTGATACAATTGAGGTATAAGGAAGATGTTCCTATCGCTGACCATGTGAATGAGTTCCAGGGGTTATTGGATCAATTGTCAAATGTTGGAGTGAAATTCGATGATGAGATTCTTGGATTATGGTTGCTGAATACTTTGTCTGATAAGTGGGAGACATTCAGGGTGTCACACACTAATTCTGCTCCTGATGGTGCAATGACTCTTGATTATGCCAAAAGTGGAATCATGGATGAGGAGATGAGAAGAAAAACTCAAGGTTCATCATCTTCACAGAATGAGTTGTTTGTTGCAGATAATAGGGGGAGACAGAAAATCAGAAATGTTGATAAGGGCAGACAAAGGAGAAAGTCCAAATCTCGATACAAGAATGTTGAGTGTCACTACTGTCACAAGAAGGGTCATATCCAGAAATATTGCTTCAAGTGGAAGAATGATAACAGGAATGCTGGTGCAGGAAAGTCTGAGGATCCCAGTCATGTTGCCACGACTACAAAAGATGATCTCGTTGTTGTCTTTGAGGAAAATGCAGTGAATACAATTTCCTCTGATGTTAGTTAGTTTGCTGATACAGGTGCTGCAGTCCATGTCACATCAAGAAGGGATTTCTTTTCTACTTACAATGCTGGTAAGTATGGTTCATTAAGGATGGGAAATAATGGTATATCTGAAGTTGTGGGCACAGGTGATATTTGTTTGAAGATGGCCAATGGATCTATATTGCGATTGAAGGATGTCAGACATGCACCGGATATTCGTATGAATCTGATTTCTGTTGGGAGACTTGATAAAGATGGTTATGGAAATAATTTCTGTGATGGTATATGGAAACTGAATAAAGGATCTCTTGTGGTTGCTAAAGGTAAAATACTGAGATCAAACTTATATTCGTTGCAAGCTTCAGTTTCCAGTGATGCTGTGAACCTGGTGGAGAAGCAGAATTCCTCTGAATTATGGCACAGACGGTTGAGTCACATAAGTGCTAAAGGCCTCGAAACTCTGGTGAGAAAAAATGCCATTTCTGGATTGAATAATGCAAATTTGGAGAAATGTGCACATTGTTTTGCAGGAAAGCAACACCGAGTTTCATTCAAGACTCACCAATCTCGACGAATGCAGAATTTACTGGACTTGGTGCATTCAGATGTCTTTGGTCCGTTGAAGGTACACTCATTTAGTGGTGCATCTTATTTTGTGACATTTATTGATGATCATTCCAAGAAGCTATGGGTCTATGTGTTGAGATCAAAGGATCAAGTACTTGATAAGTTCAAGGATTTCCATGCTCTAGTTGAAAGGCAAACTGGAAGAAAGTTGAAATGCATCCGTACTGATAACGGGGGAGAGTATCGTGGACCATTTGAAGATTATTGCAGGAAACAGGGGATTCGACATCCAAAGACACCTCAGTTGAATGGGTTAGCTGAGAGAATGAATCGAACATTATTGGAGAGAGTTCGATGTCTTCTGGCAGAGTCAAAACTTCCTAAGTCCTTCTGGGGTGAAGCTTTATTGACAGCTACACATGTGATAAATTTGACTCCCACTGTTGCTCTTAATGGAGATGTTCCAGATGCAGTTTGGAAAGGTAAAAGTTCATCATATAATCATTTAAGAGTCTTTGGTTGCAAGGCCTATGTTCATGTTCCAAAAGATGAGAGATCAAAGCTTGATGTGAAAAGCAAACCGTGCATCTTTTTGGGCTATGGTCAAGATGAGTTTGGCTATAGATTGTATGATCCAGCTACAAAGAAGCTCGTAAGGAGTCGTGATGTTGTGTTTATGGAAAATCAGACAATTGAAGATTTGCAGAAATCTGACTCTCATGCTCAAGATGACTTTGTAGATGTTGAGCCAGTTCCTATAACACGATCGCCAGCTGGAGGGGATACAGAAGAACAGGTCATGCAACCAGATCAGACAGATGATGATCATGGTGATGGTGCACAAGACTCTATGGATGATGGCAATGATGGTTCTGATCATGCTCAACAGGTTCCTCTCAGGAGATCTACAAGAGATAGACAACAGTCTACTAGATATTCACCTAGTGAATATGTCCTTTTGACTGATGAAGGAGAACCTGAATGCTTTGATGAAGCAATTGAGAGTGTGGATAAAGAGCATTGGTTGCATGCTATGAATGATGAGATGGAGTCTCTTTATGATAATGATACATTTGAGTTGGTGAAATTACCAAAAGGAAAAAGAGCCCTGAAAAATAAGTGGGTTTACAGGCTGAAGCAAGAACAAGGTTCTTTGACACCAAAGTATAAAGCCAGGTTGGTGGTTAAAGGCTTCGAGCAGAGAAAAAGAATTGATTTTGATGAAATCTTTTCTCCAGTAGTTAAATTGTCTTCTATTCGATCTGTGTTAGCGATGGCTGCAAGTCTTGACTTGGAGATCGAACAAATGGATGTGAAGACAGCATTTCTTCATGGTGATTTAGATGAAGATATCTATATGGAGCAACCTGAGGGATTTCAAGTGCAGGGCAAAGAAGATCATGTCTGCAAATTGAAAAAGAGCTTGTATGGTTTGAAACAAGCTCCTCGACAATGGTACAAGAAGTTTGAGTCAGTGATGCAACAGCATGGTTATCGAAAGCTCAATTCTGATCATTGTGTATTTGTGCAGAGGTATTCTGAAAATGATTTCATTATCTTGCTGCTCTATGTTGACGACATGTTAATTGTTGGTCAGAGTATTTCAAGAATTAGGGAGCTGAAGCAAGAGTTGAGCAAGTGTTTTTCTATGAAAGATTTGGGAGCTGCAAATCAAATTCTTGGCATAAGAATTTTGAGGGATAGAAAAGTTGGTAAACTTTGGCTATCTCAGGAGAATTATATTCAGAAGGTGCTTCAAAGGTTTCATATGGAAAATGCTAAGCCTGTTAGTACTCCATTGGCAACACACATGAAATTGAGTGTTTCTCAATGTCCTTCCACTGAAGAAGAGAAGAAAGATATGGAAAATGTTCCCTATTCATCAGCAGTTGGAAGTTTGATGTATGCAATGGTATGTACAAGGCC
The DNA here is from genome assembly GCA_030278955.1 of Hygrophila difformis. Taxonomy (NCBI): domain Eukaryota; kingdom Viridiplantae; phylum Streptophyta; class Magnoliopsida; order Lamiales; family Acanthaceae; genus Hygrophila; species Hygrophila difformis. Next base: position 10,437,190 of record JAOANR010000009.1, on the reverse strand, counting down.
TGATATAGCCCATGGTGTGAGCACTGTAAGTCGTTTTCTCTCAAATCCTGGAAGAGAACATTGGAAAGCTGTGAAGTGGATCTTGAGATATCTTCGTGGTACATCAGATTTGAAACTCTGTTTTGGAAGTGAAGATTTAGTTCTTCGTGGTTTCACTGATGCTGATATGGCGGGTGATATTGATACTCGCAAATCCACTTCAGGTTATGTGATTATCTTTGCAGGGGGAGCAATCTCTTGGCAGTCTAGAAGGCAGAAATGTGTTGCATTGTCAACAACTGAAGCTGAATTTATTGCAGCTACTGAAGCGTGCAAGGAGCTGCTTTGGGTGAAGAAATTTCTCAAGGAGCTTGGCTATGCTCAAGAGAGGTACGCCTTACTTTGTGACAATCAAAGTGCTATCCATCTTATTAAACATCCTAGCTTTCATTCAAAGTCTAAACACATTGATACGAGATATTATTGGTTGCGTGACGTATTGGATGAGAAATCGATATACCTTGAGAAGGTGCATACAGATGATAATGGAGCTGATATGCTTACGAAATGTGTACCAAGATGGAAATTTGAATTTTGTTGCTCACTTGTCGGAATGACAACTTCCTCCACATAGTCGGGAGGAGGGGGAGATTTGTTGGGTCCTCCCAACTATGCCCAACAAGTCAACAAAATTAAATGAAATGGGCACCCATGTGTATTATTAAATTGAGCTGCCAAAGAAGAATAACAGATGAGAGAAGCTGTCAATAATACACAACACACAACACAGCAACTAGACAAAGAAAAGAGAGCAAAACGCAGCAACAAAACCTCTCCGTCCAGATTCTGATTTCCGGCCAATCGGCACACCAAACCTTGTCCGATCGGGTTGAAATTTTTACAGCAAGTGCGGGACATCTTGTTCTTGATTTTGTACGGTGGAAATCGAATTTCAACGGTTAGAAATTTTTGTATAATTTTCTGTTCGGGGCTGCAGTTTTGAGTTCTTATTTTCCGATTTGGTGTTCTTGGTGGAGTTGAGATTGTGGTGACTTTGTGTTGTTGTAAGGCCACATCTTTTGTTGTGATTTGAGCAGACTTTGGTGTAATCTCTTTTGGTGATAGTGGATTTGAGATAGGCTCAAGAGCCTCGTGGTTTTTACCTTTCGAATTGGAAGGGTTTTCCACGTAAATCCTTGTGTTCATTGTTTGCTTGTTTTTGTTAATGTTCCTGCGAAATTCTAACAACTTGGGAATTGTTTGTCCGCTGCAAATTTTGAACTTGTGAAGTGTTTGGTGAATTCCCAACACCTGGAAATTTAAATGAAGAATTTTAAAACATATATCAAATAAATAGAATATACTTAAAGAATAAAAATGAAAAAATTGGAAAAAAAAAACACAAAACAAAACAAAAACAAGAGGAAATAGATTAGTGATTCTTGTTTGCTCATTTCAGGTGGCTACATGTGAAAAGGGCATATCAGTAGTTTCTTCAGATCCGAAGAAAAAGGCATCAAATATTAACATGTCTTAAATTACTGTCACCATGTTTAAAGCCCTCATAAAGTTTTTTCAGCGATTTTTGTGGAAGCGTTAAGAAAAATAGAAAAAAAAATAATTAAAAATCGGATATTTGTATATATTTACACTGTTATATTTTTGACACGGTATATGAGGGTGTATTAGGATAGTGGATACACAATATTTTTTTCGCAGAACAACTTATACAAATTAGGAAATGATGGTGGGCACATGCCACACAAATTACAAATTGATAAAAGATGAGGGGTAGGGGCCGGGTGGGGAATCGAACTCCAAATATATAAGTTGGGAGTTGGGGGACTTGACTACTAATGTAAATCCTCATCCGGATACACAATATTAAATATTGTGCATAAAAATAATACTATTAAAAAGCGGAGGTTTGCATATATTTATTCCATTACCTGTATGACATTGTATGTTTAGTATTTTTAAGAGATTACATCAATACATTTATTATTAATGAGGAATTTGAACTATAATTTAAGGTTTGTGTTTGGGTGCGGAGGCCTATTCCACAGTACTGTGCAAATGGGCCAATCTCAACCTTTCATCAATATTACATTTCAATGATTCAGTTTAATTTAAAGGGTAAAATAATAAATTTTACAAAACACGGTTTTATAGTTATACATTTCAGCTAGTCATTGATATATTCAGTGACAAAATATTCCTTTACCAAATCTCTAATTTGTGCCAAAAACGTTCACTTCAATACCTTATGGGCCCGTTTGGATTGGCTTTTGAAAAAAGCAGAAGCCAAAAGCAGAAGCAAAAGTGAAAGCCAAAAGCAGAAGTAGGTAACTTTTGTGTTTGGGTGGAATGTTTGAAAAGCAGCTTTTTTTCAAAAGTGTGTTTGGATGTGTAAAAGTGAAAAGTGCTTTTTAAATGTATAAATTTTTAAAAAGGACATGCTACTTAATACGATAATAAGATATATTTATAGTGTAATTTATATTAAGTAACGAGGGTATTTAAGTCTTTGCACAATTTACGAAGTGCTTTTGGCTTCTGCTTTTCGGAGAAGCACCCCCTGGGCTGCTTCTCCCAGAAGCACTTTTGCAGCTTTTCGAGGTGCTTCTGCTTTTTTAAAAAAGCCAAACCAAACGTTTCTTTTTCCCCAAAAGTGCTTTTGGCAGAAGCAAAAGCCAAAAGCACATTGGTAGAAGCCAATCCAAACACCCTCTATGTAATGGACTTCTATCTTCGAAACTCCAGAAACTTTCCACTTGGTGATGTATCAGCCATCAATCATGTTATGAATTTGCACACTCATACCACTGTTAGGTATTCACCGTTATGCAAATCTGCAGAAACCACAACACAAAGAAAACAGGAGCATAGAACAAAAATACATGCGGATAATAATAATACACAAAGTATAAGACAAATGGAGAAGACAACAAACAAATAAGAGATATGAATCTCAGATGATGTCGATCAATCTTCAGGGCTCAGGACCAATCCCCAATAATTGCACCAAGCAACACGCATCGATCACTAAGATCCTCCAACACATACAGATAGCTAACGGTCTCAAACACATCACAAATGTAAGGTCACTCAGATTCTTACTAGCTCACTGGTGGTCTTCCTCACACACTCAGATAACTCACACACTCACTCACTGAGAGGCTATTGTGGTGGTGGAGGGATTGCCGCACTGCCACTCTGGTGGGTTTTGGCCACTTTGGTGGTAGAGGGATTGCCAGACTGCCACTTTGGTGGGTTTTTGACCACACTGGTAACACTAACGGGATGACCTATTTATAGGGGAGCTTCACAGGCAGGGTTACCAGAAGTCAGAAGGAGGAGCGGGTGTCTGGCACAAAGGCAGAGGTCGGGCGCATGCGCCGAAAAGCGGTAGGGTGGCGGCAGGCATGCGTATTGAGGCGCGAGACACGGGAGACGGACGAAGTCAAGCTTAGCAGACTATGGCTAGGCTAAGGCTAAGGGGAGTGTTTAAGACCGATGATTGCCCCTGATGAGTAGGTTTCACAAGGGCTCTAGTGTGCTTGTGCTTACAAAGTGGTATGTGACACAATTTTTACATAAATCACATGCCACAATTTTTACATAAATCACATCCACTTTTGGGCTCCACTGCTGCTATCCGAGTTTTCATCTTCGGCGCTTCCACAGCTCCTTATTCTTACGCTCCGTTGATGCTATCTGCATCTTTGGTGCCTCCGTTGCTTCCTAACAAATTTAATTATGGAGGTTAAGTTTACCCAACACTATTTTTTATTCATTAATTTTTCCTTTTTCCTCATTTTTCCTAATTCATTCCATAACTATTAAATATTATATAATGAATAATATTATTTTTAATATATTATTTATTAATGTATACAATTATAATTTTATAGGAAATTAAATTTTATTTAATTTTAAGAAAATAATAGATCAATATCAATACAAAACGTACTATATAACATTTACAAACATTAATATTAAATAATACAATATTGTTGCGTAATATTTATTTCATATATAGGTGAGGCCGAGGATTTGTAGTGAGATTTGTATATATGTAATATGTACTACATTGTCTACGTGCATAGAAAGTATGTGTAGTGTGTAATAGATACAAAAGAACTAGAGAAAGACACCTATGAGAGTAATAACCAACCATTCTCATTCCTTAGAGATTGTTCATTACATAAAGCATATATATAGGCAATGAGAGTTTCTTATACAATGACAAGTGTACACTTATGTGTTAAAGTTGTAAATGTTAATGGGCATGCATTGTAATTAATTGACACATAACACTCCCCCTTGCATGCCCATTACACAAAGAATATGCCTCGTTAAAACCTTACTAGGAAAAAACCCTGTGGGAAAAAATCCTAGTGAAGGAAAAAGAGTACATTATTCTTGTGTTGAATTCTCCCCCTGATTTCGACTTCATTTGAGATTTTTGGGTGTTTCTCCCCTTACTTGAATTTCATGTGAGATCTTCCTTCGAGCCAATGCATGTCGATTTACTTTTGTAATTTCACAAAAGTTGCTATCGGCAATGCCTTGGTAATAAATCCGCTAAGATATAGTCCTTTTGGACAAAATATTTCTTTATTTTCTTATTTTGATTTAAATGGATCCTTTATTGATTCATGAGCTCGGCCGAGCATTAAACATTTAGCGGATATCCCTTTTTTATTAGGAATTGTTTAACACCTTTTCATGTAGTAGATGCACCCAATTTGTCAATCAATGCAGAATTTGGTTTTACCAAATCATAGATCTCAAATTCATTTCTTTTCCCCTTTCAGTAGTGCATATTAACTTCATAACGGATAATTTGGGGGATATTTATCTTCCGGACGATACTGTAATTCATTTTTATATCATATGAAGAATTGTATATAATAAATCCAAGTCTATCGTCCTTTGAAGATAGTAAATTATATCTTTCAATCTCAATGCCATTTATGTAGCCTTGTTTTGTTAGACTTTCACTGAGGCTAGTAAATAACATGCATTCAAATTGCATATAGAGCCATAATTTTATTTTTCCGACATTCATCAACCGATTTAGGTTTGCAATATGGGTTCCAAATATCTTTGCTTGTGACGATTGATTGAGATCTCATTATTTTTAAGGTATTTGCTCTTTTCTAGAGCATGTTTCAACAATTCGTCACTTTCTAAAATTTGTAAACCTCGAGGATTTTTATTTTGTAACCAGATGATTTACTGCACTTCAGGTGTGCAAGATATTTATTTTTCACATTTGTAATTGGTCCATTTAGGACATACTCAGCACCAAGTGATTATCTTGTGCCACAATTATTTACTCGGGCAACAAGTTTTCCTTGGGCAATGCCGATATGAGTTTTTGTAACTCTTCTAGAGTCTGAATTTGCAATTTATGCAATACAGTCTTTCTAGTGACAATAATGTATTTTCGGTTGATCCATATCTCCCCCTAATGTCGGAAAATAATAATTTGCAAACCTTATTAAAATCACCAAACTTTTGGTACCAAATATAATTTATTAATGGTGATTTATAACCGACATATATACCCAATCGTCATTGGGAGCCCAATTAGGGTGGCATAATGGGGACATATATTGTGCACCCAAATATTTTTAATTATTTGGGCTTATATCAATGTTAGGGGATAGAATAAATAACAGTCTGTCGGCTATATTTTTACGAGCGTTGCTGCATAACATGTCCCCAAATTGATATAGGTAACTCTGACCTTATCAGCCATGCGTGCAGTTTAATTTGTACTTTTTGGCTTATAATATGGCCAGGCCTGGCTTGCACGCGATTAAAATTCAGTGGCACTATCCATTCTTATTTTCTTTATTTGGTTGTCATTGTGCTCACAATTTAATTATATTTGCAAGCAACGCATATAGATTCATCTGAATTTGAATTTCCAATAATTCGCCTCAGCATTATGCTTTTAGGAGGATGCGCAAGCTGATCGTGCCAATTAAGAAAATTACGAGTAGACTTTGGGTCTTTCTTATGATATATTTCAGCGGCACTCAACTTTAATTTGTATAGTATATGCCAGAGGATATTGATTCAATTTTCTTTAACAAATTTCTTTGCATCATGATATGAGTAATCGAGAGATAGACTTATTGCCTCATTCAGTGTTTCAGAGTAATATGAATTTTTTTTTCTAATATCTCTGAAACTTTGTAAGCTCTTTCAACATTTTCTCGAGAATAGTGCATATTTAAGCACAATTTTTCTTCTCCTTCAGGAGATATATAATGACTCTTCCAGAGTCTTTCTGAACTTCCACTTATTTTATTAGCAATGGGTTTTTCCATCTTTAATTGGAATAATAGCTTTTGCTTTTCAATACAATGTGCATAGCAGCACCGACGATGAGGCAAATATCCTTGACTTTCTTTTATTTTGGCATCCATTTACCTTTCCAAGAAGGCAGGCGCAAGTGTATAATTTATATACACAAAAGAAATATTCAAATTACAAGGAGGATTCATAAATTTTCCTTTCATTTTGCACCAATATATTGTGCTCAATGAATTTGAGTTTACGTGCGTGATATCACATATCACTTTATTTATCAAATCAATCATACTGATCAATACGATTTACTTCAATCTTATAACCTTTCATTTTCCCTTCCTTTATAAGATAACAAGATCTAGCCAAATGACATTAAATGTCTAATGGCTTTTGATATCACAACAATTTTATTTTCTAGCATCAAACCTCCTTTGGGTTTATAAGCCCTCGGTCATCATGGGGACAATTTATTTATAATTCCGGGGAATTCACATTTTTATTTTGCCAATATAACTCAAGCCGATTAAATTTTTTGATCACGATTTCAATAATATTTTGCCTTTTGGTATAACCATAATCACGTATGAATTTTCACATACATCCACATTCAGTTTGGCTTGATTCATAATTTTTAACAATATCTCATTACTTTGATCAATCAAGAAAGCCAACATAGTCATTAGTGACTATATAATTTTTCTCACAATTAATTGGAGTTGATATAGCCCTTTTCATATATAGATGTAATAGCAATTTTATACCACTTTTGGGTATTCAAAATTCCTCCGGTTTTACCGGGCACATATATACCCTTTTTTTTGGGGGGGGTTTACCCCATTTTGGGGTTTTCGCAGCATTTCGTCTTTATACGACGATTTGATTCTTGCCATCGTTCATTTGATTCCGCCACTATTGGACAATAATTCGAATCCCTTTCTCAATCCCGGTGGGATGTTATTTTTCTTGGCATATTGAGGCCAATTTCATTTTTGCTCGATTGACCCAAATTATGGGTATAGGGATAAAACCCCAATTCTGGAAGGTTAGTCATAGAAATAAAATTGAAATTATAAATAAATAAATATTACCTCCAACGATAATCTTTATAGATTTAAAACTTCTTCCGGCAGCACCTCCGTAGAGCTACTCGTGCTGATAACGTGTTGCGTAATATTTATTTCATATATAGGTGAGGCCGAGGATTTGTAGTGAGATTTGTATATATGTAATATGTACTACATTGTCTACGTGCATAGAAAGTATGTGTAGTGTGTAATAGATACAAAAGAACTAGAGAAAGACACCTATGAGAGTAATAACCAACCATTCTCATTCCTTAGAGATTGTTCATTACATAAAGCATATATATAGGCAATGAGAGTTTCTTATACAATGACAAGTGTACACTTATGTGTTAAAGTTGTAAATGTTAATGGGCATGCATTGTAATTAATTGACACATAACAAATATAATGTTCTAATTATGCCCTTAGGCAATAATTAAAAAGAATCCAACTTTACAAAATTTTACTTATGGAGTAATTTTTTTTTCGCAACAATCAAGAAAGGGTAGGAATTTTTTTTTACTTATAATTAATAAAAAAATACCTTAAATAATTTAAACTCAATTACTTTAATAGGGGGAATGAGCCTTGACCTCAGTGATCATCTCTCGTGCCTTCCAAGTTCCAACTATAGGTTGGAAGTTCAATTACTACCTTGCCCGGTTGCCCCATATCCTTCCCCTTTGTCCCATTTGTAATTTATGTGCCTTGGACTCCCACACATCTTTGCCGACACATAATTGTCAATATTTAAATAATAAAAAAATTACTTTAATAGGGGAAGGAAATAGTACGGCAGTAAAAACTAAAAAGACCAGCACTCCTCAGTGAAACGTGAAAAGGGTAATACGAGGGAGGCCAAAACGCTTTGTGTGTACGTACGTGTGAAGACTTGACAATACATACATTACACATATATATATATATATATAGAGAGAGAGAGAGAGAGAGAGAAATTAGGGAGGGCTGCGGAAGAGGGGATTATGTACGTGTATCAGTGTAATTATGTATGTGGGGATGGAGATTGAGCCCAGAAGTGGGAGAACGACACAAAGGGGTTTTCAAGTAAAACACCTATCAAAGGGTTTTCATCCGCCTCTGTTTTCTTTTCTTTCTTCTTCTATTTAACTGTTGCATTCCCTCATTACTGTCTTTTCTGAATTCCTGTCCGTATTCTTTGATTGTCTGAATAAGTCGAGTTTTTTCGTCTCGAATTGTGATTGGGGGTTTTCGATTTTTGAAGACAAGATATTGGTCCAGGAAATTGATAGTGAGTTTGGAATTTTTTTGTTTGTTTGTTTGGTTTTTATTCCAAATTCAAGAATTGATTCTGAATTGAAGCTAAGAAATGTTATTACCAATGTAAAGATTTAATCTTGTGACGGACAGGCTTCTGGTTAAACTTTCATGTGGCTTGTTTTCAGTTTTCTACTGGAAACAAGGAGGCAAAGAAACAAATTAAAGAAATTGAATTCGTTTTATTAAATCCGTTTCTTATCTTTTTGACTGTGTATCCCAAATCTGTACGGTTTTCTTTATGGTTTCTGATAAGTTTATCTTTAAATTCTGACAGAAATGTTTTCTTATGGATGAAGAATAAGAAAGGGACAGTGTATGACCTGGGTTTTAATTTTGATTGTCTCGTCTAAAACTTCCGAGAGTATGATTACATTTATGGAATCTATTGAAGCCGTGGAAGAGACCGATAACTGCGTGGATTCTCAGTTGTGGCACGCCTGTGCCGGTAGCAATAGCATGGTTCAAATACCGTCGACGAATTCCAAGGTTTTTTACTTCCCACAGGGGCATTCAGAGCACGCCGCCGGTAATGTCGACTTCTGGAATTGTCCCCGAGTTCCTTCCTGTATTCCCTGCCTGGTTTCCGCCGTGAATTTCCGGGCAAACATTCAGACGGATGAGGTTTTCGTGAAGCTTCAATTGGTTCCTTATGCGTGGGATGGGCTAAATTACGATGATGGTGGTGATTTAGGGTCGCACGCTTCGGAGAATCAAGAAAAGCTGGCATCTTTTGCCAAGACACTAACGCAATCCGATGCGAACAACGGTGGGGGATTTTCGGTGCCTAGGTATTGCGCGGAGAAGATATTCCCTCCATTGGACTTCAATGTTCACCCTCCGTTGCAGGTCATTGTAGCAAAGGATGTCCACGGGCAGGCATGGAAATTCAGGCACATCTACAGGGGGACGCCGAGGAGGCATCTCTTGACGACAGGGTGGAGTTCTTTTGTGAACAATAAGAAGCTCGTGGCCGGTGATTCGGTCGTGTTTATGAGAGCAGAAAACGGCGATCTTTGCGTTGGAATTAGGCGGGCGAGGAAGGGGATTGCCAATGGACCTGAAATGTCGGGATTGATCTCCGGCAACTCTCTTGAGGCTTACGGAGGATTTTCGTCGTTTTTGAGGGAGGATGAGAGCAGGTTGCAAAGGAATACCCATGGAATTGTAGGCAATGGGAGTCAGGGCGGAGGGGGAAGACTCAAAGCAGAAGATGTGATTGAGGCTGCAACTCTTGCTGCAAGTGGACAGCCCTTTGAGGTGATTTACTATCCCCGAACTCGTACGCCTGCCTTCTGTGTTGGAGCATCTCTTGTGAAGAAGGCGATGCAAGTGCATTGGTGCTCGGGGATGAGGTTTAAGATGGCTGTTGAGGCGGAGGATTCTTCCAGGCTAAGTTGGTACATGGGAACCGTAACATCGGTGCAGCCTGCTGATCCCATCCGCTGGCCTGATTCTCTCTGGAAACTTCTCATGGTAACTTTTTGCCTGTCCAATACAAATCCCTTTCAATTCACATATACTATTATACATGTAGCATTGTTAGAATCTGTGTTTTCTTGCTGTGATGCAAAACCTAACATTCCTTGCTTGTAGAATGCTGATAATTGTATAGATATTAGCTCAAAAAACTGTGAGGCTTACTTAGATTCTTTTTAGCTCCTTTGTTTTTTTTTTTTTTTTTTTTTTTTCTTGTTTCAATACTTGTGAATGGTGATGCTAGTGAGGTGTGCCAGAGAAATTGCTGGAGAAGAGTGTTTTGATCTGTTATGAAGTTTACTGTATGAATTGAAACATAGAAATTCTAAGCCAAATAATGGCAGGTGAGTTGGGATGAGCCCGAGCAGCTTCCAAATGTTAGACGCGTCAACCCATGGGAAGTGCAGTTCGTATCAAACTTGCCGGCCATCCACCTCTCCCCTTTCTCGCCGCGCAAAAGGATGAGGTTTCTTCAACATCCTGAATACCCCACAGACAGCCAACTTCCCATGCCGACACTTTTATTAGGCAACCACATTCTCGGTTCTAGCAACCCCTTCGGGCGTCTGCCCAACAACACTCCTCCTGCTGGCATGCAGGGAGCCAGGCATGCTCAATTTGGTCCGTCCTTATCCAACCCCCAAGTCAGTCACTTCCCCACCGGTTCATTTGCAATTGATTTTCTGCCTCCTGGTCGCGCCTCTCTACAGCAAAGGCAATCTTCTGTAGCCGCCACCAGTCCTGCTATTCCCCACCCTGAAAGTACAGGCAAGGTTTCTTGTCTGCTGACCATTGGAAATCCGAGTCAAGGTTCTAAAGAATCTGATAATCCGGAACCAGCCACATTCTTTCTTTTTGGCCAGCCGATATATACAGGGAAGCAGAATACACAGAGCTCGTCCAGTGATACTGCCATCGACAGCGATGAAGACAGAGTTGGAAATACTTTAGAGGGATTCAGGTCGGACCTCAGCTTAGACACCGGTCACTGCAAAGTTTTTGTGGAATTCGAGCATGTGGGCCGGACTCTGGATCTTTCTGTCCTCAGATCTTATGAGGAACTGTATGGAAAGCTGGGAAACATGTTTAGCATTGGAACCTCAGAAATAGCGAACCGGATTTCCTACCGGGATGCCAATGGTGCTGCCAGGCAAATTGGCGACGAACCTTATAGGTGAGATTTGTTTGCTCGCACTTTCATTACCTTATCATGCAGTCTCTTGAACTATATCTTTACTAACATATGGATTACGTTTGTTTGTTTCATTATTGCAGTAACTTTACGAAATTGGCCAGACGATTGACGATTCAGGCAGATTCGAGCTGCAGCGACAATGTAGGAATATAAACCAGCAATGAAGAAGCAGATTGGAGTTCTATATATTAGCACGAAGACTGGGGCTCCATCACCATGTAAGAAGGTTCCAAAGACTCATGTTTATTTCAAGTTTCTATGAGTTATCTGGTGGGAATTGCATATGGGATGAGATCAAGATTTCTTGTGATTTAGTATTCTCTAGTATTTGTCCGGGCAATGTCATTGAAGTTCAAGTTTGGTATTTGCTTTTTCAGGACATTCCTCTGTCTGATGTTTAAGATTTTTCTGACTATGCTTTTGAAGAAGTCAATCTTCATAACTAGCGCACTTGGCTTTGAATATAATTCTTTTACTTCTTTTGTAGTGGTGTAAATTTTCTATGTACAGTTGAAAAGAATAAGACTTAATCATCTAATGATTTTGTTTAATTATTAGAAACAAGGTTTGAAGATCGTGATTTTAGCTTAAATAAGTTTTTATTTTTGCAAGATCAGGTTTATAAAATGAATTGGACTCCTAACATCTTACCAAATTGCAATACGAGATGAAAAATAATTGAAAGCATAATTTTATGTGTTTTAAGATTGTTTTAAGGTGATCAACTAAGTTCTTTCTTTCTTTTTTTTTTTCCAAATAAAATACGAAGTATAAAAGATTTTTATATATCAAGCACATCAGACCCAATTCTTTTTTATATACTATGCATCACATTATTACAATTGAACATCAACTACGGTACACACATATGAATATTGCATTTTTCTACACATTAGATACAACAAAGAAGCTAGAGGCTTGTTGACTCAAACTCAAAGTTAAAATATAAAAGCAAATCAAAGCATTCATAATTATAAAATTCCAAACTAAACTTAGGATATTATTATTGTCAAAATTTATAAGATTACGGGAGCATATTTTAAATTTTAATCATGTTAAAACAAAAATTTAATTGGATCAGATCACACTAATTTGAAATCCTAGGATGATGGTACGATTGATTAGTAATAGTATTATTATTTGGTTATTTGGATGGGGATTGGTGAAATGGGATGAAAACAAACAGAAGATAGTGACGTGGGGGAAATGGTTTGGACACGGAAGGACTATTAGGTTAATAATAGGGCGAAAAGAATAGGTGACAGCTGTATGTATCTTAGTGCCGCTAAAATGATGTAAAGAATTGGGCAGAGAGTTGTCTAAATTTGGCATGAACAAAAAGGATTTGAGGAGGAAAATGAAATAATTTGAGCAGCAGAGGAGAAAAAGAAGATGTCAAAATCCTGATGAAACGGAAATCAGTTAAGTTTGGGACACGAGTCACGTGTTGGGACCAAACACAACACACACACCATTTTGAGTTTTGACCTCAATATTGATGCCATTTGCCAACTTCAATTTATAATTTTGAAAAACGGTGAATCCAAAAATGCGACAAGGAAATGGAAATGCAGTCTCGGATCACGTGCGACGTCGCATGGACGCTGCATGCCTGCCTTCTTCTCACTGTACATCATCAAAGGGGACACCCACTGGACTGGACCATTTCCGATGTGCTGCTGGTTTTCCCTTCTATAAATGATAAATGATGCCGAAATAATTTATTTAGTAGTGTACTTGTAATTATTTTTCATAAATACTGTAAGTATAAAAATACTTTCAATTACACTATATATAAAATTAATAATATTTCTAAATTAACTGAGTAGTGCAAATTAGTAGTACTACAAACTAACAAAAGATGTTCTTTAAACTCCATGTGTAGGCAATAACATAGCAGTGCATGGATGCCCTAGTTTGAGCTGAGGGGACCTCTGATCGGTGGAAGCATCCATGGCCTTTTTCATTTAATTTATAGAAAAGAAAAGTCAAAAGTCAAAATGAAAAAATTAAGTGGAAATTAAAATTTATATAAATGTATATATTTAGAATATCAACTTCCTTTTTTTGATAACAAAAATGTCGAAAAGTTGGCAAAGGAGAAACTATAAAAATCTACAGCAAGGGGTAAGAGAGTGGCATAAAAAGTATTTTTACAAAATCAAAAAAGTAAAATAAATCAAGTTAAAATGTTAGTGAAAACATAAGAACACAAATGATTATAGGAATGGAAGGGAAGACAATGAATAAAATTGTGTTTGATTATAATAGGAGGATGCTTTTAGCATTGAAGTTGCCTTTTTATATTTAAATATATATATTTAATTATTTATATTATTCATGGGTTAACTTAGCTTCCAAATTACTCCATCCGAAAAGGAGGAGAAAAATAAAATAAAGAAAACATGCTATATTGGCCATTGGTGGCGACAAAGGCAGTCCTTAAGGCACTAAAAACGCCGTTTGTAAAATGAGAGATCCGAGGTCATGTTGTAAAAAGGTCATGGCTAGAGCTGTAAACGAGCCGAACCGAACCGAGCTTCAAGTGTTTGAGCTCTGTTCTGTAAGCTTAACGAACGAACACGAACTGAGCCAAAAATCTTAACAAGCCAATTTTTATGTTTGAGCTCTGTTCGCTTAACCTTACGAACGAGCTAATAACGAACGAACACGAGCTTAGTCGAGCTCAGTTAACGAACCATTTATTTTATTAATAAATTTATTTGTTTTAGAATTAAATTAGGTGTGAAAATATAATGTATATTGTAATAGAATCTATGAGAGAAATGTGAAATTAATAAAAATAAAAAATAGAAAGAACAACTAGATAAAATATTTATTTTTTATAATATATATTCCATTAAAAAAGAATTCCGAACTGTTCGCGAACTTAACGAACGAACACACAAACCAAATTATGTGTTTGAGCTCGGTTCGTTTAACTTACCGAACGAGTTGTTAACGAACGAACACGTGTCGAAACGAGCTCAGCTCACGAACTGTTTGTTCTATTTACAGCTCTAGTCATGGCCTGTTTTATTTCTTAAATTCAGTTCCACCCTTTTTTTTCCTTTTTCTTTTCTCGTTCTTAAATATTTTCAAGTTGTTAAAAATGAAAGTATATTCAGTAATAATTTAGTAGGTGACGAGGACTCGATCTAGTGGTAAGTCCATTGACTTTGAACCTCTCTTGGTTGAGGACTTTGTAGTTTGTCCCTTTCTAATTTGTGTGGTATGAGTTTCTATCACTAACACAAGTAGTTAATGAATTGTGCACTAAGGTGGCGCAAAGATTAGTGGTGATAAAGAGCAGTTAAATTTATTACCAGTGCAATTTAGTGAAAGAATCCAATTAAAGGCCAATCTGCCAGAATTGTATAGGATTTAAATGCCTACCATGTTCAATTTGTACTCAAATTTATGAACTTTAAAATAATGAATGAAAATGGTCGTTTTTTATTAATTTTTTTAATTTGTCTGTCATGGACTACTATCACACTTTTCTTAGCCTATATAAGTTGTCCCAAAAAAAACTAAATTTAATAAGCAAAATACTTGATAATTAAATGCTAAAGTATAAATTGAAGAGAAGTGCTATTATAAGCCTACTTTAATTGTAGTAGTATTTGTTTTGAATTCAAGAGACCATAAAAGTGGATAATCCCAAAAAAAAAAAAAAACCATAAATTACAAGGCATAGAATATGGGCTTTTTCTAATTTGGCCCAATAAGGAAAAAGTCGCGAGAAGCGTAAACGCTTTTAATTCAAAAGCAAAGCCGGAGCCCACTTGTCTTCCCACCGGCGTCCTTATTCGATCCTCACTCAGCACCCTCGACTCCACACTGTAGTTTCAGCAAGAAATTCGGTTTGACGCTGAAAATCGAGCCAGATTTGATCTAATTTTGTAATTGAGAAAATATAGAGTCGTGTTTAACGTATTCTGTTGTTTGATGAGTAGATTTTAAGAGAAAACAGCAAGGCAAATGAGCAGGCCGGCCGTGCATCCGGTGGAGGTTCCACCGCCGGCGGCTGGCACAGCACCTCCCGGGGTTAGGATGAAAGATGTTCAGGGAATGGCCGGAACCGTTGGCGCACTCTGCCTTCGATTATGCCAACTTGTCTTTGCCGTTGTTTCCCTCTGCGTGATGGCTACCACCTCCGACTTCCCCTCTGTCACAGCATTCCGGTTACGTATTCTTTGCTGTGATTTGATTTTTTACGTGGTTCCTTTACTGTATTATTTTTGTGGTTGAGCTAGGGCTTAGGGTTTGGTAGTGGGTAAAAATTGAAGGATGCACTTTTTTCTCTCGTTGGCTATGAATAACAGTTTTTTTTTTTGACTTTGTGCTTGTTAGTTATGAATAATGAAATAGAGCTCTTATTGATTTCAAAATTAGCACTAGTTTAGTATATTAAGAAAATGAAAATGACGAGTCCTACTACAATTTTTATGTTGATGCTTAGGGTATATGATAAAGAAAATAACCTTGATTGAAATGCGGATTCCTCATTGTACTTTGAAAATGAATTTTTATTCTATTGAACGAACAATTCGTGGTTGGGTTTTTGCCCTTTAGCCTGGGCCGCAATTGGTGTTTGGTTCTTGAAAAGGTTACTTCGTGTGCTCTATATTTATGTGTGATGTCTAAAAACCCAAGCCACCAATCTGAGTTAAAACACAGTTTTAGTAAAGGGGGACCCAAAGAGTGTACATTTGCTGGTGTATTATGATTTATTTTCCACTTTCTAAACTTCAAAGTGACAGTTTGTTTATTTTATGTTTGCTCACCAATTTTCAAGTTATGTTCAGAAATTGTCGTAAATTTCTGTTACTTGCAATGGAATAGTTTTTTTTTGCTTACATTGCTTGGTATACTGAATGTGAAAGAGGTGGTCAGTGCTTTGGTAAAAATCACCAAAAACATCACCCTCCCTAGCTTGAGAGACTTAAATGGAATGACGACAGGCAAAATAAGTTTATGAAATTGTCATAATACAAGCATACTTCTGAAGAGATTTATTCTGTTGAAATTGTCATAGGGAGTATTTGATTTTGTGCAATATTGTGATTATCACAATAATTTTGTTTTTTTGCTCTGGAAATTAGCTACCTTGTTGCTGCTGTTGGCTTGCAAAGTATATGGAGTGTGTCGCTGGCTCTTGCTGAAATATATGCTCTTTCAGTGAAGCGGCGTTTCAGAAATACAGGAGCTATCAGTTTCTTTGCTGTTGGGGATGGGGTAAGATAATTGTCTCTCAAAATTTGTTATGACTCTCGTGATCATTGTTTGTCCCATTCCATGATATATATATCAGTAAATTGAATTTTTTTTCTACAATCCCATACTAGTTTGTGCTCTTATTTGAAAGGATGCACGCGCATAGATATAATTTCGTGATACCTGAGAGGCTATATGACCTTGTGAAATTTGGCGTCTGGATATTTGTTTCTAAATATTCTATTTGATTTACCCTTCAGAGGCGTTGCAAAAGTTGAACTCGAAACCTTTGTTAAGAGGCTAGGTACTCATGGCTCTTAAGCCAGTAACAGAATTTGTAGTGAAGCTATATCTTGTTTTCAGCATTTTGTGTCCATATTAATTAATCAGAGAGAGTGCCCCACATTCACTGCGGCTCGATGCCTATAGTGCACTGTGCACCCATGACCCATTTCTGCATTTGTTCCCTGACGATGTATTAGCATGCAGGTTACTTCAACTCTAACATTTGCTGCTGCTTGTGCCTCTGCTGGCATCACTGTCCTCATTGGAAATGATCTTGATAAATGTAATGTCAACCATTGCTCGAGATTCATGTCATCTACCGCCATGGCTTTCTTGAGCTGGCTTTCTGTCTTGCCATCCTTTCTGCTGAATTTTTGGACGCTAGCTTCCAAATAGCTACGAGGAACAGAAGTATCGCCACATTGAAGCTGTTAGGGGGCAATTAATTTGGATAGTTGCTGCCGGACTGCCTATACTCTGTCTGTGGCGCTGTACATTTCTAGGGTATTTTATGACTTCATATGGCCCTGAATTATGTATTGAATTGTGGAAATTCTCGAGATCTTGGGATCGCATATGCTTGTTTGTTTAAGATGGCTTGTTAGTTGCATATGCAACTAGGTGCATCAATTCTAAAATATTAATGCCATGTTATTGTTTTGCACTTACAAGTCGGTTATTGTGCAGCATGTAATTACTTTTCGTTATGGAAAGGAAATTATTTACCCCCGAGTGTTCCTACCTTTTTTTTTAAAATTATTTATTTATGTAATTGATATTTACATGAAGGTTGTTAGGTTTGTTGCATGGTCTTAATGAATGCATGTATGATATCGGCTGATAATGGCAGCATATATTTGAGCTAAATATAAACCAACGTACAAATGGAAGTATGTGAAATCTGAAGATCAATGCCAAGTACAAATGTGAAATCTGAAGATTAGAACCATGTGAAATTATGGCATTATGCCATATTTGCCAACAAGATAATACGTTTGTTGATTATTTTGCAAGAGTTGGAGAAGTAACCTCAATATCTAGAAGCCGAGTACGATCCATTTGAATATTTGATGGCCTTTAACAGGCAAGGGATAACACCCACGAGTGGTGAGGATATTGGGTTAAATCCCACGAATGCTCGGATAAAGAATGTGAAGATAGATACAAGGTTGACCCCTAGATCAATGGAAGATCACAAAAAATTATCTATTAAAAGTCAAGTAAGATCACCACCAGCCACCAGGGCATTCTTGTCAGAAAATGGTATGTACAACCAAATTTTTTGATACACAATTGTCTTTAGCAACAAACAAGTTACAATTAAGCTTTTAAAGAATATCCATCCATCTATTGATGTTTCTTTTACAGGTATAAGCTGGAATCTCAGTAACTGTAAGATATGAGTTGTGTCCAAAATGTCAACTTGATTTTGATATGGAAGATATCCCACCAAGACCACAGCCCTAATGTTTCATTTACATTTTCAGCTTCAGCTTACTGCATTTCAATTTCTCTGATTCGAGCTCTTGTTTCAGAGACTCAACCCTTTCGAGCAAATCTATGTTTTCCTGGTAAAACATTCAGCAGCTTTTATTATTTACTATATTTGGAGAATGTCATTCTCAACTTCAAAACGGCAAAACAAGAATAATGCAAAATGAAGCTTAAGTAAAAGAAAAAGGACCTTCTGCAGCATTTGAATTTTCTTGTTGAGGTCAGTAGAAACCTGTGTCATTTCTCCAGGCACCTTCTTTACCTATGTGAACAAAGTGAATTGGAATCAGTAACGATGTTATAACATCTATTGGCAACTTCGGTTCATTATCAAGAATTCAGGAAACGACAGTGCCATAAGTGAACATCAAAAAGCATTCACCAAATAAAGCAGGTGCTAAGCGAAAGACCCTCTACGCTCTACCTTCCTGTTAAGCATTGAGGAGAAACTGCAAAGGGTACAAGTGGTTCAATTTGGTTTATCTAAGTAGCAATTCATATATGCCAAGATTACCGAGAGGTCTGTGAAAGACATTTTTTAGCTTTCAGTAACTATTTGCATTTGACGACAGCTTGCAGAACAAAAGAAAAACATCAAGCATGTCCACAAAGAGGTTTTCATGTTACTGGTACTGGAAAACGTACCTCGGCATTCAGGTTCAAATCATACTCAAACTTCTTATTCGGTCGGACACTATTATCAGTGCAAGGAAGTACAATCATTGTTTAAGCATGCTCACTATGACAGTGAGACTACGTATTCATGAGTCCAACGAAGTGAGATTTCTCCCAAGTCCCAACAAGAATTCGAAATGCAAGAACAATTGAATCACTTTTAGGTACTCCCAAGAATTTATCCTCAGGCTATCCTATGGATTACAATGATGAGTAGTAAAGCGGCCATTCCACATTGATGCAAGCTATGAACTTACTTTCTCAAGTTCCCTTAAGCACATGGCAGATTTATCCACCTCAGAATCGTATCTCCTCCTCCACTCTGCAGATTCATCCATAGCTTCTCTGTTAGCAAGATCAAATTGTTTCCTGCAACAAGAACCACGTTGATTCTGATGACATATCAATTAACCACACAATCAGGTTTAAAAACCTACGGCAACACCAATTACAGGCTTACACCCGAGAGAAGTAAAATTGAAAGAGTTGAAAAAGCATGAGCAAACCTCAGTAACTCGGCGTCATTAGCAGAGAGACGATAATCAATAGTCCAAATACGGAAGTGCAGAGCAATTCCCATGAACATGACGAGCCCCAGAGCAATCAATATTTGGCGCCTCGTCGTTCTGCCCATTTTTCAATCGGAACCCTCGATTTGGCCACTCCGCTTGCAATTTCCAAAACTCCACCCAAATTTGGCTGCAGCGAATTGCAGAGCGGAATTTCAAATCCGGAGCAGCAACAGGTTATGCGGCCAGTACGCGCCTTCGGTGATTTTAATTTGGGGGCTGGGCCTCTAGGGTTTCCAATTTTAATGGTAGTAGTACTACATAAAAGAGCCAAAACTGATGAGAATATAAATGAAACTAGGGTTAGGGGTAATGTCAGTGATAGTAGGTTGGATTTTTTGCATCTGGATTTGGGGAAAAGGTTAGTACAAATAATGATGTCAATTTTTCTTAGCGGTAACAGTAGGTGACATAATTGAAGCCTTTATTCGGGACGAATGGCCCTCAGCCTCCGCCACCACGAACCACCGCAATCGACCGCCGGACATCCGCCTGTATCATCATCACCACGCGATCGACATTGTTTTCTTACATGTATTCCAATTTCCTCCTCCACTTGTCACATCCCTCCTCAATGTCCACATCACCGACTTGAAATCGCTCTTTTCTCTGGATCGGTCTTTCTCCAATTCCTTGAACACCAGGTGATTTTACTTGTCATTGAACTGTTATCTGTTTTTCTCTTTACTTCCAGAGTTCCATCGATCGCCGATATCAACATTTGTTTAGTAACTTTGTTCTGCCTGTTGAGGAAATATGCAGTTTCATACTTTCATCCTGTGCATTGTGTTTGCATCTTAAAATCTTCAATTTTGTTCGCCTGTCAGTTTTGCAATGCATGGCAATAAGCAACAAATGCATCTTCTAGATTTCATAGATTTAAAAATACTAGTAAATGCCATTAATAATTGTGATTTTCTTCTTTGAAGTTTGAACTGAATCCATATGCGGCACACTAAATTCCTTATTTGGTTGTTAATACTAGGTGGTGTTACCCTGTTCCTAATCCTAGAATGCTCTGATTTTTAATACTACTACTCAGAATTGCGGGCATTTTATATTCCATGGAAGAATAGTTCTAGAATTGTAAACATATTTATTACTATGAGTGATTATGACAGCAGGCTTATGAAAAACAGGGGAAGTGATGTAATTTCAACTAGTCAGATTTAACTTGGGTGAAAAATATGGAATCTAGCCTCTTGCGACACCTTTTTGAATTTTACCACATGGTTATAAGCACAAGCAAAGTTTTGCCAACAAATATGTTTGATGTTTATTTTTACTTTTTGTGCCCTTTTCTGAGGTATGTAGTAGGAGAAATAAATTAAGGTAATTTGACAACAAAAAAATATAATTAATGTATTAAATAGTAAAGATAGTTGTAATTATTAACTTTTGCATATGAAAATAAATAAAATGGAGGCAGTACTGTATATCTAATTGTTTTTTCAACAACATTGTATATTGTGTGTGCATGTCTATAATTCTTGATAAAGTAGGTTTTCGTGATCTTAGCTTGCAGTATTTCAATAAAACAGACTTCCTTTGGAACATTACTTGTTGATTAATTTTTTTTTTGAGTCATGAATCTAATTACATTGAAATGCTTCTAACTTTCTCAAGCAGTTAGATTAGCAAACACTGTAGGTTCAAAAATGATACGGTACACGATTGTAGGATATGTGATTTTTGTTGAATTGATCAGCTTCTTCCTCTTTGCTTGCTAGCTTGAATTTAAAATGTTGTTAGAATCTTTGAATCATTGAGTGCCTCAAGTACTGGGAAAATTACTCTGCTCATTTTTAGACAAATTACTGCTAAGAATGCCTATACATGTCAGGCAACAAAGTAGTGCAACACTGGTTATTGGTACAACTTATTGCCATCCTAATTAAGGGGTTGAATCACTATAAATGATGGTGTTACAAGCCAAAACTCGCAGCTGAATCCGTCAGAGACAGTTGAGCAGTCTTCGATCATGTGGAGATTTGGCACATTGAACGACGCTGAGGAAGATATGCTCGTCGCAGGGGATACGGAGTCCTGAATCAGCATTGAAATCATATACTTCCCGAGCTTGGTCCAGCAGCGCCTGGAACAAAGGATGCTTCAGCAAGGTCACTTTTATCACAAACCTTTTCCTGCATTCTCCAACATACACCACCAGGTGACCCTTCGGGACATCCCTCGGGACGACCTTCTCTTCGCGCTTCGAACCCCACAGAGACCACTCACAGCACGTATCATCACGGGATGCATGAGGTATGACCCTTCCCCACTTCTTCATATGTGCTTTCAGATTCCTTCCTGCCTTGAAATCCATCTGCACAATAGAGAATATAGAGTTTTGTCTATTTGAACAGTAGGGGAATGATCGAAGTACTTTTGGGAGTGGTGGTGATGCTTTAGAATGTCGGGAAAGCTAAGCAGTATATATATACTTTATATAAGAGAGGGAAGATCCAATCTTTGGGAACATTGAATGATTGGCACAAAGTGTATAGCTAAGATCGACAGTGATTTTGAAATGCACATGTAGACCAGGGTACTCTTCTGTACCTTTCTCATCCTCACTTAGTAATTATTAGTACACCTATTTCATCTCCACACGACACTGTACGAACACACTGCTCTTACTATAAAAAAAATAATGGCCAGGCCATTAGATAATCTTCTTCTACCCTCTTTCCAATATTTTGAGAGTGTTGAAACATAGGCCCACTAGTTTGAGGAGGAAATAGATAAGATATGCTGTAGGGGATGGGGAGTGCCATTATCTACTTCTAACCCTCATCACATTAGATAAAATTAGTGGATATTTGACCTGCAGGGCGAAAGATATGGTAATGGTAGTATGGTGGGTGTTCTAGAACTGAGGTTTAGTAGTAAAGGGGATAAATAGAGCATTATATTTGGAGGCTCTAATTCAACAATAGCGATCTATGAGCTTTTTTGGTGCAGGTCACTTTATTTGCTCGTTCCATCATTGGCTTATCCTTACATTCTTGTCATTATGTTGATAGTTTGTGATTATCCGATGGAATGTTTTACGCTGCACGTAATTATCAGTATTTTATATCAGTACGTATTACGGTCGGGATAGGAGTACTCTAACTCACTGTACTGTAGTACAGTATTTGATGTAGTAGTATTTTATTGACTCATTTAAGAAAATATATATATTGTTGAAAAGTCTAAATTGAATGTCTTGCCGCAAATTAATTGTGTACCCGTTTTCTGACTAATGGAGCCGCAGTAGTGGGCTTTGATATCTTATAGTAGATTTATCTTTGAAAAGTCATATTCCTAATTCAACTTTTGTGTGCCAACGGGTGTATATATACTTACATTGTGTAATCATTATATGCAATAAGAAATTCATTCAGACAATCACTTCTCTCATTGTCCCATTTATGTTTAATATCTGTCTCTCACAAATATGTCTTCTCTCTTCAATTTCTCCTTTCTTTTCATTTAATATACTCTACAACCATTATTATAAATAAATATATATATATAGACTTTTATTTACATATACAGACAGAATTATTATTTTCCATAACACGTTATCAGCACGAGTAGACTCTGACCGGATTACCAGAATTTGGGGTATAATTTCTTATTCCAAAATTTTCAATAAGATTATGGCTAACCTTGCAAAGCAGAAATTTGCTCCCTTAACCGTTGAAGGAAGCAATTATATGTCCTGGGCCCGAGATGTAAAAATGCATCTTACTTCAATGGGTCTGGAAGATACTATTGCTGAAGGCAAAAATCCCAGCCATCAAAATCAGGCAAAGGCCATGATTTTCTTGTGTCATCATATCGAAGAGGCACTTAAAATAGAGTACGTGACTGTGGAATCCCCACTGGCATTGTGGGAAAAGTTGAAAGAAATATATGATAATCTTAAAAAGACGGTGCTTCCAAAAGCCCTTGATGACTGGACAAACCTGAGACTTCAGGATTTCAAAACAGTCCGGGAATATAATTCCGCTGTGTTCAAAATTACGGCCCAATTGCAATTATGTGGGCAAAAGATATCTGAAGAAGAAATGCTTGAAAAAACGTATTTTACGTTTCATGCTAAAAACTCAGTATTGAGTGAGACATACCGTCAAAAAGGTTTTCAGAGATATTCTGATCTTATCACCTGCTTATTATTGGCTGAACAAAACAACTTATTGTTGTTGAGAAATCATGAATCTAGGCCCGCAAGTGCAAAACCGTTCCCTGAGGTGAACGCGGCTCAATCATCGAAATATGTGCGTGATCGTGGGCACTTTAAAAATCAAAATGATGATCGTGGCCAAAATCGGTATCACAATCGAGGCAGAGGTGAATCATCTCGTCAAAATAATTATCGAAATAAGCCTCGATTTGAGCAAAATCGCAGATATGATATCAGAAGGCCTTACAAACCACAACAAAGAAATTATGCAAGAAAGCATAAACAAAATGATGAAATTTGTGATCGTTGTGGAATTAAAGGTCATATAGCTCAAACATGCCACACACCTAAACACTTAGCTGAACTGTATCAGGCCTCGAAACGAAAAGAAAGACCAGGTGTTGAAGCACACCATAATGCCCACGATGATACTTATGATGATATATTAAATAATAATATCACGCACTTGGAAGCTGATGATTTTGTTGAGCCAGATACTATTACTAAATAATATATTATATAGCTATATATATTTTGTACTTGTCTTTTATAATTCCTGTTTAATATAAATAATGATATCTTGTACTTCCCTTTTATTATCCATGTATAATATAAATATGTTTTTGCATTAATAATATTTATATTGCTGATGTTTAATAATTTTATTATATTCTTGTAAAGAAATGGATGCTGAAAATTCAAAAGTCGGAGATGATATCTGCCTCATTGACAGTGCAACAACGCACAACATTTTGAAAACCAAAAGCTATTTCTCCAATTTAAAATTGGAAAAGACCGCAATGAAAACTATAAGCGGTAATGCAAAATGCATTGAAGGATCCGGCAGAGCTGTTATATTTCTCCCTGAAGGGACAAAAATGGCAATTGAAAATGCCTTGTTCTCACGCAAAGCTCGAAGAAATTTACTGAGCTTCAATGATATTCGAAAAAATGGATATCACATTGAAACTTCAAAAGAGGCAGATCACGAGTATCTTTTGATAACTCGAATTGAAAATGACAAAAAATTTGTGAATGCCCTGTTACTCCTCTGGCTTATACTATACAAAAATATGTGCCGCAGAAATACATAACCTAGTAGGCTTAAAAGCTACTAGTGAATTTATTACCTGACACGATATACTTGGGCATCCTGGCAGTGTAATGCTGAGGCGAATTATTGAAAATTCAAATGGCCATACATTGAAAAGGCAAATGATATTGAACCCAAATGAGTTCAATTGTGCAGCCTGTTCACAAGGGAAATTGATGACCAGACCATCTCCAGTAAAAGTGGGAATTGAATCCCCTACATTCCTAGAAAGAATTCAATGCGATATATGTGGACCTATTGATCCACCGTGTGGACCTTTCAAGTACTTTATGGTATTAATTGATGCGTCATCACGCTGGTCACACGTTTGTTTATTATCAACTCGCAATTTGGCATTCGCAAGATTACTTGCACAAATTATAAAATTGCGAGCACAGTTTCCAGATCATCTGATAAAGAAAATACGCCTTGATAATGCTGGAGAATATACATCACATGCATTTGATGATTTCTGCATGTCGATTGGAATTACCGTTGAACATCCTGTGCCTCATGTGCACACGCAAAATGGTCTGGTAGAATCATTTATTAAGCGATTGCAATTAATTGCAAGACCCTTGTTAATGAAATCAAAACTCCCTGTTTCTGCTTGGGGACATGCTATATTGCATGCAGCCGCACTTGTGAAAATAAGGCCGACAAGCTATCATAGCTACTCCCCTACACAAATTGTGTTTGGAAAGGAGCCCAATATATCCCACTTGCGAATTTTTGGGTGTGCGGTTTATGTACCGATTGCGCCACCACAACGCACAAAAATGGGACCTCAAAGAAGGTTGGGCATATATGTCGGGTATGAATCACCCTCTCGATTATTAAATATCTCTAGCCAAAAACGGGTGATTTATTTACTGCAAGATTTGCAGACTGTCGTTTTGATGAAACTCAATTCCCGACATTAGGGGGGAGGAAATGATCAACTGAAAAAGGAAATATCTTGGCAAAATCCATTTGATTTCCTTGATCCTCGTACAAGGCAATGCGAACTTGAAGTTCAAAGAATTGTGCATTTGCAGGGAATTGCAAATCAATTACCCGATGCTTTTAATGATGCTGCTAAAGTCACAAAATCATATATAAATGATGCAGCAAATGCACCAGCCAATATAAATGTCCCAGAAGGGCAAATTCCAAGTGCAAATGAACCTACTGCACGCCTGAAGCGTGGTAGGCCTTTGGGTTCCAAGGATAAAAATCCACGAAAGAAGAAAATTATCCATATGGGTGATAAATCAATCACAGATGATACTCCCGAAGGAGAAATTGATTCAACCCCCGAAAAGGTTGAACCTGAAAATATTCACCCAGAAGAAAATGAAGTTATTGAAACTTCTTTCAATTATATCAATACTGGGAAATGTTGGAACCGAAAAGAAACAAACGTTGATAATGCCTTTGCATACAACGTTGCACTCGATGTAATGGAAAATAACGAGGATCCTGAACCAAGATCAGTTGAAGAATGTCGGAAAAGAAATGATTGGCCAAAATGGAAAGATGCGATTCAGTCTGAACAAGATTCACTGAATAAACGAAAAGTATTCGGCCCTATTGTCCAAACACCAAAAAATGTGAAGCCTGTTGGCTACAGATTGGTGTTTGTGAGAAAAAGAAATGAAAATAATGAAATAGCCAAATATAAGGCAAGACTTGTAGCCCAAGGTTTTTCACAACGACCGGGAATTGATTTTGAGGAAACATATTCCCCAGTTATGGATGGAATAACATTCAGGTATCTAATGAGTCTAGCAGTACGAGAAAATCTCGAAATGAGGCTGATGGATGTTGTTACTGCATATTTATATGGCTCATTGGAAAATGATATTTATATGAAAATACCTGAAGGGTTTAAATTACCTGAGTCTTGCAACTCAAAACCCAGAGAAACTTATTCCATCAAACTGCAAAAATCGTTGTAAGGGCTCAAGCAATCTGGCCGAATGTGGTACAACCGCCTCAGTGAAAGTTTGATAAAGGAATGCTATACAAATGACCCTATCAGCCCTTGTGTATTTATAAAGAAAAATGGGTCAGAATTTGTGATCGTCGCAGTCTATGTTGACGATTTAAATCTAATTGGAACTCCTAAAGAGTTGAAAAAGGCGGTCGAATATTTGAAAAAGGAGTTTGAAATCAAAGATTTCGGGAAAACGAAATTTTGCCTTGGCCTACAAATTGAGCATTTGGAAATGAGAATATTTGTTCATCAATCAACTTATACCCAAAAGGTATTAAAGCAATTTCGAATGGATTATGCTCATCCGCTAAATAATCCAATGGTCGTTCGGGCACTTGATCCTGCAAAGGATCAATTTAGGCCAAAAGAAGATAATGAAGAGCAACTTGGCCCAGAAATCCCATATTTAAGCGCAATTGGTGCGTTAATGTATCTTGCAAACAGCACGCGACCTGATATCGCGTTTGCAGTCAATCTACTCGCAAGATTCAGCTCTTGCCCTACTCAACGACATTGGAAATGCATAAAGCATGTTTTTCGCTATCTCCAAGGAACAATTGATCTTGGGTTATTTTACCCAAAAGACTCTCGACAAGAGTTAATTGGCTATGCCGATGCAGATTATTTATCAGACCCACACAAAACCAAATCTCAAACAGGCTATATCTTCACGTGTGGTGGAACTGCTATCTCTTGGAGGTCAATGAAGCAGACTCTAACTGCTATTTCTTCTAATTATGCCGAAATATTAGCAATCCATGAAGCAAGTCGAGAATGTGTTTGGTTGATGTCAATGACTCAACATATATTGAAGAGTTGTGGTTTAATCATTGAACCACAAATGCCCCCAACAATTTTATTTGAAGATAATTCAGCTTGTATAGCCCAGTTGAAAGGGGGTTATATCAAAGGAGATAGAACGAAACATATTTCACCAAAGTTCTTCTACACTCATGATCTTCAAAAGAATGGTGAAATTGATGTGCAGCAAATTCGATCAGAAAATAATTTAGCAGATCTATTTACCAAGGCATTGCCGACTGCAACATTCGAGAAGCTCGTGAAGAAAATTGGAATGCGGCGGTTTCGAGATTTAAAATGATATCCAAATCAGGGGGAGCACTGGATACAAGAATACTGTACTCTTTTTCCTTCAATAGGATTTTTTTTCCATTGGGTTTTTTTCTAGTAAGGTTTTAACGAGGCATATTCTTTGTATTGAAGACATTCAAAGGGGGAGTGTTGAAAAGTCTAAATTGAATGTCTTGCCGCAAATTAATTGTGTACCCGTTTTCTGACTAATGGAGCCGCAGTAGTGGGCTTTGATATCTTATAGTAGATTTATCTTTGAAAAGTCATATTCCTAATTCAACTTTTGTGTGCCAACGGGTGTATATATATTTACATTGTGTAATCATTATATGCAATAAGAAATTCATTCAGACAATCACTTCTCTCATTGTCCCATTTACGTTTAATATTTGTCTCTCACAAATCTGTCTTCTCTCTTTAATTTCTCATTTCTTTTCATTTAATATACTCTACAACCATTATTATAAATAAATATATATATATATACTTCCATTTACATATACAGACAGAATTATTGTTTTCCATAACATATATATCATTGTTTTACTTAGACTACCATTATCCATGACCACTCCAACCACCCAACCATCCAACCATCTCATTATTTTATTAATTTCTCTCTCTTCCAACTCATCAATATCCATCCCAACCCAACCACTTCAATTTTACATACTTTATCAATAACCATCCAACCATCCAACCACAATATTATATATAATTATTTTTATCTTTTCAATTTTACATTATGTTGAAATATAAAAAAATTAATGTATTAAAAATATAAAATATTTTATATTATTTATAAAGAATTAAAAATCTAAAATTTTAGTATATTCTTTATTTATTTTTATTTATATAAATTTTAAAATGGGTTAAATATATCAAAATTGAGATATTACGTATTTAAAAAAAGTATAGGAAAAGTGGTCTCTATTTGTAGAGAATGAAAAATTATAAATTTTGGTATATTTTATTTATTTATTATTATTTTAAAATATAAAAAATATAATGATTTTAAATTTAGTGTTTTAAATTTTAGTTGACCAATGAGATTGAGACAAATGGCTCAATCCCATTGGCCAATGTGATGGAGACCAAAGGGACTCATTTTAGTTTTGGTCGACCCAAGGGGAGAGACCTCTCAGCATTTTTTCTTTTTTTTTTTTTAAATGAATGATGATGTGGCGGTTGGGTTGGGGGTGGGAAGGTCATGGTTAAATGTAGTCTTACACCCATGCTTTGTAGATGCAGGAGAGAGTTTGTGAAGTAACAGACAAATAGTACTCCCTCCTTCCCGCGAAATGTGGTTACTTTCTTTTGGACACGATAATTTAGGTGGTGGGGTTTAGTGATTAAAGTGGTGTGAGTATTTGTGTTTAAAAAGTTTAATGAATTTTGACTTTGTTTATTTTTTAACTTTGGCTTAATATTATTGTAATGATTTAACTAGAGAAAAATATTTAAGTGTGGTCTTGTTAGAATCGTTTAGGTGTCTAGTTTTAGAATATATATTTTATATAATTTTTTATTTGTACCCATTTTAAAATATGAAGAATTAAAGAAATGCAAGGGGCTTTGTGTAGAAAAATAAAAATGTATTGGAAGTTGTGCAGAATAGTAAAAATAATTACTTTTAATGTGATTTGAAAACCATTAAGATTCTAATCATATTTATATTATTTTAATTTATCTAAAAATAGAAAGTGGCCAAATTTCGCGGGACACCCCTAAAAGAAATACTAGCCACATTTCGCGGGACGGAGGGAGTACTCGGAAGGATTCGTAGTTCTAAAGAAAATTGGTACCTCAATTAGGTTAACTATGCATTGGTTGAAGTGAAATTGTAATTCAGACACTTAGGTTTTAATACTCATTGTAAAATTTTAAATTCAATCAAGGTCTAACTAAAAATCTCCATTTTTAGTAGTGATAATTTCTGAGCTTTATTTTATTCATTACATTCATTGTAATTGTAAACATCTTCAATTCGATTAAAAAGTCTCCCAGAAACGAGTTTTTTACATTCATAATGTTTCGAACTTGAGACTTTTATCCATTAACATATGTTTTTGGTTACATAGTTACATGATACATTTTTTTAAAGGTTAAAATCCATCTCACACAATTACAAAAAAAAAAAAATAAAATAAAAGAAATGAATAAAGACATGTCATGATTCAAATACCAATCATAATGTTGGACTTTAGAGACTTAACCATTATGCTTAGCCCCAATCCCCATTCATTAAAATAAGTTGTTAAGTTCTATATAGTATATTTTATACTATTTGTTAAATTTATTTGTCCCTTTAATAATTGTTTGCACTTTCAGTTCACGAGTCTTTGTTATTTAGATATACTGTAGTGACAAAATCGAACTATTCAAGCATCTGTCGTCGATAGGGGTGAAAACGGGACGGATACGGGCGGATAGTACTCATCCCGTATCCTATCCCATATTTTTTTGTCGAATATGGAATCGGATACAAATATGCCGGATACAAATACGAATTCGAATATTTCGGGAAACGGATACGAGACGGATTCGAATTTTAACTCGGATAATCTTATAATTACTAAAATTTAAAATTTTTTTTATAATTTTTTAAGTGGAATCGGAATATACTACTATGTAAGCTAAACTAAATTTTTAAATTTTCCAATATCATTAGCTATTTCGTTCAAAACATCTACATAACATCACTACAAGATGTTATATACTACAGTTTTGATGCAAAGAACCTAACGATGTAGTGAGTTGATTGATATGATTTGATTTAATAAATTACATATGGCTTTCAAGCTATTGATTATATTTATACATATAGTATTACTTATTTACTATTTTCTAGTTAATACTCCCTCCATCCCATTTGAAGTGATTCAAAACTTTCGGGCACGGTATTTTATGTGGAGATAATTAATACTCCATCCGTCCCATTAAAAGTGGCCACTATTCCTTTTTGGGGTGTCCCATTAAAAGTGGCCATTTTCACTTTTAAACAAATAGATTAATATAAGCATAATTAAAAACCCCACAATAATAACAATTGTACTTTCTGCACAAAGTCTCTATATATGTTTAACAATTAATATCTCAAAATAGGTATAAATAAAAATTATATAAACTATATATTCTAAAACTATATGATTAGACGATTCAAACAATACCACACTTGACTATTTTTTTCTTTCTACATCATAACGATAATATTAAGTCAAAGTTAAATAATAAATATGGTTAAAAGTCAAATGTAACCATTATAAATTAGATGGATGGATTAGTCAAATTTACTCACACTACTTTAACTACTAAACACCACAACCTAAATTCCCGTGCCCAAAAGAAAGTGACCACTTTTAATGGGACGGAGGGAGTATATAATGTAGGGGTAGGTTGGTGTTTAAAGTAAGGGTAAATTAGGAATTAGTGTAATGTGATTGTAATGTGTTTGAATTTTTATTAATTTATTTATGTATGATGTGATGGTTGTGAGTTTGAATTTATTAATGGTTGTGGATTTAAAATTATAATATATTTATTTATTGATATGATGTGATGGGTAGGTTGGTGATTAAATATTTAATTGTTTCCTAAAAAGGAAGTGAGACAAAGTATTGGGACGAACAAAAAAGGAAAGTTAGACACTTCAAATGGGATAGAGGGAGTATAATATATTACATTATACATATATAAATATTTATAAATTTTTGGATATTCGGATAGAAAATACGGATAATATCCGCATTATATTCGAATTTTTCGGATACGGGCGGATATTTATAATCCCATATCCTGTCCCGTATCCGCCGGTTATAAAAATTCGAATTCGGATTCCGATATAATCGAATACGGCGTCGGACCGGGCGGATATTATCCGTCCCACATTCACCCCTAGTCGTCGAGTTCAAACAAAACCTTAGGAACGTTCCAGTCTCACTCAACCTGTCATCAACACACTCACTGAACTCACCATAAGAGTAAGACAGTCGTCGGCAGATGCCTCTTTATGCTATACTCCCACTCCCAACCTTTTTTTTTTTTTTTTTTTTTTTTTTTTTTTTTTTTTTTTTTTAAATTGTTGCATCATTGGGTATTTTGGCACTGTTCATACACACACTTTGATTTAAAATTTTATCATAATTATACAAGTTAAAATATAACCAAGTGAGATATTGCACTACAAGAAAAATTGAGTTTACCTACACCCAACCACAACCCTAACCAGCTGGGCTAGGTCTCTAGCCCATCAATCATATTCCGCCATGTGTCCTATATAATATAGTGGAATCCCTCCGGCATGTGCCATCTGTGCACCACATATTTCATGTCATTTTATGAAACGTTGTATATATAACCTATAAAAGTACATATATACATATAAATGTGAAAATTAGAAACTAAATAAAAATTAAAATTATATTAATTAAATAATATTAAATTTCATTAATTATATTCTAAAATATAAAATAAAATAATTACATAAAAAAACCTAAAATCACTAAATTAAATAAAATAAATAATAAGATAATTAAAGAAATATTTATTAAAAATAAAAAATAAAATATGTGAAAAAAATTTAGCGACCGAAATTTCGGTCGATAATGCGGTCGGTAGATTATTTTATTTTTTAAAAAAATAATAAAAAATTTAAAAAAATTGGAAAAAATTGAAAAAAAATTACCGACCGCAATTGCGGTCGGTAATGCGGTCGGTAACATCAACCGAATTAAATTTGGTCGGTGCAGCGGTCGTCCGGAAACCAGGTCCGCCATAACGGCTCTAAATTACCGACCACATGTTGCGGTCGGTAAATCCGACCCGCAACATATCGGTCGGTAATTTCGGTCGGTAAAACGCGTTTTTCTTGTAGTGTTGTTAGATTCGTCTTATTGTTTTTAAATATTGAACTTTTAGAATTTTTACTTGTACCGAATTTGATTTATTAATGATTTAAAATGTGCATTGGACTATGTGCTGGGTGGATCGGTAGCAAGAATAAAAAAGGGAGGGAGTATTAATTAACTAAACAAAATCGTACATGGTTCTTTAAGTTTCTATCTTGGGTTTTGACCAATGACCACTGCTCAAGCTCCAGAGACCAGAACTATCAAGAATCACAATGGCAGGCAAGCCCCGGCCCTATGGCCACTTTCCAAGTTTCTCCAGGGTTAACAAAAACGATTCACGTAGTACTATTATCGAAAATAAATACTCCATCTGTCTCAACTGAAATGTCACATGTTCCATCATAAATGTCTTATTTCTATAAATGGAAATATTTTTTTTTTCCTCTAACAACTATGTAGATCCCACTAAACCCTGAACCCTAGACCCCACTATACATTTACAAATCAATTCTACCAACAGTAACACAGAACATTACAAATGGGATTGACGGAGTAATATATATATATATATATATATATATATATATATATATGGTATGGTCGAAAAGGAGTACAGAGTGCATGCAGGTTTCCCCATCCCCATATATAGAGCAAGGGCCATAGCATTAAATTTGAAGCGTGAGAAAGGGTCTCAGATCACACTCTCAAAATCTGAGCTGTGAAAATAAATGAGAGTAGCTAGCTAGCTAGCTAGCTCTTTGGGATCAGTAGTAGTATTTGTTGATATTTATGATGGAGCATGTCTGGATGTTTGTTGAATCATGAATGGATGTGATATATGTTGTGAGAGTGAGGTGCATGATTGAAAAAAAGCCAGCAAATAAGTGATTCATGGTTCATCCCCCCTCGGACATTATTCTTAATAACTTCTTATCATCATGTCATCCAAACGACAATTAATTCCTTACGCTGTCCAAAATTCCTTCCTCCAACCAATGGGTACAGTAGTACACTCTTACCAATATCAACATACCTACAGTACTTGCCATTGTTTATTCTACTACCTAGCTACAATCCTACTACTTTTTTACTAGAATTTCTTCATGCATGCATAGCTAGCGAGTACAAGGGTTGAAATAGAATAGTTTCCTTCGTTTTACTATTAATTCATCACCGCCATAAATTAACTTATATTGTATGCAGTTTTAGAATTAACTTTTAACCTAGCTAACAATGTGACACTGTTAAATAAGTAGTTCATAGCTAAACAATTTTTTTTTTAAAAAAACATTGCACCTATGTGTCGGCAAATGTGTGTAGGAGACCAAGTCACACAAACTACAAAGAGGGAAAAAGGGGAGGGATAAGGGGTCGGGTGGGAATCGAACCCCAACCTATGGTTATAAGGCATGGTACATGACCACTTTGATCAATTCCCATTCCCTCATAGCTAAACATGTTACTATTCATCATATACTATGTACACAATTAACTTTTATTGTGTATATATATAGCATATGATAGTGAGATTTGAAGGATCGAAAGAATTTTAAAAGAATGGTAAGAATGTTAGGGTGGTGTAAGGAATATTAAATAATTAATATGCATTAAAAAAAGAAAAAACACTCCCGATCTAAAAATATTAATTAAAAGCCTTAAGGTGGTTTTGGTTAGGAAAACCAAAAACAATGAACTGAATAAAAATATACTGTTCAAAATAAAATAAGGGAAGGAAATGTTTGAGATGAGGAATTAAAGAATTGAAAACAAGATATGATGGGATGTCTTAATTAAGGAAACCCAAGGATCTACGGAAAGTTGTTGATTTCCATTTTCCATTTTTCAATTTTGTATTAGGGATGGAGTTGAATGGATATATGATATGAATTAGGATGGGTCCATTGGCGTTAGGAGACATGTTTATACTTCCTCAAATTTTTTTTTTAAATTTTTAATTTTTTAAATGTGAGGTTGCCGACTTGCTTTGTTAATACAGATTTTAAACTATTAATAACTCAAATTCGGTATAAGTAAAATCTTTTTAAAAATTTGATATTTAAAAACTACAATGTAAGACGAATCCAGCAAGATTCCACGTATCTATATTTTTTTTATTGTATAACTATAATAAAAATTAAAATTAAAGTGCTACAATAAATAGTAGAAAAACTCAAACGGTAACACTAAAAAAAAAAAACAGAAAGAGTATTTTTGAAGAAGCAATGTGTTTACCAAAGAGTATAAATATTGTTAAAAGAAAGGAATATGTGGGTGGCGTGATTGGAGCTCAAGTAAGAAGTATCCACCCACGACCACAAGTTGGAATTCTTAACGATGAGATAATAATATACTCCTACCAGAAATGAAAATGAAGGATTTAATTTGGGCCTGAAAATTTGATTTGGGCTGTGATCTGATGTTGAATTTTAATTCTCTTTTCGATTTTTCATGCATCTTTATGTAGACAGTACGTACTCCGGTATAATCATGCATAAGAGCTTAGTAGTATATTGACAAAGATAATCTTCTGGGGCCAACTCCTGAATGTGCTAAATTAATTACTTACTCCGATCCTAAGAAAAGAAAACCATCGGCTACTTTAATTTCTCCAGCTGCAGGGTGGTGAACAAATGAAATGAAAAGCGAATGTCCCAAATCCCATGTTATAACCGGCCAATGGCCATATCTTTGATTTTGGTGACCGTAGAGATTCAATTTGTACACAAAGAACAACTCCCCAGGCCATAACCCACCCGGCTTAATTAATTAATTAAAGAATCAATCATTATATATAGGGATATTGCCCTCGAGTCTCCACCTAATTAGATTTGTAAATTAGTAAATAAATAATTGATCACTAGAATAAGCACCGATACCTTACGACCATGGATTTTGCCGACACTTGTTAAAGTAGTAGCACTTATGACATAATTGGACCAATTAAGTGGTTCGGTAAAAATTTGAGAGTGACGCGCTTCCATAAGAAACTCATGAATAGGGGACGCACGTAGTAGTTTGGGCAAAATTTGAGAGTCATATACATATATATACTGTTTTTTAATAACTGCACCATTTTTATATTTCACGCAATCCAAAATATATTTTTAATCATTAATAACTCTAATTATATATAAGTAAAAATTATAAAAATTGTATATTCTGAAACTACGTGATTAGATGAATCTAACAATATCTCACTTGAATATATAAAAATTAATCAAAGTTACTTAATGAATAGTAATTACTATGCAAATGGTTCAATTATTTGAGAACGGAGGAAGTACTATATAAGAATGAAGCAGCAGTTTAACAAGTTTTTACATATACTACTCTTTTAGTAATGTATCTATAACATTAAATAAAATTTCTTATTGGTGAATCTAATGATGAGTGCTTCATCTAGTTGAACAATTAAGCCCAGTGAAATATTTCATTTGCTTATGAGATGGGTACACAAACACTTCGGTTTGTTAAATAAAACTTTGTTCTCAATAAATTTCAACCAAATTATTTAGAGAGAGAGAGAGAGAGAGAGAGAGAGAGAGAGAGAGGATGCCTGCTTTGCTTACCCTGTGCTTGAAAATCCCTGATTGCCACTAGACAATAAATTAAATCTCTAACATCATTAAAGGGAATAAAACAGTAATCCCATGAACATCCAAGTTGACTTTGTGATTAACATTTCCACCAACAAAGTGGAATTTCCCTATTTAGGCTGCTCATTCAGACAA
Source organism: Hygrophila difformis (assembly GCA_030278955.1). Lineage (NCBI taxonomy): Eukaryota > Viridiplantae > Streptophyta > Magnoliopsida > Lamiales > Acanthaceae > Hygrophila > Hygrophila difformis. Next base: position 10,400,686 of record JAOANR010000009.1, on the reverse strand, counting down.
GAAATTTCCCTATGCTATCTTAGTAGCTTCATTAAAAAAACCATCATAAAGGTAAATATTGCTCCTTCCACTTACCCTTGTCTAGTTATTGGGGATGCCCCATGCCCCATCCCCCATCCCCCAATATAAAATCTTTATTTAGTACTCTCCGTATTCAAAAAATTCTAGCATTTCTTGTTTTCACGCAATCCAATACACATTTTAAAGAGTAATATCTCAAATTTTATAAAGTAAAAAAAATTATAAAACTTTAATATTATAAAACTACGTGATTAGACGAATCTAACAAGATTTCACTTGACTATGTTTTATCTTATGTAACTGTGTGAAAAAATCGAATCAAAATCACTCAAAGAATAGTGTTTACGTTAGTTTTTTTAAAATACGGAGGAAGTATTACCTAACAAACAACATTAACAAAATCTTCTAACTTGGCTATATAAATCCAGTTAGATCATATCAGTTTTCCTTGTGTGTTTCCATTCCAGATCATCACTTCATTCTGTTTGGTTCAGGTAACCTTAATTACTACTATACATATAAAGATGAACCTAATTAAGCTGTCTTTTCAACAGTATATATATATATATATGTGTGTGGCAATATCTACTAATTAATGTGAAAAACATGCAGTTAGGAGGATGAAAAAGAGGGCAGTGGCGGCATTAGTACTGATGTTGGCCTTGCTGATGAGCCTATGCTGGGCTGCTGCTCCGCGGAGAGTTTTATTTACCATTGATCAGGAGAAGATGGCGAATAGTGAGACAGCTGCAGCGGGGGATGTTGTTGGTCACACCACAGGCACAGACAACCATCACAACATTCCGAGGGAGTACTATCATCATGGAGGAGATGATCAGGGTAACAACAGTGGCAGTGGCAATAATGGAGGCGGTTGAACTTGAGATCATCGATTAATTCTACTATGCATGATGTGATGCGTCGTGATATATTACTATGTATATTGTAACAATGAATGTCTGTGTGGACTGTAATATATATAATATATCATCGTGCTGATCGAATAATAATGCTTTAGTGTGTCGTCGTGAGTTGTGGCGTATAGTATGCTGACCAGACCAGATCATCCGATCCATGTGTATTTGTCTAGACATCGATCTAGCAAATATCTGCAAGCTTGTGCGGTGCATTTGAGTTTTCAACAAGTATATTTGAAAGTAGTAGTAGTATGTTGTGACTTACTTTTTTGTAAGTACCGTGTGAAATTAATAGGTAGGTGATTAATCAGGTGGTTGTGAAACAGAGGTGAAATCAGTACCAAAACTGGTAACAGCTGGTTAGGGCAATTCCAACTTACCTACAGAAAATTGATCAATTGCTACAATTAGTTGTGACACAACTGATATATGGAACCAGTATTAATTATATTGGCTTCCGTTATAGCTAGGAGTGTACTCCATTTGTGTGTGATATACTATAAGGCATTGATTGGTGCAGTTCGTTCACTATTAGTATATTATATTGGGCTGTGACTGTTTTTCGTCGCTTGGCCAAAACTCATAAATAATAAGTACTAATAAAGTATTTGGCCGGCCCAAGTGTGTTGTGGTGTGGACTGCATGCAGCTTCAAATGCACCAGTCCACCACCCAACAAAGAAAGGCACTTCTCAGTTCTCACATCCCAGCATTTTTTTAATTTGTTGCTGAACCGTACCACATTTGAAATCCCCCCATATTCAATACACCATCATACCTTATTACTGCATTTAAATAGCTATGATTAGGCTATATATATTTTTCTTCTCTCAATTAGAATGACGACGACGTGCAAGCAACACATTATTATTATTATTCCTTTTTATCATCAAGAAACTAATAAGTCCTATACTATATATCAACTACGTATGAAAACCTGCAGTTTCATTCAATCACTTTTTCCTCACTTTTTTCTAAACAACCACACAGTACTCTTCTTTCTGATACATAATAATAGTAGTAGTAGTAGTAGGAGGAGGTATCTTTTAAACAAAAGACAATTAGCTAGGGAAATTGATGAGAACATTCTTCATATGGTACTGCAAAGACAATTAGACAAATAAACAAAAGTGGGGTTAACCATGAATGAGTTCTGAATGGCGAATGGCATTGGCTACCAGTACCACTTCTGGGACTGGGGGACGATTACTATGTATGTATGTATGACATACATATAGTATTGTCTGATTATTGTAACCCCAACTACTGGGGCATGCATGCATGGCAACAATTGGTAATGGTGGGTAGTACGTCCAAGTTGTTTAATTTCACGGACTCCATAGCACACATGAATAGATTCCCTGCAGGCTGCAAGTACAGCTGATGTACTATACCTAATTTATCCCATCGATATGATATATATATATATATTCGGCACACAACACAACACAACACATGACATGAATATTATTGTCATATTAATCTCAAACTACCTACCTACCTACTCATATATATACTACTATCAGTCCTAACTCACACCCAATTTTATTCTTATATACTCACACCATCATATCATTTTACTTGTTACTCATGTTTTCGAATTGTGCAGATCGAATACTTGATGTGTACATGTTTTAATAAATTAATTCCCACATAATTATAACAACAATTAAACCAGTGTATAGGAAACGATGATTATTCACAACCTCCAAAGTGAAATAGTCAAGCATTAAAAATAAAAATAAATAGTAACTATTCAATTAGATAATACGTACAGTGATTCCCAATTATTAATGAGAAACTAAAATGAGCTAGCTAGACGATGGAATATATATGAAAATTGTGAATTTATATATGCGGCAACCCTCCTGTACAATAATGTCCAATGGGGGACATAGGATTTTGAGGTGAAGGAATCTGAATCAAAGAATGGGCCACGGCTGATTTTGACTTGTCAGGAAAAAAAAATTTAAAAAAAAAATAAAAAATTTAAAGGTGATCAAACTTTTACCTGTTTTATAGTACTATGTGTGTCGTGTGTGGGAGGAATCTTTTCACAGCCAAAACCCACAATCCCCATATATACGTACTCTGCTCAATAATGTCTTGTGTTTTTTCTTCTAGCTTCCAGGTTTTAAATTCAAATTAAATTTAAATTCGAATCGGTCGTTTTCTTGCTTGCCTTGTAGTAGTACATCATCATCAACTCGATCGGTGTCTCAATCATATCATGCATCTGTGACTATGTGTATATAATTCCCATTAGGCTTCATTTGCATCATGAATTTGGAAGGATTTGTAGTTGATGGGTTTCAAATACGTACATTATTTAAATTTTTCTTACATTGTTTGACTCTAAAATGAATTTGAAACTCTTCTAATGAAATAGTATGATTTTAACACTAATTTGAATGAATTTAAAATAACCCTCCTATCTACCAACATCATTTGGCTTGAGTGGATTGGAGCTATAGCCGCTTAAGCAAGGTCTCGAGTTCGACTTTTGTGTATGCAAAAAAATATTTTGGGAGACGCACCCTATATTGCCCATGTAGATTCTCGAGCGATTGGTCTTAAGTCCGATGTGGACTACCCAGTATTTTTTTTTTAAAAAAAACAAATCACCCTCCTAACTAGTCATTAATTTAAATCCTTCCATGGACCCTAAATTTATAAAAACAAAAAAAAACTCCACGATGACATTAATATCGGACCTTTATTAAAACAATACTTGGTTGAGCTGTGATTTTCTTTGAGTAAATAAGGTTGTCTTTGCTTAAAGTTTCATATAAAATTCCCTTGTACAAGGTTTGTATAGAGAAATTTTTTTAAAATATGTAAAAGAAGTTATTTGATCATAGGAGTAATTTTCTTAGTTCGATAGTAAGGACTACTCAAAATGATTGCAGAAAATTATTTCTCCTTTATACTTGGGTAATAGGTGTATGATTAATGGTCGAATTCATTTTTTCCCCCCTAGAATATCACAAATCAACTTCACAAAATAAAGTAGTACTAGTACTTAATTTATAGTGCGTGTATATATAGATATCAGTGCAAACCAACGCAGCGAAAACCTAAATGGACCACCCCCAACTTTTCCTAACAAGGGCAACTAACTACAATTAGTGTAACGAACGCGTTTAATTTAAATAATAGAGTGTACTAATAATCTTCTTTTTAAATAAATAAATAAATAAATAAATAAAAATTGGCAGGTTCTATTCTTTGTAGTTGTAGCTAGCTAGGTCAAGCCATTAAGGAATTATGTTGAATTCAAAGTACTAATAATGCAATTTTAATTTGTGGGACAAAAGGTCGGCACACATGACATGACATGCATGGGCATCATCGGCACCTATACAGGCTCCTTTCACATATTTTCTCATCATCATACTGTATTGTATTCACCTGGAGAGGAGAGACCATTTAACACATTTTAGTAGAATTTAGCAATGGAGGTGACGTAAGATGAATTCATGTGGAGATAAATGTTAGGAGTAATTTTTATGCATTTTGAACACTCAATTTTAATTTATATATATATAATGTTAAACGTTTGTAAATTTTATATAGAAACATTGATATATGAAAATGTTTGGGAATAAGCAAATTCGCTCGCTCTCAAACAATATATATATAACCCTAAAATTTATATTTGATGAAATGTTACTGACATCGTAAAAAATGTTACACACATCCAACACTTTGACATTAACTCACACACCCAATTCCTTTCACCTGTAATAACCCACACAATCTCCTCTTCAAATTATTAAACAACTCACTGGAAGAAGAAAGCAAGAATGGCAACGACAGTGGATGTAGCAATTGGCGGCAGAACGTCGGTAAGGGTTTTGGAGTGACTCTGTTAATTTTCTACGACATTATATAAAGTTTAGGGTTCAAAAGAGCAGATTGTCTTACAGTTCTCTCTCCGAATTCGCTAACTCCTAAACATCCCATTAAAAAAAAATAGAAAAAAAAGATGCAATACTCCAATAATCCAATAGTACTGTATGTTATGTTGTTGAAATAAGTAATTAAGATTATTATCGAAAGCATAATCTCGATCAATTAAGGATGCTGCTGGACTCCAGCGACCTGTCTATTCTAAACTAATTTATTATAAGCAGTAAAGTGGCAATATCAAATCCAGAATTTAATAAACCTGACTCAAGAAAGCCACGTAACAATGGTGTAGGACAAAATTGACTGGTGGGATGCAAAAATAGTTAGTTGAACCCGTGAATTGAAATTAGTATGTATAGATTTGAAGATTGGATTATAGTATTATTATTTAGAAATAGTGTTTTAGTATATTTAATAATGAGATATTATAAACAGCGTTTTAGTATATTTAGTACTTATCCCGTCTCACTATTTTTGTTACGGACCCATCCAGCATGTATGACGATATACATTTTTAACGGTTAATAACTTAAATTGTGTACAATGAAAAGTTACAAAAAGTTAATTGTCTAAAACTACAACATTAGACGAATCTAACAAAATCTCATTTGACTATGTTTTTTTTTACATAGCTATGATAAAAATTCGAATTAAAGTTAAACAGTGAATACTGCCAAAAAACCATCCGTAACAAAAACACCGAGACGGAGGTAGTATATTACTATAATATATACGTAGTATTATTTAATTAATGAGATGAGTTGTTGTCAATTTTTTTTTTAGAAGAGCCAATAAAAACTTGAGAAATTGGTGGTGGGAACCCATGCCACACAAATTACAAAAGAAACAAAGGGAATGGATAGACGATGAGTTGTCAATTTGGTATATTATTCAATCACTTTTAGTAGGAATAATCTAGAAGCGTAACTCATGAATCTACTTGGGATAGTAATGGGTTCGGATCAATATCGAGTCAGATCCGAGTTCGATAATTGTGTTGAATATTTGAGATTCAACATATAAAAAATGTTTAATCCCCACTCAAAAGTGCTAAGTTTTCATTCAAAAGTGTTGATATATATTTGCTAATAACAATTCAACATTGATGAGTAGTATTTTGATACCCTTTCAATATATAGAATCACCATAGTGTAAAAATATTACTCAAGATTCAAGAATTACTTGATCCTAAAAAGGGTTATTATGTGTACCATAGTTGTTAAGATCCCGATCCTGATCTTAAGATCTTACGATTTTACGATCACACCTCGCTAAAACGATCCCGATCCTTGTAAGATCTTAAAATTAGTAAGATCCCGATCCTGATAGTAGAATGTTACGATCTTATGGTCATACTCCCTCAAACGCTTCTACGATCTTACGATCTTATCCTTTTAAACGCATAAAATTTTTGTAGTATTTTATGTTTTGGAATCAAAATAATTATTTTTCCATCAATTTTAAACTTAAGAGCTTGTATACTTGATGTATGATGTGTAAAAAAATATAATATGTATGTATGTGGAAATATTTTATATTTGATTGTGATGTTTTTGTAGTGTATTGTATTAATTAATTTGCAAGATTCATAAACACACGAAATAATGCTTTTACTTGTTAGTATGCATAATTGAGTTTATCCATTATTGCAATTTCATAGGATCTTAGGATCCCGATTCGATCCTACGATTCCGATCTTGCAAAGAGAAAAACGATCCCACATAGGATCCCGATCTTAACAACCTTGTGTACGTAATAGTGACCCAATCATTTTTGTATTATTATTATAAATTAATAAAATGAAGAGGGTGAATGGAGCGGGCAATCACATTTCTTACCTAAATGACTAAAAATGGAGGCGAGGCCCAAATAACCGTTCAAGGAAAGGCCGCTTAAACCAACGGTATCTTTCGGCCGCCTCAAAAGGCCACCCATAAAGACTCCCCAATGGCTTCCGTACACCAATCACGTTACCCCTTTCCACACCGAACTCGTTACTCGTTCGATCTTTAACATCATCCCTCCCAAATCGCATAAATCTTCAGCCCGCGGTCTCGATTCTCAACTCTAATCCCCCCAAACTCTATATAAACCACTCCTCGTTTTCCTCCTCTTCCTCTTTTAATGCGCTTTTATCTCTACCATTATCACGCACTTTGCTCGATGCTGCTGAAACCACTCTGTACGGCTTGCTACCTACTTGCATTTTTCCTGTCATGATTTATTGAAGGTGATTTTCGCTTCTCTGATTCGGCTTCACTTTTAAGCGATCTAATTGGATCTTTTTCATTTCATATCATTGCGATTTGTGAATTGGAGTTGCTTTGGTTCCAAGTTTCGAATTTTTCGCGATTCATGTACTTAGATTTCATGATTTCCTGTTTCCCCTCTCAAGTGTCTATTCCCTATTCAATTGATTTAGGTAAAAATGATCAGATGTTCGTGTGTGGACGTTTGATCCAGGGATTAATTTTGGAAGAGTTAGGTTATTGGGTCTGGTCTAAGTTTTTGCAGTTGATTCTGTTAATCAATTAATTTGGCCTGCATTCTTTGGAACTTTTTGTTTCTGGAGCATGTAAATTTGGTGGTTTTGAGTTGGATATTTTTCTTTTTAATAAACTGAGTCGTGTTATAATGTACTCTCCGTCCCATTACAAATGTCCTACTTACTATTTGATGTCTATTATAATGTGCCATTACAAATGTTTCTTTCTTCTTTCTATAAATATTTCTATAAATAGAAATAATTTTCCCCTCCAACAAATATATGAACCCTATCATATACTCACAAATCAACTCTACCTTAATTCTCGTGCCCAACAATAACAAGACGTTTGAGGTGGGAATGAGGGAGAAGTGGATCAATGAATCCAAGGCAGAACAGTGCATACAACATATAGGCATTTGTTGAATAACAACTTGAATTTTGTGTCTTTAGCTTTAATCAAGAGATTATCTTTGGTTGGGTATTCTTTCACTGAGAGTATTTCACTATTTTCTTTTCAGCTGTTCACGATCTTATAAATGTGATAATCAGTTTCTTTCCCAGAGTTATTTTATTCCATCATACCAATTCGTTCCCATAGATTACAGGCCAGATTTAAATCGCTCATTGAAAAATAGGGGATTTTAGGCTTTAGGTTACCTATAGGCTATCGCTTTTTGTCTTTAATTCAGATCCATAGACCAACCAGCACAGCAGATGATTTGGGGACTCCTAAAACGTTCTCTGATTGTATTCTGATATCTACTGTGTTTATTGATTGATACTTCATAAACTCATTGTTGAAGTGTTGGCTTTTTGTCGGATATTTAAATGGCTTTTTGTCGGATATTTAAACACACACTGTCAATTGATGGACAATCCATGTTCTCTTTCCACATATGATTTTGCTAGTTAAACATAATAGATTTTCAATGAAGAAGAATCTTGCCATGCTCAGGTATTCATTCTTTGAAAATGTTGAATTTGATTGAATATGGACATTAATTGCCTTTTGGATTTAACTTGAGCTTTTGTGAAGGTTTAAAACCACTTATGAACTTTTTCCAGCATAAGGACAAATAATATAATATTGCACATGGTATTTGCCCCCGTGTTGCGGGAAAAGTGTGCTTTATGAAGGAAGTTTTTAAAACCATGAAAGATTGACTCAATTAAACAAAAAAAATAGACCAAGGAAAATAATGTGCATCTTATTGTCATTGGAAATCATTCAGTTTAGTTTTATGAATCCCACCTGCCATGTCTATATACAGTATTATTTATGATGACTCTGCATATTGTGTGTTTTTATTTATCCCACAGTTTGGGATGGTTTGTTCTAGTTGGTTGTATGTCTTAGATTATTCAAAATCATTAGTTAAGCTACATGTTCAAAATCATTGCTTCAGTCGGAAGAAAAAAATTCTCATTTTATGGATGGAGCTGAATGTGTAGAATTATAGTACTGGGGAAACAGTAAATGATATACCTGCTGAAATTTTATTGAGATCATGCTCTTCTTGGAGTTTACTTGCTGCTACTAGTAATTTGCTGATCAGTTAATCTCTTTTCTGTTTAGCTTGTACACAAGCTGAAATGCTGGTGGTTGCACCGTTTTTACTGGATGAATGCACATTGTGGTTCTCCAGCACACAATAGTAGACGTAACAATGTACCAGTCAGAACCAGATACTGCTCCCTGGAGTTTTTTCAACATTGACAGTATTTTCAGCAACAATTATTATGGAGATAGCACTCAACATGATGTGAGAATTAGCCATGAACAGTACATTAGTGATAATCATTATGAAACGGATTATGAAAACATCGAAAGTGATGAGATGCTTGCTCATGTTCTCCAAGAAGAATTTTCACAATTATCAACAGAGTCTCCTGAATTACCTCATTCTGGGGAGTACTTACAAAGTTCAACTGTTGTTCCAAATTGGCACAATTCAAATAACTATTACATCGGTAATTGTTTTTTCTTTTGATTCTTGCACCTTCAGTTGGAGATTGTGACTTCATAAACCCTGACCCCTGAGAAACTCCCAATTTGTTCAGCCCAGGAGGACGGAATGCATGATAATGATGATGCAGGGAGTGCATGCTCCACTCCTGAAGATAGATCATGGGATGGAGATGAATTTGATGGGGAAGTTGAAAAGAGGTTGAACCAAAGGATTCCTGTCCCGGTAAGCACTGGCTTGGTGTGGTCTTCTCAAAATTTTGTAATGTGGCAGTCTTTATTTATTATATATTCTGATAGATATTTTATCCCCATACTACATCTCACTAATGCATTGCAAAACAATTTAATATTGCTACTCATGGCTGCTAGCCTGCCAGCATTTATGCTGGAATGTTATGAAAGAGATGCCAATTGCAAGCATCGGGTGAATTGTCTTCAGGAATATGGCTAATGCACGCATACAGTTTATTTGTCGCTGCACTCTCGGTTTAGTCGGTTATACAATGCCTAGAGTTCTAGGTATTGGAATTTCTTGGAGAGGAGAATTTTTTCTCACGGCGTTAATTTTGTAACTGTTCTGAGTTATTCATATGTTAGGCCAATGAATTTATTCCCTGCATCTAAGACTATGGATAAATAGTCTACATCCCTGAATAAGTTCAAGCTACTGTGTCCAACTTTTGATTTTAGAAAGAAGGAGCTTAAAATTGTTTTGTTGGTACTTGGTATCATGCAGCATGTTCCAAGAATTAATGGAGACATACCTTCAGTTGATGAAGCAACTTCAGACCATCAAAGACTGCTAGACAGGTGCTTCTAATTCATCCATTGCGTGACAGTAATATCCATCTAATTCTGTTTTTGTGGTGTGTCCTTATGCTTTTGTTTTTTTTACCACCATCTTGTATTACTCAATGATTCATAAAGTTTTCTACTTAAGCTTGATGTTTTTCACTTGGATTTTCAATACCCTATGTATTTACATTAAGGATGCCTAGAATGATGCTGTAGTTATATCTGTTTACCTTTTATTCCTTTTCCCCAAAGGTGCGACTTACACAATGGGACATTATATTCAACTTTAAGGCATTGGTGTAGCACCTGTTTTGAGATTTACTTTATGTTTGATGATTTCGCTCCAGGTTAGAATTAGATGAATTAATTGAGAACAAAGTGGAAGGAGATGGAAACTGTCAGGTTAGTTTGCTTGCAGAATTGTCTTTTCACAATGAATTGTGCTCACACTTGTATATCATTTAAGTAGATGGTGAAAAGTACTTTTTGGGGATTAACAGATATTTGTATATATTTAAAAAGTGGTTTATTGTTGAGTGACAAATTCAAACTAACAGGTTGACATGCTGTACGAACTGATGTACTACATGTTAATACTTAATGGGGTAGTTCCAGAAACTGTTAAATCGAGGAAAAATAGAGTCCATGGTTTCAAGTTTTAACTAAATAAATATAGGTCATCCAGAATGGTTTTTGATATATTATATTTTTTACACTATGTCATAAGTCCAGCTATTTATCACCACATTTCTGCAGTTTCGTGCTTTGTCTGATCAGATTTATCGGACCCCAGAACACCACAAATTTGTAAGACAGCAAGTTGTCCGCCAGGTGCTTTGTAGTTATAATGAATAATTTTCACTTAGGTGTTGTCTATTGCATTGGGGCATTTCATCTTAGTAGTCTTATATCTGAATCACATGTTATCCATGCATCGGTTGTCAGCTCAAAGCCCATCCAGAAATGTACGAGGGATATGTTCCCATGGATTATGCTGACTATTTACGAAGAATGTCCAAGTACAGCTCTTTACCTTGATTATCTCCCTGCATCAGTCATAACAAATTTTCTTCAAAATTCACTCATAGGACCACTTTGATGAATTATAAACAGGAGTGGTGAATGGGGTGATCATGTCACACTGCAGGCTGCGGCTGATTTGGTATTAATTTCTTCTTTATCATTGTCAATATGCATTTGGGGTTATAACTCAAGATACAGCCTTTTGCCCCATTGCCCTTTTGACAGTATGGCATGAGAATTCTCGTAATAACTTCATTCAAAGATACCTGCTATATTGAGATTCTCCCGAAAGATCAGAAGTCCAAGAGAGGTATCCTTTTTTCCTCGACATTTTTTCTTGCGATCTATCACTTGCCTGCATATAATCTTCAATCATTCCTGTGCAGACATATGTTTGAGTTTTTGGGCTGAGGTACACTACAACTCGATCTATCCTCAAGGAGGTAAATAAATTCCCAATTCCCCTTTACCCTCATTTGCAGGACTTACACGCCATAACGAAATTATTAATTTTTTTGAGTCACCAGAAACACCCCAAGGTGACGATTTTAAGAGGAAGAAGAAATGGTGGAACTTCTGAAACAAGCAATCCAACTGTTAACCTTTTTGAATCATATTTCTGCTATCTATAACCATCAAGACTTTTTGGGTGTTACTGTTTACAGCTAAGAAGCTTGTAGTATTTCTTTTATGATATAACGTAAAAACACGTGCAATATGTAACTACAGAATTACATTATTTATTTACACCTAATTAATTATCTTGGAGAGGGGAAATGTGGGTTTGGACGTTTGGTGCCGTGCTGGCGGGCTGTGAAGTTCGCATTGTTGGATTTTATATACTCCATAAAGGAATCGATGAAAAGCATGGCATCAGTCGGTTTCCCTGCAGTATTTAGTAAGCCAGTTTTTCAAAGATGTCGCTGAAGGCCGTACCCCTGGAATGGAAACATTTATCCTTTTGATGTCTAGATGGCCCCTCCGTTTAATTAATTTTTACAAATAAACAATTGTGTTTTAAAGATAATTTGATGGCTCCAAACAATTACGTATAAATGGAGAATAGGAGGCAAATAGATTCCACAAAAGCTCTTTATTTGTAAAATGGCTTCATACAGTAATTGTTTAGGTGATTAAAATAAATCTTTATTAAGTAGTAGTAATAAGTTTAACATGAATGAAAAATTGATAATTAAAATTTATTTTTTTTCAAACTAATTTTTTTTTTAATTCAGGAATAATAAGTAAAAAATGGTTATCCAAAAATATAATAAGTAAAAAAATAAATAAATTGCCAAAAGATGACTTTTCAACTAATTTTACATTATCTTAAATTATTATTATTATTTTCTTATATCAATTTTCATGCCTTTATTATACCATTGTTAGACAAAAATATACAAAATCATAATATACATAGAGATAGTAAAATTTGTTCGCAAATATTAGACATTATAGATTTAAAGTATTTTAATCTACAAAATTAGGGATGAGGATGCTGTGCAGTGGCTGCATAGTGCAGTCAGTGTGAATGGGATAGTTTTTGGTGATATTTTAAAACTTTATCATACTTACGCTCAGTTTTGTGATGTCATCTTACTTTATGATATTTATACATAACATCACGATTTTAATGTTGGACAACACAAAAAAAATAAATATCACATAATGATATTTGGGCAAAAGAGCTGCATGGTGAAGTTGCACCTGCAGTCTGTACTGTATCTCAAGCGCAAAATTAATACTACGCCTATTAGATACTCCCTCCGTCCCACTACAATTGTCTTGTTATTGTTGGACACAAGAATTAATGTAGAGTTGATTTTTGAGAATAAGATAGGGTCCACATAATTGTTGGAGGGAAAAATTATTTCTATTTATAGAAATGAGACATTTGTGATCGACATCTAAAAATAAGAAATATGACATTTTAGTTGATACGGATGGAGTATATCAATATTTCTGGGTGAACAGATAGGTCTGGTTTCAATGAATACGAATATCCCTCAATTTTATTGGGTCGAAATTTTATTAAACTTATATATCAGCGGAAAAAAAATTAGTGAGGGATTAATGTGGGGTTCAGAAAAAAAAAAATTTAACGAGGGATTTTACTTTATTTTATTTTATGAAGTACTGTATCACTTTATTTATTTTAAAATCATAGACAAGCATTTATTTATGAACTAGCACACCCGCCCGCGCAATGCGCGGAAAATATATTTTATATTTTTTATTTTATAAATATAACATAATACTTTAGAAGTTCAAATATATTACATAAACTTAATTGTGTCATGCCCATTTCCCGATCATATATTATTGAGGAAAAATATGACAAAAAATAATGATAAAATAAAGATCGTCCGCTGAATGTGTAAAAGTAATCTCTCTACAAAAAATGTCTATAGCACAAGGATTATTAATTGAGGTAATAAATAAAATAGGCCACCAGAAGGAGTCATTTCCACTTTTGGGCCATCATATTTTGATTTAGGAAAAGAGGCCATTAGAAGGATTTTGGGCATGGATTTAGGCCATTGGGCTGGAATTCGGGCCACGATGGCCTAAAAATGGAAATGACTCCTTCTGATGGCCTATTTTAGTTTTTTTGAATTATTTTTTTGTTTTATGTAATTAAAATAAATAATACTCATTCCGTGACATTATTTATGTCCTACGTTCTTTTTTTTCTTGTTCCAATATTTTTTTTTATTTCATTTCTATTTTAAAAATCTTTAATACTAATTATTCCTACATAAAATACCATGTCCGAAAATTTTGGGATACATATAATAAAACATGTTTATTTTTACTTTCTAATTTATTTGAATATGTATTTGTTTTACTTATTTTATAACATATTTGAATTAATATTTATTTTATTTCTTATATTACTCCATCCGTCCTATTAATAGTGTTAAAAAAAGGTACCTTAAAAATTTATATAATGTGATTGTAATGAGCTACAATTTTAATTTTTTTTAAGGAGCCATTGAAGGCCTGGAACGGGTGGTGGGAGCCCAGGCCACACAATTACAAAGGGGAGGGATAGGGGACCGGGTGGGGATTCGAATTCCAACCTATAGGTTGGAGGTTCGAATCCCCACAATTTTAATTTATTTATTTGTTTTTGATTTACTGATATGTGGTTATAGGATGGACTGAAATTATTAATGGTAGTAGATAATTTAAAAGTTTAATATATTTATTTATCAATGTGAGGTGATGGGTGAGTTTGACGATTAATATTTAATTATTTTCAAAATAAAAATGAAATAAAAATATTGGAATAAGGAAAAAAAGAAAGTAACATAAATAATGACACAGAATGAGTATTATTTATTTTAATTACATAAAATAAAAAATAATTGAAAAAAATTAAAATAAGCCACCAGAAGTAGTCATTTCCACTTTTAGGCCATCGCGGCCCGAATTCCAGCCCAATGGCCTAAATTCAGGCCCGAAATCCTTCTAGTGGCCTATTTTCCTAAATCAAAATATCGTGGCCCAAAAGTGGAAATGACTCCTTCTAGTGGCCTATTTTAGTTATTACCTCTTATTAATTTGTGAATTTGTTCAAGATTGATTTATGAGCTTTCTATATTATTTTTGGATAAACTAATTTATTAAGTTTCCAACATTGATTTACCAAACGCGGTTGGCCTGAGTGGTATGGGGCTTTGGCAGCTTAAGCAAAGGTCTCGGGTTCGAGCCTTTGTGTATGCAGAATTCTGCTTTGGGAGAGGCAACCCTTAAATGCCCACCCGATCACCTAAAAAAAACATTGATTTAAGAGTTTTCCATATTATTTTTCTCAATCAAGAATTAAAGGCAATTGATCCAAAGTTAGAATAGAAACATCAAAGATAATGGAGATTATTTTTCATATATATATATAAAAAAAAGAAACATGAAAGAGAATAGAAATTATTTGAAGTGATTTTTTTCAATAATCCAAATTACTGAGCTCGTTTTGTTAATTGACTACTATTTTTTATGCCTTTAATAAACACATTAATTCACTGCAACTATCAAAACTGTTGATATATAATGCATTGTTATAGTCATATCCATCTCTAATAAATAATACTCCCTCCGTCCCACTAATTCTGTCTCGCTTTCCTTTTTGGTCCGTCCCATTAGAATTGTCACATTTCCTTTTACGAAATAATTATACACTTTAGTTACCAAACCCTCTTTCATCATATCACATCAATAAATAAATATATTAAAATTTCAAACACACAACTATCACATCACACATAAATAAATCAATTAAAAATTCAAACCCAGCCCATTCAAATCACATCACATAAATTCCTAATATACCCTCACTTTAAACACTAACCTACCTTTACATTAAATACTAACTATCTCTGCATAAAATACATTGCCCAAAAATTTTGAGACATTATTAGCGGGACGGAGGCAGTATATAATTATATATGTAAATCAATTACACACAAATTGATTATATATTGAGTCTCTTTAAATAATTTATTATATAATTAGTTATTCAAATTTACTTTTGTTTGAATAACTAATCATTTTATAGATGCAACAAACAATAATTATATCACTAATTCCAGAAAAAATTATTGATAACGTAGATAAAAACAAATCTATTTTAGAACATAATGGGGTGTTTGGCAAAACAAGTATTTAAATTAGCTCATTTGTGTGACAAAACAACTTTCTTAAATACACAAAATAACTTAAGTCAAACAACTCTTTTGAATCCGCTGTAATGAGTATTATTTTTTATTTTAGCTTATTGTAGGCAAAAATTGGTTTCAAAATTGTCAAACAACTCTTTTTGAATTCGCTGTACTGAGTATTATTTTGGATTTCAGCTTATTGTAGATAAAAATTAGTCTCAAAATTGTCAAATAGGTAATTTTGAACAATTTATTACACACGTAAAACATGACCAATAATTAATTCTATTTTGACATTAGCAATTATATTAAATAATTTATTTAAACATTATTTATTATTTATTAAAACTTTAATTGAATATAGAGAATATGAGGTTGATTAAAACCTTAACATTAAAAATTAAGTTAGACCAAGTTAAAATCTTTTCGAAGTTTAAAAAATATGGTTGTATATAAAATTGATTATAAATATGATTTTGGTCTAAAGAGATAACTATATGATAATGAAATAATTTTTTTTCTAACAGGAATATAGAATAAATTAAAGTGCATAACAAAAAATATAGAGGAAAGATAAAGACAAAACATGCTATCCATATCATTTTTATGTATAAACATTAAAATTAAAATTAAAATAACATTATAGGATCCAAATAAATCTTTAAAAATCAAATCTGAAAGATGCATTTTGATTCACTATAAAATTAAAATTTAAAAAATATACAATAGTTCATTTGAACATGAAAAGATACAATTATATGCTCTAAAAATCTTTAAATATTAGATTTAAATCCAAATTCCGCGATTTTAATTCCACGATTTCTTAGACTAAAATCTTTAAATATTAGATATAAATATTAGATTTAAATCCAAATTCTAATAAGTCTAAGAAATTGAATATTAGATTTAAATCCAAATTCCACGATTTTAAATATAAATATTGAGAAATAAGGGAAAATCGGTGATTGTATATATAATTAATGATATTATACGTAATTCAAATATATATTAGATTTTTTTTCTAAATTTTTTATTTTAATTATGTGAGTGGGGTTGCTGAAAATAATTTATAATTCTCAGAGTATTATAGATTATAGATTTGGGGAGTATATATGATATGATTGAGTTTGTTCAAATTAAACATTGTATTTTATATATATATTAGATTTAGTGAGTAGATATTTTTGTTGAAATTGAAAAAAAAAAGTTGGATGAGATGTTGAAAACAGGGGGTGGGGAAGTGGGGGAAATTAGACTATATTACTTTTATATATATATATATATATAATATAGATATAGATATATAGATATAGATAGATTAATCAATTAATTAATTATTTCCAGATACAAGCGTCGCTATAGCTTTCAAACAAAAACGCGTTTCTGTTCGGTTATACTACCTCCGTTCTCAAATAAGTGATCCATTTACATAGTAGTTACTATTTATTGAGTAATTTTGATTAATTTTTTTAACATAGTTATATAAGAAAAACCATAGTCAAGTGAGATCTTGTGAGATCTTGTTAAATTTGTCGTAGTTTTAGAATATCAAATTTTTTAAATTTTTATTTATGTATAATTTGAGTTATTAAACTTTAAAAATGTATTTAAACGACGTGACGCAGTAACGATGTATTTAAAAGAAAACATGTATAGGCGTAGTTGCGTAATTCTATAGTTTTCCAAGGGCAGTTTGAGTCCATCCATGGAGAAAACTAGGGAAAAACCTCATCCATTTGAATGATGGGTTTATCTATCCCCTCCCAAGCCTGCAATATGCGGTGGCTTTCCTTACTGCTTTCTATACCAACAAAAAAAATCTGAATGATATCGCTTCTCCTTCTCCTTTGTCGCACAAATGGAGTTCGGAAGTAACTTCCTTTCTCCTTCGCCGCAATTTGCTTTCAGAACCACTCATTTCCGAAATTGTTCCGCCTCCTCTACCTCAGGTATCCTACTTCAATTATTTTCTGTGCTGTTCGTCGATTTTTTGTGTGTATATGGGAAGTGGAAGTGAAGAGAGAATCGGGTTGGATATTGATTCTCGGAGTGATGCAATTGAATTTCCTCTGATTAATGCTATTGCTCCCTGTGTAGCTAATTAGTTACTTCATTGATACTAGTGTGCTCAGTTGAAGTTACCAATTGCTTGTGAATTGTTTTAAAGAAAACGAGTGTTTTTCACTTACTGGTATTGTTGGGAGCATCTGTTATGAAATGCTTTTAAAACTTCGTAAAAGAAAAATGTACAAGCATAGTATACATCAATGAACACTGTGAGGTACTCATTTTTGTTACTTGATTAAGATAAGCATAGTTGACAACATTAACAATCAACTCCCGCAGAATATTGACTACTAATTTTTAGTAGTATAATAGTATATGCTGCCCGTATTTTATTTAAATAGTGCTATTCCACTTGAATGAAAAAAAATGATCAATAACACGTGAAATTATGAATACTTCAAAATAGTACTGATTTTGTATTGATGCTAGTCATAGTATCCAATATTATAGCTGTTTGGATACTGTTGGATTTTATAGGATAATGCAAACTCTATATGCTCTATGACTATATGTATGCAAATGTATGCACACTTGCTGTTGGCACTTGCAAATGAGAATGAGAATGATTTGGCTCGGGTAAAGAAAGTATGCTGAGTATGATGCATGTGCTATGATATGCCATATAGGAGACTAAAAAAGTTGCAATTGCATCCTTTTGTTTGGACATGCTCCAATTGTCTAAACAACCCTCCAGTTTTCTGCGCATTATTTGGTTGCCTTAATAATCTTATGAATCCACTGATTTTGCAGTGCTACTAATTCATGAGCAAGTGACTCCTGTTGTAGCCTCTCTGTCGTCTACTTCATTTGCTGGATGTTCTCCAGCTTCTGTTCTTGCTCAGGAGCAGCGTAATGAGAGCAGGCCAAGTTTATGTTTAAAGGAAGACAGCTCTCTTCAGGTGAGTGCTTAATCTAAAGATATTGATACATTGACTCATTTAAATTGATACAGGTGTGATAATCTGCTCTTTAGATCTTTGTTCTTGCTACTCTTTTGACATCATGCTGTTATAGTAAGATATGTTTCTTCGTCTTTAGGGTTCAAACTGATTGACTCGGTGGAATTGTCAGTCTTGTTAATAAGTTCTTTTGTTTCCTTTCCAGTTAAAGCAGACTTTGGATAGGAGGCAGGTTGAAATGACATCAGATCCTTCAATGCATGAAATGGATGACAATATTGATCCTGATCTAAATGATTTTCAGCTTCAGTTGCTTCGCAGGCCAGAATTATGGTATTTGTAAGAGTAATCAAACTATTATACCCCTCCTTTTTTCATTATTATTTTCTCCTTACACTTTCATGTCCTGTTGAGTCACTTAATTGTTTCTATGAAATATTTGCAGATTGTCGTCATTTCAGAGAAAGAACCAGTACTTTCCTGATAAAACAGAGTTTGTTACTCATACAAATGAAAAATGTGCTGGTGTTGAAGCAGACCATGTCATTGCTCTCGCAAGAGAAGCTTTTTCTGCATGCAAAGAAGCAGCCTCAATTGCAGATGATGCCAAAGTTTTTGAATCTCATGTAGATGAATCTTCTATGATGAGGTCAGCGTCTCAGCTACTTTATGTCTTAATACTTTTGCAGTTTTATTATGGTGTGACTCATGAATACTCTAAAGATTTTATTCTCTTGGCTCTCTAGAGGTTTGACCTGTGTACCAACACAAAGAACTGTGAGATCCACACGTCTTCTAGAGAGGCAAGCTAAGAGGAGGCGGTCCAAACGAAAAGTTGAGGTTCAGGAGATTGATCACAGTATTAAGCAGGAACATAGAAAATTTAATGAAGAAATTGATCTCAATGATCCTCTTCGATTGTTCTTGTGGGGACCGGAAACAACACAACTTTTAACTGCCAAGGAAGAGTCGGAGTTAGTGGCAAACATACAGGTTTCATGCATTCTCTATCAACTTTTCTGTCGCTAATCGCTATTATATCATTTTTGGATATGATTGTTTGAATCTGATAATAACATATTAAGTAAATTATTTTGCACTAGGATTTGATGAAACTGGAACAAGTGAAAAGCCGACTTCAATCTCAATTTTCACGTGAGCCTACTCTAGTTGAATGGGCCACTGCAGTTGGTATCAGTTGTCAATCTTTGCAGTCTCAGCTTCACTGTGGGACTCGCAGTCGAGAAAAGTTAATATATGCCAATTTTCGATTGGTGATTTATATTGCCAAGCAATACCAAGGGCGTGGTCTAAGCCTTCATGATCTGCTGCAGGTGAATGACTTAATAGGAATAGCGATGAATCATTACCTGGTTTAGAGTTCAATTTCATATATATTGATGAAATGATAAGCAAATGCTTTGTGATATGCTGTAGCAAGGAAGCATGGGTCTGATGAGGAGCGTAGAAAAGTTCAAGCCCCAAGTGGGTTGCAGATTTGGCACTTATGCATACTGGTGGATAAGACAGGGAGTTCGGAAAGCCCTGTTTCTGCATTCTAGGACAATTCGCCTACCGGTAATGCCCTCTTGAACAATTTTCAACTTTCATCGCAAACCTAATTACCTAAATTTCAATTTCGCTACTTTACAAAAATTTCAATGTTCCCATATGCATATTGCTTAAATATCTCTTTTGTAGTTGTACGGAATGATTGCTATGAAATGGTGAAAGTTTTCATTCAATTGAATTTTGTATATTTCAGGAAAATGTTTATAGCCTCCTCTCCAAGGTGTATGAAGCAAAGAAACAATGCATCCAACAAGGTAATCACCGACCCACAAGAGAAGACATTGCTAAACTGGCTGGAATGTCTACTGAGAAACTGGAGACATTGCTACATACCGCCAGAACACCTCTCTCTATACAGCAGACTGTGTGGACCGACCAAGATACAACAGTGCAGGTAGTCATGCTATTATATGCATTTTTTGGCACCACACAATACTGCTAGTTAGAATTCAGTTGAATGCTAATCGTTCTAGGTGGCTTTTAATATTTCTTAGAACTAATGAAGCAACTAAACTATCACATCAAGTTACAGAGCTCATTGATATTGTTCACTGGAAAGAATAGTTTCTGAGACGATGATGTGTTTATCTTTGTTGATATTCCCTTTCAGTACTTCATAGTTCTTTATATCAAGGTTTGTAGCATTTCATAGTCACTAAATTAGCAGTATATATAATGTTATATTTCAGGAAATCACTGCAGACATGACAATCGAAGCCCCTGATATAGGGGTTTCCAAGCAGTTCATGAGGCAACATGTCCGGAATCTCCTCAAAGTTCTCAGTCCCAGGGAGAGGAAAATAATCCGGTTGAGATTTGGCATTGGAGATGGCAAACAAAGGTCACTGTCCGAAATTGGTGATGGCTTTGGATTATCAAAGGAGAGAGTCAGACAACTGGAAAGTCGGGCATTGTACAAGCTGAAGCAGTGTCTGGGTAGCCACGGCCTAGCAGCCTACGCAGACATGCTTGTATAGTGAATACTTGCAGCCCATATAAAAACCCCTGTACTCCTGTTGTAAATGAATGCTTACAGTTGGAATGTACATAAAACAGGTAGACAACATTTGATGATCGAATTAATATTGGGATTCAGAAACCACAGGAAGTATCATTGAATCATATTTGACATCTAAGTCACTAAATTTAAGTCTTGAGTGTGATTATTAAACAGGTTCTAGGTTCTGGTACCGTGGAGGCTGCCCACAAGGGCAGCATACACGGTGTTGTCGGGTGTAAGGCCCATCCCTTTCATCTCATCATATAATTCAAAAGCTTCACCTGATCTTCCTTCTTTGGACAAGCCTGATATCAACGCCGTGTATGTTATCAATGTTGGATTTATCTCATTTTCTTGCATCTCCTGGAAGAGCTTCACTGCTTTGTCTACCTCCCCAGCTATGCACTCTCCGTGGACAAGAGAGGTGTAAGTGAATACGTCCGGCAACAGCCCCTTTCCTTCCATGTTCTTCCTCACCTTGTATGCTTCCCGGATCTTACCCCTCTTGCAGTATCCATCTATCAAAACATTATATGTCACAATGTTCGGTTTCTCCCCCCTTTTCTCCATCTCTCCCAACATTCTCTTTGCTTCAAGAAAATTACCCTCCTTGCCGTATATATCTACAAGTGTTGTGTAAGCAACCACGTTCAATGCCATGCCCTTCTCCACCATTGAACACAGTAACCCTTTGGCCTCATCAAGCCTATTAAGCCTGGACAAACCACTAGCAATTATGCTGTGTGAATAAACATCCGCCTCAAATCCTTTTGTTTCCATAACACGAAGCAGCGTCCAAGCTTCATCGATCATCCCTTTCTTGCAATACCCATCCATCAACGTGTTGTAAATCACTTGATTCAACTCAATTCCCTTCCTGCGCATCTCATTCAGCAACGTCTCTGTTGCATCCATGTTCCCTGTCTTGCACAATCCGTGCATCAATGCACCATATGTATGCGCATTGGGCTCCAAGCCCTTCTCGACTAACTCATCAAACAAACCGAATGCCTTCCTAAGATTATTCAATTTGCTATATAAACTAATCATCAAGGTATAAACATGAACATCCGCTGCCACACCCTTCTCAGACATTTCATCGAACAGTTTCTGTGCATCTTCAATCCTACCATTCCTCGCCTGCCATTCGATCAAAAGAGTATATGTCGCAGCATTGAAATCAACTCCAGCTTTCGCCATGGCTGTCTGGATTTCCTCCACGCCTGCGCTATCCAAATTCTTCACATAAGTATCAATCAATGAGTTATAAGGATACGCATTGAGCTTAATCCCCGCACTAATCAACTCATCCATCATTTTTCTAGCTCTCTCAACTTCCTTCCTTTTACACAAGCCATCAATCACCATTGCACTCGAATACACTGTAATTTTCACATTGCATTCCACCATTCTCCGAAAGAATTCACACACAGACTGAAACTGGTTGCGTTTCTTAAATGCAATTAAGTAAACCATACAAGATCGCTCATCGATTGCAATACCGGTGTTCACCATATGCTCGAATACCTTCAAACCCTCGTCAATTTTCCCACTATCAGCATAAACCCTAAATAACATATCAAAGAACAATGCCTTCTCGTCGGGCGAATAGCTTTCCCCCAATAACGAAGTTACTTGTGAAATTCCGCACCGAAGATTTTCATCAACCACAGCTGTGCTCAAAATGCTCTTCGCGTCAGCGAATCTCCTGTTTCCCAACAGCCGGAAGACGATTGCAATGTGAGCTTCAAGATTGGGTTTTTGCTGAACTATGGACTGATTGGCCCGCAGGAATTTGAAGAAACGCAGGCAGGAAGAGGTGGGGATTCGAGGGTTGGAGAGAACAATATGGGCTATGTGGGGATTAAGATTAGAAAGAAGAGAAGGTGGAATTTGAGGAAATTTTGAGGTTGGTGTAATTAAAGATTTGACAATCAAATCAGCTATTCGATGATCGGAGTTTGAAGGCAAATTGGGACGGAAAACTTGCTTGGCAACTGCGTAGAAGTTTTGGTTCGCCATAGCCAAGCGCCCGGGGCGACAAGAGGCTGGAAGCTTCAAATTTTTATTTACCAGTGCACCTTTGCTTCTTAATTTAACTACTTTTCATTTTGTTGATGGATGAATCTATTTTTTTTTCAAAAAAAAAAAATCCAAACAAAAGTTGTATTAAAATTCATAATTCATTTCTTTTGTGTAATATTAGTAATGGATACAAAAAAAAACTTTATTTAATTTTGCTCCATTGAAATTTCAAAATTGGATTAGGACGATATTGTGTATGTGTGGACATTAGCGGATCCAATAGCATGTGAAACAATGTGATCTTTGAATATGCTATCCGCTAGCACATCAAACATCCCTATTATCGTTTGGCATGACGTTAATATGGGTGAGGCTCTTGATGTGTCAAGGTTTGCAGAAGCGCAAAAGTGCAAAGATGTGTTTCCTAGAACTCGTCGAATGTATGGTGTATGATCCTTCTAGATGGTAGTTTTCTTAACAATCCTATGACGAATCAGTGGAGGGCTTCACAGGTTCCATTGGTATAGGTCCTAATCTATTAGTTCCCATGGATCTTCAATGGTTTGAAACAAATTGGTGTGTGTTAACGCTGAAATTTTGGAGGACAGAATCTCTCTCTTTATTAATGAATTTGGGGAAAGATTACAGGAAAATAGGAAAGCGGAGTACAGAAATTGAAAGAAAATAGTAAATGAATTGAAAGAAACGAAAAGCAATAAAAATTGCAGAAAGAAAGTAAAATAAATAATGCGCTCTCTGAGGAGTGTTGAGGGTGTCCTGCTCCTCTGGTGCCACATTGCACTTATATAGGGGGTGGGGAACCTAGGGTTGCCTCAGGCCCATGAACGCTCCACCATGGTTTCCTTCTTTGGTGGTGCCTCGTCCTAATTTGTTTCCTTAGATGGCGCCTCACCCTGATTTGATTCCTTGGGTGATGTCTCGCCTGATTTGTTACCTTGTAAGGTGTCCCGCTTTATGGACTTGGAGACGCGTCCTCTCTTCCAGTCCCTCATCTTCCGGATATATCTTCACGGACTGGGCCGAGCAATTTTAGACCGTAAATGGATGGGCCTTAATATATTTTTTTATTGGGTTAACAGATGCCCCCCTCACGTATTTTGTCTGATTAGCATTTTTAAAACAAATTTGCGCGCTTTAAACTTAGGATTTGAGTCTCGGCCCATTAAGGCCCAAAGCCTCGCCGCCGCCGTCAACTCCTCGGCCGCCACCTTCGCCTGCACTGCGTGCTACTTCGGCCACCACTCGCGATCGCTTCTCCATGTCCTCGTGCCCGTGGAGGAGCCGTGCCCGGCCGCCAGGACGTCGTCCGGCTTCCATCCTCTTGCTCGGCCGCCCCCACCTCTTTTGAGGACACCAGCCGCCAGCCAGGGAGGCCGCCAGGATGGAGGCCGTCAGCCAGGGAGGCCGCCATCCAGTGAGGCCGCCAGGATGGAGGCCGCCAAGATGGAGGCCGCCCGCCAGGGAGGCCGCCAGGATGGAGGCCGCCATCCAGTGAGGCCGCTAGCCATGGAGGCCACCAGGATGGAGGCCGCCATCCAGGGAGGCCGCCAGGATGGAGGCCGCCGCAGTGAGGCCGCCAAGATGGAGGTCGCCCGCCAGTGAGGCCGCCAGGATGGAGGCCGCCATCCAGTGAGGCCGCCTGGCCGCCAGGGAGGCCGCAGGATGGAGGCCACCAGCCAGGGAGGCCGCCAGGATGAAGGCCGCCATCCAGGGAGCGCCGCCAGTCTCCTTGTGAGAGGCCGCCATCCTTCCATCTGCTCCGGAGGCCATCTTCTCGTCTCGGCCGCCAGCCCATGGTGAGACCGCCGCCATCATCCTGCCTAGGGCCGCCGTCACCCGGAGACGCCGCCATTGTCTTCACGGGAGCCGCCACCAGGGCTGCCCAGCCGCCAGCCTCATCCTTCAGTCTCCGGAGGCCGCCACTCACTGCTCGAGGTACGCCACTGCCGGAGAGCCGCCACCACCCGAGGCCGCCATCCCTTCGCTTGGCCGCCAGCACCTTCCTCGGACGTCGCCGCCATCCTCGCACGGAAAGAGCCGTCGCCATCCTTGTTCTGGGGACCCGAGTGCCAGGCCGCCACCGTGAGCCGGGCCGCCTCTCGAAGGGATTCGGCCGCCACAAGCTTTGTCGCCACCTTGAGCTGGCGCCATTCGTCCCTCGAAGCAGCCGCCATGCATACCCAATAGCTTAGCCGCCACTGAACTATGTCCGGCCTCCCTTCACTCAACTTCCGAAGCTCAACTTCGTAGGCGCCCAGAGTTTTTTGCCGCCGTTGTCAGCATCTCTCTTTGGCATCTCCGCTTGCCGCCATTGAATGTTGAATTAGAATTGAAACCACAGAACAACTCAGAGGACGTTACTATTATTATTATTATTAATTTTTTATTTTATTTTATTTTATTTTTTTTATTTTCTGGTCGCTGTTAATCTGTCACCAACTATTCGGCCTCCAAGGCCGCCGTTGATCGCGTTCCATGGTTGTTTCTACCAAGAGTCACTGCAGCAATCACCACCCTTAGTTCGTTTTCCTCTGTATCGGGTTTCATTTTCTTGAAATAAGTCTCATATGTAGGCCGACGCTTCTCATTGCGTTCCTCAAGGAACTTTTCTAAGCGGGCCGCTTTCTCGGCCAACTGGGCAAGATCAGTGGAATCCTGCACAATTAAACGTTCTTTCAATTTTGGCAACATATTCGCCACTGCAACATTGGCTATCTCCCTATCGGGGACCGCCGTTGTGTATCGGCCCTTGAGTCGTTGTAATCTATTAATGAATGTTCTTGCCGCCTCCTCGGAAAATTGCTTTGCATTAGTCAGGTCTGCAAGACTCACCTGTGTTAATGGCGTGTAAATTTTTCATGAAACGCTCGCTCGAGGTCGGCCCAATTTTGGATTGAGTTAGGCCGGAGGGATGCATACCATGCAAAGGCGGGTCCAGTGAGAGATGAACTAAACAACCTCAATTTGAGCCAGTCATTGGCCGCCGCTTCACCACATTAAGCAGTGAATTTGCCAATATGTTCCATTGTGGACTTGCCATCGTCCCCTGAGAAGTTGGTGAATTCGGGCATCTTGAAGCCCCTTGGATACAGTTGCATGGTATCTACCCAATCAGGGTAAGGTTTCATATATGTAGGCCGCTCCATCGGCCTTAGTTGAATCCCAAAATGTTGCTGCATCACGTCTGCCAGCAACTCGGGTGAGACCGTCGGTGTCTGTGTAGGAGGCATGGCGATTGTGGGAGGTGTAGTCGAAGTCCCTTCATTTGGCTGTGGCGCCTGCCCCCCTTGCGTTGGAGACATCCAACTAGAGTTTGTACGGGCGCAGGTACTGGCATGGTGGCTGTGCGAGGCGTGGCAGGTGTTGAAGCCACTCCATATGGTTGTGACGTCTGCCCCCCCTTGCGTTGGCGGCATCCAACTAGGGTTTGGTACGGGCGCCGATGCTGCTGAATATTAGGTCCCATAAGGTCTGGTCTGGACGCTCGACACAAGAGGTGTCGCCTGATGTGGCGGCATGCCAGTGCCACTAGTGGCTGCCATACAGCCTGGAAAAGCACTGGAGGTCATTAAACAGCCTGGCGCCTGGGAGGACGTAAAACAACCTAATGAGGCATTGGAGGCCATAGGACAGCCTTGCGAAGCATTGGTGGCCATGGGATAGCCTAGTGCCTGGGAGGCCGTGAGACAGCCTCTTGAGGTATACATCAGCGCTGGAGGTGCCGCATACGTAAGACTCGGCACGCTAGGTACCACTGGTGTGTAAGTAAGAACAGCCTGGTGAGGTAACTGAAAAACATTTGCCAAGCCGCCAGACTCCGAAGATGACGGCTGGCATGGCGTGGCTTCCCAAGTCCTCTGTTGGCCGCCTGACGGCCCTGGACATGGGATGCTTGGCGGCACAATCGTGTCGTTTGCTGGAGCAGTTCCATCTTGCTGAGTGCGCAAGGAACCGCATATTCTATCTATCCGGTCGGCCATAGCAGGTCGCAGTACATCCATGAGATGCCTCGTGAGTAAAGGCATGAACTCGGCCATCGATTCTATCATCGATAGCTGCATCTGCTCGGTCAATGTAGGGATCTGCATAATTCCATGTTGTGGTTGAGAAGTGCTCGCCGTCTCAACGGTGCCCTCAGATGGTGTTCTAATCGGCGTCTTCTCCTGTAGAGACATCTCTTCAAAACTGTGTGTCAAATCGCTTACAAGTTTTCCAGATTTGAGATGCATATACTCTTTAAAGCGGATATGGCTTCAATTTCGTGTCCCACTGGGCGTGCCAATTTGTTAACGCTGAAATTTTGGAGGACAAAATCTCTCTCTCTTTATTAATGAATTTGGGGAAAGATTACAGGAAAATAGGAAAGCGGAGTACAGAAATTGAAAGAAAACAGTAAATGAATTGAAAAAAACGAAAAGCAGTAAAAATTGCAGAAAGAAAGTAAAATAAATAATGCGCTCTCTTAGGAGTGTTGAGGGTGTCCTGCTCTCTGGTGCCACATTGCATTTATATAGGGGGTGGGGAACCTAGGGTTCCATCAGGCCCATGAACGCTCCACCATGGTTTCTTTCTTTGGTGGTGCCTCGTCCTGATTTGTTTCCTTAGATGGCGCCTCACCCTGATTTGATTCCTTGGGTGATGTTTCACCTGATTTATTTCTTTGTAAGGTGTCCGACTCTATGGACTTGGAGACGCGTCATCTCTTCCAATCCCTCCTCTTCCGGATATATCTTCACGGACTGGGCCGAGCAATTTTAGACCGTAAATGGATGGTCCTTAATATATTTTTTTATTGGGTTAACAGTGTGCTTATAATATTGCAGAATGTTGTTAATTTGATTCACTACAAGCTGTTACCATGATTTGGAATGTTGTGGACAAGGATCTTGTGTTATTCCTAGTCCTTTGCAACATCTTTCACCTCCTCAATGATAACCCCGGCTTTTAACTTATGCATCTATTGAGAGAAGGGAACACCGCTGGTGATATCCTGCCAAGAGAAGGGTTAAGGGAATTTAACTCTTTACGACATGGGTGTTGGCATTAGATAACAATAAAAGTGGCATTCTTTGTGATAAGACCAGCATTGTTTTTTGTTTTTTTTTTTTTTTTTAAAATTAATTTTGTTTTATTTTTATTTTTATATTTCTCTCCTCTCCGCCCCTTCTTTTTCATTTATTTTATTTTTTCATGGATTCAAAAAATTGGATCATGTATAGCACGCGTTCAAAAAATTAGACTCTGAAATCAAAAATTAAAATTTTCAATTTTAAAATTTTGAATTAATATGTTTTTTTAAAAAAATGGAAAATCAAATATCGTCATTCGTCGACTATACTCTTATGGACACATCCAAAATTCCGAATCACCAATAAACAGGCATCCGCATGCCTTTCACCAATAATAATCGGTAAATGTTATTCACATCCGATCCAATCCATGGTTTGAGTGAAGGTATCCAAAACCAAGTGATGTGTAAAAATTAAAATGTTGTAAACAACCCCACCCCCCAAGTAAAAAAGAAAAAAGAAAAAATTGTGCATATATACAAGTAATGACCATGCATTATTGAGTTCATATACTTCTCGACATCCACAATTTGAAATATGCTCCCATAATCTCATATTTATTATATAAGCTATCTTGAATTTTATTTTTGATTATTTATAGTGCTTTGTCGTTTCATTTAACTAATAATATTATATATTGTGCTTTCACAGTTTCACTTGTTAATATATATAATTATTTTTATTTGTTGTTTTGAGATTTGGTAGGATCTTAGGATCTAAATCCTAAATCCTACGAATCCCAATTTTGCAAATACAACCAAGCTAAGAACTCGATATGTTAATAACCCTAATTCCAAATGCATTCCCAAGTTTGGCCAAGGCCATGTGACGTCATCATCATCACTCCCATTTCTTGTGTTTGTTGGAGCTCACAGCTTCTGATCACCATCTCCGACCCGCATCTTCAACATCAACTGCGATCATACTCATCAACTCGTTGCTGCTGTCGTCTTTCTCCTCAGTCTCTGGCGGTTGCTCGTCGCGCTGCCGCCCCCTCCATCATCTCCCCAGTGCCTTCGCCATCAACGGAGAGCTCCTCCACCACCGCCGGTCCTCCATCAACAAACCTTCATCGTCTTCAAGCTCTGGCCAACAGCTCATCTCCTCCCGCAGCCCGCTGCCATGGTTGTCGTCACCAGCAGCTTCCTTCTGCTCATCGCCATCCTCCTCCGAGCTTATTTTTTGAACCCCTCAAGATAGCTCAGCCATAGCCGTCGACTACAGCTGCATCCTCGTCGCCTTTCCGTCTCCAAGCTACCGCACCTCCAACCTCATCACCGTTTCTCCGATCTTTCTTCTTCGCCGATGCGAAAACCCTATATTTATTGTCCCCTTGTCTCCGGCAGCCATGGCACCATCATCTCCGGAGAGTTCCAACCAGCCAACGCCATCGACATCAACGGCCGCATCCCATCCTCCCGCATTGTATTTTCCACCTTTGAATGTATTAAGAATATTTTCTTTCATATTTGTTTGAAGGTTATTGAGAGCTCATAGGTGTTTAATCAAACCTGGCTATGCAGTCACTTAAAGGGTGAGATAAGTTGGATTTTATGCAATCTTTGATCCAAAGTGGAAGGAAAATATTGCAACTAGTTTGTATTCTATTCCAAAACTAATAATTCACTTAGACAGATAGGCTCAAACCTTAATCCTATTTTTCTTTGCTCTTCACATTTTGTTTTGAATATTGAAATGCCAAGGGTACTAGAAGAACCAATCGGATTAACTTATCATTTTCCAGAAAAAATGAAATACTAAAAAACCAAATTAGTCCTTTATGTTTTAAAATACCAAAATAGTCCTCTACATATGCATAAAATATCCAAAATAGTCCTTTTGTATTATTAAATTGGGCTAGTGGACATCCACACTTTTATATTTAACCCCAAACTTTCAAAAACTTTCATTAAGGCCCTAAGGAAGGTTTGACTTTGTACAAAAAGGTCATCTTTCAAAACTTAAATAATTTTATTATCCATATGACTTCGGATCCGCATGAAAATTGATATCAGGGCCTAGGTTTTATTGAAGAACATATTAATTATACTTATTATTTATAATATTTTATTTCTTAATGGAGAAGATTTTATTATTTAATGGATTCAATGAATTTGAAACCAAAGAGTTATTTCCAAATTTTGGAAATAAAAAATAGAAAATTCCAAAGGAATTTGTTGAACTTGTCCATGGGACAAGATATTATCAAAATTAGTTTCTTTCCTAAAAATGAGAGGAACAAACTAGAAAGAAATTGATCCAGATAGCTCTAAGTTCTCACAGGACTTAAGGGAAATCCAAAAAAACAATTCAAGATTATGGTAACCGGGTATTAATTTTACCTGGAAAAATAGATAACTTGAATCAATCAACAGAGGAGATCTTGAAATTATTTCAAGATCTAAAGAAAGAGATTTTAAATCTGAAATTTGATATTTCGGATATCAAGAAAAGACAAAAGGATATTCCTGAATCTTCCAAGAATAACCAAGCCAATATTAGAGATGCATTCGGACCCGTACAAGCTTTACACCAAAAAGGTAAAGCAACTATGGTTCTGAAGCCGAAATCACAAGAAGAGCTTATGATCGATCTCCTGAAATCAGTCGAATGAGTGTTTCCAGGGCAGATCTATCAGATCTACAAGAATTAGCAGAATCATTTTCCCAACTTGGGATTATGGATATAGTTAATGTAAAACCTAATGAAGTTCTTCAACTGGGTTATGCAGAAGAATCAGGATCCAACGTGACCCACCATGGACCGCCTGATGTTCAATGAGAGAAAGTACAGACTTTCATATGAACAGGTATCCTGAGGTGCATCTCAATGCAAGACGAAACCCAGGACGGAACCCGAGTAGAGCACCAGAATCCACACCGTGGGCCAAGACGATATTACAACCATTAAATCCATATGGCGTAACACTGAACCTCGATGTTATCGACTTCCGAAACATCAAAGATCTGATCGACGAATGGGTAGCTTCAATGAAGATTTCAGCAACTACTCTGGATCTCGATAAAGAAAACTTTGTCAGATTAATAGAGCTAAGTCTCGAAGGATCGGCAAAGTTAGGCTGGAAAAACTCCACGGCGGCTCTAAAGGAGCAAATACTTGAAGGAGAATCCAAAAGCACAATCTGCGAAAGATTTGGTCTCTTACTCAAAACCCATTTTGTAGGAGATTGTTATTTTGAAGAATAGAGAACAGAAAAAATCAAGGTCTATACCCAAGTACTGTTGGGTATGGAATTAAGAAGTATTTGCGCAGTAGACGAATATATCTACTGGTTTCATAAATACTATTTTCGGAGTATGATGACAGCTGAAGTAGCATGTCCCATATTCTTTGCAAAGATCTGCAACCCATGGAGAGAGATGTTGATCCAATCGTACACGGTACCCCCTGGTACAGTGGACTCAATAGTCTGGAGAATGTCCTTCTTAAAGGATAAGCTCAGAGAGTGGTGTCAACAAGCAGCAGCCCAAAAGAACATCAAGTGACTAAGAGGTAAAATAAAAATAACCCCTCTTTGCTGTGAAAATAACGATTTTCCAACCATTATAGGAGAATCAGAAGAAAAGAGGAGAAAGAAGAAGAGTCGAGGTTCATACAGTAGGAGTTTCAGAAGACCTCCATTCCGAAGAAGAAGAGCATGGTGGTCCAAGGGCAAGGCCAGATCATACAAAACTGGACAAAGAATGAGAACAACGGAGAGTTCATCCTAATGTTCAACTAGCTCAGCAGCAAGGAGCACGGGGAAAACGACGTCCAAGAGAACATTCAGACGAGCCCATACCCGAGCCAACGAAAGTTTCAAGGACTGCAATTGTTGGAAGTGTGGAGCCAGAGGTCATATTTCACCCGATTGCCTTCAGAATCGTGAGATACGAATGTACGAAGCCACGGAGGATATCGTGGAAGCAGTCTACCATGAAAAACTGGTACCAGTCTATCAGTTTGAAGACATCCCCTCGGATGAAAGAATCTACGAGGAAGAATTAAGAAGTGACTCGGACTCATATTCAGATGGATCTTCAACCGAGTCTGACTGAAGAAGACAGGATTCAGACCACTGAAAACCTGTCTGGATTCTTTTCAAGGATGACGATCTCGAATCGAACCATGAATAATGCGACAAGATTCCAACCTCAGCCCATATGACGGATTCAGAATTGGCGGGATTGGACGAGTTCTTAACCAGATGGGACTCAACCAGAGAAGACATAACATCATCTACAAGGTAAGTGCAGGTGAGTTTTCAATTCCTATGGAATTTACTTGTAATGTTATGGATATGTAATTAATTCCTAAAGAAGAAATTCTTGAGGAAGTAAGCAGAATGAAGGAGGAAATCGCCATTACTATGAAATGGATCCACATAGGAGCCATCGAAGTAGTAATTAAGGCAACCTTCAAAGAAGGCATTGATTCTGAATTACATCTATCAGTCACTGATAGAAGAATCAATACCTTAGAGATGGTCTTCTTGGGACTATGGTAGGAAATTTATATGCTAGGAAGTTAATGTTTGACATACATCCTAGAATTTCCTATAACATAGATGACCAAGATTTTAGTAGAGTTCTAACCCTTCATCAGGATTTTAAAAGAAAAGATCTGATGAAAGAAGAAAACAGGCCATATTCTATAACCTATAGAATCTCTTATGCACTTTCCAATAGTCATTATTCTGACTTATTTCTCAGGAAAGAATATATAGAAATTCCTAGAATTTTC
This sequence comes from Hygrophila difformis, assembly GCA_030278955.1. Lineage (NCBI taxonomy): Eukaryota > Viridiplantae > Streptophyta > Magnoliopsida > Lamiales > Acanthaceae > Hygrophila > Hygrophila difformis. Next base: position 10,367,505 of record JAOANR010000009.1, on the reverse strand, counting down.
AAGGAATTTGCTAAAGTCATGACTCCAAATCCTACCCAGATTCCAAGGTTATGAGGAGTAGTGAAACTTTTGACAATTTCGTCCACACGAGCATTTGCTAAAATATACCAGGTTAGATTTATTAACTGAAAAGCATTTATGATTCAGGGGAAGGGTTTAGGGATATATCAAGGTTATTAGTCTTTTTATTACTCAAGTGCGGTGCTTGGTTTCAAATGGCGCTGTGGTCCTCCCTGTCATGAAATGTTGACAAATCTCATGGCACAGCCGGGATAGGTTGATCTTCAGCCTGTCACACTGAGGATCCCCAGCAAATATGCCATGATACTTCTAATCAATTCTTGCCATAAGATTTCCTGCCATGAAACTTTTGACAGATTTCCACGACATGAGTATTTTCCGAAAAATCATGATCCTGGTTCAGATTTTATTTAATGAAACCAATTTACGATGGCGGAGTTGTGTTTAGGGATATATTTATAAGTAGTCATGTTTTTATTGCTCGCGTTTAAGAAACTGTGGCCCGAAAGCGCACGGTGTCAAAAGTTGCAGTAATTTATAGTAAGACCGGATCGTTCACTGGAGGATGTGCGATAGAAGCAGGGCCCACGTCGTTTACTAAGATTTTCCACTCGGTTACTCAATTCAAGTTGAGAAATGACTAACAACTACTTGACGTAATTTAAACTAAGCTGTGAAAGCAATCAAAATAATGCAAATGAAGATTATACTAGAAAACGAATTAAATTTAATCTAAGAAAGCAATAGAATTATTCTAAGAAAGCGATTAAGATTATTCTAAGAAAGCGGATTTAAATTATGACAGCAGGGACAGGAAGAAAATAATAAAGATTGGACAAGATTCAGATGAAACACAATTTAACTTCCATTTTGTTACACAGATCTTTGCTTGGGATAATCCTTTCAGTTAGCTAATTCTCATGCTCTCTATACCATGTTCCCTTTAACAGACAGGTACTTACAGTACAAGTTTACATGCTCTTAAGAAAATAAATTCTAAGATACCACAGACGCATAACTACCATTGTAATGCATTGCTAAGGTATGTTAATTATCTGTGGTGGACAAGCAACACCTGACACATCATTAGTTGAGGTGTCAAGTACTGTTATCATTCCCCCATGTCATGCCCAAAGATTCTAATCAAGCCCTGAACTATCCATTAACTCTCAGTCCTAGTAGCAGTTACACAACTCTCAATACAACCGAGTGACCTCTAAAGAGAGCAGTTAAAAGAACGCGGTGAAGAAAGCATTTAAAATCCTATCACTCGGAGGTTTTTGAAAGTTCGACCCTGGTAGTAAAAGAAAGCCCCCGGTCAGAACGACCGGGTGTGGATCAAGAATTCCCTAATCTCGGTGAACCGCTCGCAGTGTTCACTTCCCGTCGGGTGGTTATGAAATGCAAACTAATGAAACGAACTAATAAATTAGTTCGTTCCGGATGCACTCACTCAGGACTCAAAAATAGGCTTTGGCAGAAGAGGATAGCAGTTGAAAGAATACTCAACCCTACCTTAGAAAATAACCAAGGCCCGAATGTTGTTCCTCTAGTATTATCTGTCACACCTTATCGGAATCCAAGTGGAATCTGACCCAGTGCAATATTTAATACAAGATTTCCAACAAACCGCAATTTTGGAAAATAATAAATCTGAAAATCTTTCCCTATCAGGTACTAGACTCTCTATAAGAACACATACCCTTTCAGTCTATGTGAGACCTAATCGCTGACTCTGCTTCTAATTTCCAAAAATCAACCCCCAGTCGGATATGAATTAGTCATAACTGTCGAATTTATCCCTTACTTAGATCTGGATTTTATAAAGGTATTTTTGTTGGAAATTTATTATGAAACATCTGATTTAAATCAAGACTTCTATGTCCAAGGGAAGGATCCCAAAATAATATTGACCACAATATCTACATAATATTATCATGCATAAATTTATAGAGAAATGTAAATAAAATAATCCAAAATATAAGGTGGATTTAGACAGAATGTGAAACACAGAGATGAAATAGCTGGAGATGAGAGGAATTTATTTGGCTAAAAAGATGACTGAAATAACTGGGGTTATCCGGACTGCAAACATCTGCTATCCAGGTCCCAACTACTCCAGGTGGAACGGTTTTTAGACAGTGGAATGCCCTAAATGACAGTTGCCGCCGTCATCTTGGACTCCACTATCTGTGAATTTGGATAAGAACCCACATGTTCTATCACTGCAATAATTATTAGATGACACTGGCAAATATCATCTAACATTACTACAGCTCCAGATTCGGGTTTGAGATTAAAATAAAGAAAAGAAAACTGTATCTGGATAGGAGTCAGCTGAGCAGCTATTATAATCCCGAATGGACAAACCGCCAAGGCTTCCACCGACCACTATCCGGACCATGCAAAATAACATCTAATAATTGATATACAGACCACGAGCTAGTCTTCCGTGTGGGAATACCCGCCAACATTAGTCTGATATATCTCTTACTAGCTGTTTCACACAACACGGGAAAGACAAAATAAATAAAAGAAAATATTTTGGGTCATCTTGCATGAGAGACATTGGTTTCTCATGCAAGGTATGGAAATTATTCCATAATTACTCTTCATGTCTAAATAATCACTCATTCCATAATTAACTAATTACAGTCCGGATTATGTACTTAGATCATTAGAGTTTGATCATTTGTAGAAGAGTCTTTTAATGGGAAATTGAACAAAGTTCTTTATATCAAATTAATCATGGGTTGAAATCTTTGGGTTTCAACCTCAAAATATTAATATAAAGGTTCAATTAATTAATGGAGTGAGATGAAGAGTAAAAGGTTGGCAAAAAGGTGCCACTTTGTCGCGATGCAGAGTTTATGTCGCGGAGCATGGCTCCGCGACAAAGGTTTCGCGACAAAGGGGTGGGAAATAAGAGGAATGGAATTTTGAAAACTTAGGGTTTGCTTTGTCGCTAAGTAAAAAAAATTCTGTCGCGGAACGTGGTTCCGCGACAAGGGGGCATAGCGACAAAGGGGTTGAAAATTGGACAAGGCATAATTCTTGTCGCGGAACAAGAGGTTTTGGCGCGGAACGTGGTTCCGCGACAAGGTAACTCCGCGACAAAGCCCTTCCAGAATAAAATCACAAATATTTGGGTCCTTGGTCGCTAATCAGGATTTTGGCGCGGAACGTGGTTCCGCGCCAAGGGTTGTTTCGCGACCAAGGGTTTTAAAATAGTGGTTAACAAATGTTCTTTGGCACCTTTGTCGCCAAAGCGTCATTTTGTCGCGGAACGTGGTTCCGCGACAAGAGTTGTTCCGCGACGAAGGTGTGTCCAGTACACATGTCAGAAAAGTAAAGTGGAACAGTGGCATGCATTATGTGTGATCTCACCCATTTTAGATTCAAAAGCCAAACTAAGCTAAAAATGGACAAAACAAAATTTGAATCTAGCTAGAACATGCTTGAACAATAAAGAAATAAAACAAACTTAAAACTAAAGAAACCCTAATCTAAGCTTGATCATCCATAAGCATGCAACATTATCCCAAGAAAAAGTCACCAAGCAGTGACATTAAAATGCAAAACAAGGATCAAATGACCCAAGGAAAACGAAAGCGGTAAGATCCATGGGGTGTGAGACCCATTTCATGATTTTGGGACACAAATGGAGAATGTTTTCCCATATTATTAAACGGTGTTGTTCATACCCATGATTTGGGTACCACAAACCCTTAAACAAAAGTTTAGAACAAGAAATAAGGAGTAAAACTGGCTATCTAACCAAAATGCAGTAAACTACTTCTAACTAGTGCATGAATTAAATAATACAAGAAAAATCTAACTAAACTACCCTAAACTAAGCTAAACTACTGAACTTCCCACTTGTCTTCAAGAATGAGTATTTTCTCTACAATTCTTCCAACCCCTAGCTCAAAGGAAACACCTCATATTTATAGAGGGGAAACCCTAAGCTCATGGGCCTTGATTTGAGCCCATTGTGTCTCAAGACATCACACACATCACAGCTTTGTCTCGGAGCATCAAGTTGGTCGCGGAACACACTGTATGTGGCAAAGCTTCTCGACTGGGTCTGGTGTCTCTAATTGGGCGTCTTGGTCGCGGAACACGCCTTTGTCGCGGAGCATGCCATCGCGACAAGGGGCATCGCGACAAAGGGCTTGGCTGGTTTCCTTCTTCTTCTGAGCTGCTTGGTCGCGGAACCCTCCTTTGTCGCGGAACCATGCATCGCGACAAAGGGCTTCCGCGACAAAGGTGTTCCTGGGCCTGCTGGATTGGGCCAGATGGGCCGAAACTGTTCTTTTTGTGGGCTTTTCTATCTTTTTCCCATCTTTTTGTATTTTGTGGGCTTGCTTTATTCTTTTGCCCATCTTTTTGTATTTTGTGGGCTTGCTTTATTCTTTTGCCCATCTTTTCATTCCTTTTTCCTTTCTTTTCTTTTTCTCATGTTTTTGGATTTTTCTAACATAATTATGTAATAAAATTACATATTTATGCCTTTTTCACACCAGCTTATTATTTTTACAATTATGCATAAATCAATCCAATTCGACTGCTTTCTTACTTAATGTAAGACCGGAATGCGATCAAATGCCCGCTTAAGACACGGAAATGGATTGAAAATAATGGTCATTTCTGGCCATTATCAAGTAGACATACAGATAAGAGATCATCCAATTCTAGACAGATCAACGAGTGCTAGAATTGAGTACGCAAGCCGTATGTCTTTTTCGGAAGACAGAATTATGGCATATAAATGGAAGGAGTTCATCAAAGATCTAACTCCTCAATCCATTGGGGTAGATAATATAAAGATTAAATGCCCTGAAGGATGGAAAGAAATACGAGTAATATTTGACATCACTGAAAAGATTAACCGTTTTCCATGTGATGACTTATACTACTTGCAGCAGCCATCAATTGGAACATATGAAGGAACAATTGAAATTGCAGGACATGAGATCAGAGTCCTAGGCACCGCCGGAAAAGACAATGGGGTTATGATTTTGGGATTAAGGTTTCTCGAAAATCATAAACCATGGGTAAGAAAGGATAATGGTATAGAATTTAATCTGAAGGGTCACACCATCAGAATTAAATGACAAGTCCATTTTCCATTTATATCTCAGTAGGTATAATATATGAACAATATAAGTCAGAATATTTTGCAGCTTATATTGATTCAGGATCAGGTATTTGCATGGCAAAACCAGGAGTTTTCCCTAGCGAAGCTATGGAATCATTACCCATTATTGCAGGAAGAGATTTTTCCCAAAAAATCTTAGTACTAAATAAGGGTATTCGACAGGCCAATATCATGATTGGAGGAGCATTTGGTACACCTTGGTATAAGGTAAAAACGCCTCCTATTTACTTTCATGATACAGGAGAAGATATTTTGTTAGGGAATAATGTCATACAATCCTTTACAAAATATGTTCAAGATAACAAAAGAAATTTGTTAATATTTACCACAAGTTGTGGAAATGAGATACAGGTGTTGCGCAGAGAAAAGGCATTCAACAGGTTAATGCCTATATTATTTCGCAGCAAAGGTGGTGATAATGATGCCAAACTAACCCATCCAAAAATACAGGATAAAAGAAAGTTTGGTAAGGCTTTGTTGTCTTTTAGACAGCAAGGATTCGATGAAGCTTCTATTGAGGAAATTATAAACCTCAAAGAAGCAATACAGGAAATGAAGTAATTAAATATAACTTCATTAGACATTGATGGGGAAACTAAATTGTCCCTCGAAAATGTTAAAAGACTTATCCAGAGAAACTTTAACGAGGATCCTCTGGCATGGTGGGATAAAAACAAGATCGAAGCTACTCTACAGGTAAAAGAACAATATAAATATGAGTATGTTCGATACAAACCCATCTTAATGAATATGCAGGATAAGAAAGATATGCAGCAAATTATCAAGGAGCATATCGATCTTAAACTCATCGAGCCTGGAGTTTCAGCTTATAGTAGCTCTGGAATCTTGGTAAGAAACCATGGAGAAATAAAAAGAGGTAAACCCAGGTTGGTAATAAACTATCAAGGTATTAATAAAATAATACAGTTTGATGGTTATTAGATTCCGAGTAGAGAACACTTAATTGATTGCATCAAAGGTGCTAAAGTGTTTTCTAAATTTGATTGTAAATCTGGTTTCTATCAGATTAAGATGGAGAATGAGTCGAAGAAATTTACAGCATTCTTCACCCCACAAGGGCAATATATTTGGAATGTTATGCCAATGGGGCTTTCCAATGCCCCTCAGATATTCCAAAGAAAGATGGATAATCTATTAAGGATTATCTAGAGTTCATGTTCGTCTACATAGATGACATTCTGATTGCATCTCGAAATATAAAAGAACATATTAAACATCTTGAAATATTTTCAGATGCATGTCACATGGAAGGTCTTGTTCTCTCTGAGAAAAAGGCTTCTATCGCTGCTAATAAAATTAAATTCTTAGTTCAAATTGATGAAGCAGGGATAGAGTTACAGGAACACATTGTGGAGAAAATCCGCAATTTTCCTGACATATTAAAAGACAAGAAACAACTTCAGAGTTTCTTGGGAGTTGTAAATTTTACAGGCATGTTTATAAAAGACCTTGCAAAATATAGAAAGGATTTTAGACCACTCCTGAAAGAGACTGAAAGCTCTAGATGGAAATGGGAAGAAATCCATACCAAGAGAATTCGTGAACTAAAGCAAGTCTGCAATAGCTTGCCTAAACTCGCGATACCTCAAGATGAGGATGAGCTGGTAGTCTACACAGATGCCAATGATTTTCGATAGGCAGGAGTGCTCATGAGAAAAACAACTACGGGTCAAGAACCCTGTAGATACACAGGAGGGTTGTTCACTGAACAACAAGCCAAACTCTGGCACATTAATGAAAAAGAATTCTTTGCAGTATGGAAAACATTTAAAAAATGGCGTTTATTCTTACTTGCAAAGAAATTTGTATTAAAAGTTGATAATACTAATGTCAGAGCTTTTCTAAAAAATAAACTTAAATCAAAAATTGAAAAAGCTCGTATTATCAGATGGCAAGCTGAATGTCAATATTATACTTATGATATTTATGTTATAAAATCTCATGAAAATATTCTTGCAGATTTCTTGACGAGAGATGGAAGCATTTGAAGCTGATTCCATCATTACGAGATTCATGCACCTCAGTGAAAACCTAGATGAGCTATCAAAGCATTTTGGACAGCTCGAGATCAATGCACGAGCAGCTGGCCAAATACAATAGAGTGATGTGGACATGGTCCGCAACAATATACGAACCTCCCATATAGCAATGACAGCGCTATGAGAAACAGTATTAGAGCCAATCAGGAAGGCGTCAGCCTCTCTGGTAAACAAAGAGAAATGTGCCCAAAAAGCTAAGGTGGTCACATATGAAGAAGCAGATTCAAGCACTGCTTCAAAGGAACCATTGTCGAATACCGACAAAAATGTTGAGCAAGAGGAAAGTCACATTTCCGAAAGTTCAAGTCAACCCACTGCCTCTGGGGTAAAAGAGGAAGAAATTAACCTTAGGCCAATGACAGGCACCTCTAAGGTTAATTCAAAAGAGAAGGTCATTTCTACAGCCTGGATGGACTACCAAGGGAAATGGGAACAACTGGTTTCCAAAAAGGGAATTAACCCCGGCAAGACGGTGATCGAAACATCCGGAAGATACAACAGGGTCTGGATGCTCGAGGGATCAAAGCCAGAAGAGGTTCGAAAGTGGTATGATTTTGGCTCATTAGCATCGGTTCATACTACATCACCAGGGTTTCCGGAAATTGAAAAACTTCCGTGATGGATAAGTAGCGCAGTGCAGAATCATGGCAGAACAACCCGCACCTGCAAAGAGGAGATATTCTAGAGCTTAAGTTCATTTCGGCAGCACCAGAAATAGTCGGGAAAGGTTCTTATCCGGTCTTTCACTTTATTAAATTACAACGACCTGATATGATTGCCTTCAACAGAGTTAAGTCTATGGATGAGAAGGCACCATTGGTATCTTTAATCAGCAAAGATGAGATCTCCACCAGACGAGCATGGGGATTCTGGGTCTGTCTCACGGAGATGGAAAAGGTCAAATATCCATTTAAAATCTTTTCCAATAATTTAAATGGATCGTTCCTGGTTAATTCTTTAACAGGGAAAAGCATGGAGTTTGCGGAAACCTCTTTTGAAAAGAAAAGGTTACTCATCTGGGAAAATAAGTTGCCAGCAACAGAGTCTACCAGAAGAAAGGCATGCAACATGATGCATGTTGGGCAATGGGATAATCACATATACCCATATTGCGTGGAACAGGAAAAACCCCTATTCGGTACAGAGATTCGGGTAACCTGAAACTTTTGACAATTTCCGCACACGAGTATTTTCTAAAATATACAAGGTTAGATTTATTAAATGAAAAGAGTTATGATTCACGGGAAGGGGTTTAGGGATATATCAAGATTGTTAATCTTTTTATTACTCAAGTGTGGTGTTTTAATTTCAAATGGCGTTGTGGTCCTCTCTGTCATGAAACTGCTGACAAATCTCATGGTACAGCCGGGATAGGTTGACCTTCAGCCTGTCACACTGAGGGTCCCCGGCATAAGTGCCATGATATTTCTCATCAATTCTTGTCATGAGATTCCCTGCCATGAAACTTTTGACAGATTTCCACTACATGAGTATTTCCGAAAAATCATATTCCTAGTTTAGGTTTTATTTAATGGAACCAATTTATGATGGCGGAGTTGTGATTAGGGATATATTTATAAGTTGTCACGTTTTTATTACTCGTGTTAAGAAACTGTGCCCCCGAAAGCGCACGTTGTCAAAAATTGCAGTAATTTATAGTAAGACCGGATCGTTCACTGGAGGATGTGCGATAGAAGCAGGGCCCACGTCGTTTTACTAGATTTTCCATTTGTATTGCTCTAATGGTTTGAAAAGTGATTAATAACTACTAGCATGAATTTAAACTAGATTATAAAAGCGTTAAAATTTACTCTACAAAGCGAATAAGTCTATCCTAGAAAGCGGGTAAAGTTATTCTAAAACTGCGATAAACATTATCTATGAAAGCAGGGAAAATTTACATTGTGCCAGCCGTGAAGCTGAACCACAATGTAGACAGAAGGGACAAGAAGAAAAGAATAAAAATTGGACAAGATTTAGATAATGCAGTATTAAACTTCCAATTTTATACAGATCTTTGTTTGGGATAACTCTATCAGATAGCTAATTCTCATGCTCTCAATAATACTTTCCCTTTAACAGACAGGTACTTACAATATGAGTTTACATGTTCTTAAGACCACAGATTCTAAGATACCACAGATTCATAACTGCCCTGGCCTGGGTGTGTTACTTCATCTGTGGCGGAAAAGCAACACCCGACATATCATTTATTGAAATGCCAAGTACTACTATCATTCCCCCATGTCACACCCAAAGATTCTAATTAAGCCCTAAACTATCCCTTAACTATCAATCCTAGTAGCAGTTACACAACTCTCAATACAACCGAGTGACCTCTAATGAAAGCGGTTAAAAGAAAGCAGTAAAGAAAGCATTTAAAATCTATCACTCGGAGGTTTTGAAAATCTGACCCTGGTAGTAAAAGACAGCACCCAGTCAAGATGACTGGGTATGGATCAAGAATTCCCGGCTCTTGGTGAAATGCTCGCAGCGTTCACTTCCTTCCGGGTGGTTATGAGATACAAACTAATGAAACGAACTAATAAATTAGTTCGTTCCGGATGCACTCACTCAGGACTCAAAAATAGGCTTTGGCAGAAGAGGATAGCAGTTGAAAGAAAACTCAACCTTATCTTAGAAAATAACCAAGGCCTGGATGATGTTCCTCTAAAATTATTTACTACACTGTATTTGAGTCCAAGTGGACCCCATCTCGGTGTAATATCTAATCTTAGATTTCCAACAAACAGCAATTTTGGGAAATAATGGATTTGAAAATCATTCCCTAAACAGGTACTAGACTCTCAGTTAAAACCCAGACCCTTTCAGTCTAAGTGAGACCTAATCGCTGAATCTGCTCCTAATTTCCCAAAATACAACCCTTGACAGAATATGAATTAGTCATAACTGAGGAATTTATCCCTAACTCAGATCCGGATTTTATAAAGAAATTTTTGTTGGAAATTTATTACACAATATCTGTTTAAGATCTCGACTTCTATTGTCCAAGGGAAGGATCCCAACATAATATAGACCACAATATTTACGTAATAATAGCATGCATACGGATATAGGGAAGTGTAAAATTAATTGACCCAAAATATAGATGCGGGTCTAGACAGAAGGTGAAACACAGATATGAAGTGGTCAGGAGACCAAAGTAATGGCAGAATAATCGGGTGGACTGTAAACATCTACTGTCCAATTTCCCAATTATTCGGATGGAGCGAATTTAGACAGCTTAGACCCTATAATGGTAGTGTCAATACCAGTTGGATCTCCACTGTCTGTGAATTCGGATAAAAACCTACATGCTTCCCTTCTATAATGGTCATCAGTTAGCATTGACAGATGTCAACTGATTCCTATTACGGATTGGAATTTGGGTTTGGAAATTAAGATAAGAAAAATAAAACTGTATCTGGATGGGAGTCAGCCGAGCAGCTATTATAACCCCGGATGGGCGAACCGCCAAGGCTTCCACTGACAGTCATCCAGACCATGCAAAATAACACTTAGTAATTAATACCCAGAATACGAGCTAGTTATCCATGAGGGAATACCCGCCAACATTAGTCTGATGTATTCTTTACTAAGTGTTACACACAACACGCAAAGACAAAATCAACAAGAAATAAAAGAAGATTCCTTGTATGAGAGACATTGGTTTCTCATGCAAGGTTGTGGATTGGGTCCACAATTGATGATCTTAAATAATCCCTCCTACCATAAATAATTACAGTCCGGATTATCTACTTAAGCCATCAAGATTTTGTTTATAGAGGAGCATTTTAATGGTAATTGAACAAAGGTCCTTTAATCATGATGATTATTGATGTTTAATTATTGCTAATCTCAATCTTTAATCATTAATGAGTCAAGGGTTCAATCAATTAAGCGATGAAAATGGAGAATCAAAATTTGGGCAGCATAACACCCTATATTGCAATTCCAGAATGTTACACCTTAACCCGTGGGGTTATGATGTGAGTGATGCAATATAATATAGGAAGAGAATGAAGAATGTTTGAGATTAAATAGAGAGAATGGAGTCTTTGTCGCGATATCATAAATTTTATCGCGGGCCGAAGTCCGCGACATAGGTATCCCGACAAGTTTTTAGAATTTTTGGCAGCATAACGCTTCTTTGTCGCTAAGCAGGATTTTGTCGCGGAACGTGGTTCCGCGACAAGAGTGTTCCGCGACAAAGAGTTTTCAGAAAATTTTTAAAGCATTTGAACCTTTGTCGCTATGCATGGAAAATTTTGTCGCGGAACGTGGTTCCGCGACAAGATGTTCCGCGACAAAGTGTTCAAAGAAATAAGAACATGGCATAATTCTTCAGTTTCAGAATGAGATTTTGTCGCGAAACGTGGTTCCGCGACAAGATTATTCCGCGACAAAAAGCCATGCAGACAAAATGCAAGAGTTTGGCTCCTTTGTCGCTATGCATGGAAAATTTTGTCGCGGAACGTGGTTCCGCGACAAGGTGTTCCGCGACAAAGGGTTTTAAAATGTGAAGACAAGTGTCTTTAGACACCTTTGTCGCGGAACAACCACTTTGTCGCGGAACGTGGTTCCGCGACAAAAGGCGGTTGGCGACCAAGGTGGTTCAGGACAAAAGTCAGAAAAAGCAAAAATGAACAGTGGCATGCAAACAGCGTGATCTCACCCTATTTCAGATCAAAAAGCTATTCTATGCTAAAAACAAACAAGAAACATTCAAAATAAGGAAGAACATGCTTAAACAAAACTGGACAGAATTTAAAAATAAAGCAAGAATCCTAATCTAGGGTTTGACCACACTCAAATACACAGCATCATCCATAAAATGCAAACAGTAAACATAAAAAAAAGCATAATGGGGGTCAAATGACCCCGAAATGAAAAAGAAAGCATAAATCCATGGGGTGTGAGACCCATTTCATGATTTGGGACACAAATGATGAATGTTTTCCCATATTATTGAAGGGGTGTTGTTAATACCCATGATTTGGGTATTACAAACCCTAAAACAAGAGTTTAGAAACCAAAACATGGTATAAAAGTGGCTATCTAGATCACTGTGAACAGTAAAATACTAAGGTAAACACTAAACTAAACTAAACTAAGGGCAATAATTAAATAATACAAGAAAATAAATCTAAACTACACTACCTAAGAGAGAACTCCTACTGCCTTGCCTTCAAGAGAGCTCTAATCAACAAAATTCCAACCTCTAGCTCATGGGAGACACCTCATATTTATAGAAGTGTAACCCTAAGCCCATGGGCCTTGATTCTAGCCCATTGTGTCTCAAGACATCACACACATCACAGCTTTGTCTCGGAGCATCAAGTTTGGTCGCGGAACACACTGCATGTGGCAAAGCTTCTCGACTGGGTCTGGTGTCTCTAATTGGGTGTCTTGGTCGCGGAGCCATGCCTTTGTCGCGGAACATGCCATCGCGACAAAGGACATCGCGACAAAGGGCTTGGCTGGTTTTCTTCTTCATCTGAGCTGCTTGGTCGCGGAACGATCCTTTGTCGCGGAACCATGCATCGCGACAAAGGGGCTTCCGCGACAAAGGTGTTCCTGGGCCTGCTGGATTGGGCCAGATGGGCCGAAAATGTTATTTTTGTGGGCTTTTCTATCTTTTTCCCATCTTTTTCATTCCTTTTTTTTCATTTCTTTTTCTCATGTTTTTGGATTTTTCTAACATAAATATGTAATAAAATTACATATTTATGCCTTTTTCACACCAGCTTATTATTTTTACAATTATGCATAAATCAGTCCAATTCGACTGCTTTCTTACTTAATGTAAGACCGGAATGCGATCAAATGCCCGTTTAAGACACGGAAATGGATTGAAAATAATGGTCATCTCTGGCCATTATCAACATCCTCACATTTAATACTGATCGTCCCCGAGCAGTCAGAGTCAATGTTCCTAAGAACACGGACTCTACATATTCAATTCATTTTCGTGGCTTCATAAATCACATTCTTTTTGGATTGGGATAAGACAATCAAAAACTACAAGTATTAAATTCCCTTGATTGCAGTGTTTAATGAAATGATACTTGCTCACTATATCGGGCCTACAAATCAAACATTATTATCAACCCTTCATGAATATCATGTTTGAAAGATGCAAGGATTAAAAATTAGAATTAAGGCATGGCATGAACATGTGCAATAAGACAGAGCCTCACATATAAGAGAATCGGAAAATTCACTCACTCTCAATCGGGTGTTTAATCATGAACGCTCAAAATCGATTTTAATTAAATTATCCCATAAGCTTGCAATCAGACCAACTCGCCACCGGCTCATTTCCTCAAATCGAGATCATGAGGTCTTATTTAAGGTTATAACGGGGCATACGGTTGTAACATTAGGTAGGAAAGGGGAAATTATTGGGCTAAGAAGTGGCAAGAATTAATCTATCATAACTTGGCATTTTTATTTAAAAATTTATGATCATCAATATTTTTCTTTCTTTCTTTTGCTTTTCTCTTTCTATTGCATGACATTAGACTATGTCTAATTTGCTTGTCATCTGCAATTTATTTATGTTGAATGGAGTTCAACTTTTTTCTCTTTTTCTCTCTTTTTTTTTTGAATCGGTTTATAACATACCGATTAACATGGATTGATGATCATAAGTTTAATGCCTTTGATAGAATTTATCCTTGCACACTTGGGTTTAAATTTCTTGGTCCTTTTATAAGGCTAGGAATATTATAGAGGGCTTCAAAGAAAAATTAGGCTTATAGGCTCAAATTGGTTAATCCTAAAGGGAAAATATTTTTGGGTTTGGATTTCAAAAGAAGGCCAAAAATTTGGATTTTTCTAGGTGCCTCGATCATATGCTCGATTTTTTTGGAATATGGCATGGTCTTGAATCGGTCCCAATTGCAAGTTCTAGTTTCCTTTAATCAAAATGATTCACACATCAAAGAAAATGAATGAGTAAAAGTGACTCATGGCCCAAATCTCACAAGGTTGGATTGATTCATGTCATACAATATTCTAAAAGTTAATCAAAGCTTAATTCTAACACTTTATTCAATCAAAATCTCTAACATGCAGATTTATTACCCAATAAGCTGATCACATCATTAAATTTTTATAGCTCAAAACCTTAGGAATTTATGTCATGCATGTCTTCAATTATATTATCCCAATTTAAAAGTTTGAAAATTTAATCACAAGCCTAAATTCAACATGTGAATTTAGAGCAAGTTTATGCATATTTTTGCTAGTTATTAATTGAAAGCAGTAAAGAAGCACTGCCGACACACGGAGTGTGTCAACAGCATATTTTTGGTCTGACAGTCACTTATTCATCTCGGACTGTACAAACATCTTTTTCGAAAAGGAAGCAAGTAAAGATCTGTTCCGTGGTCTCAAAAGCTGAGTTCCATTTTAGGGAAAGCAAATAAATACATCCGAGGCAAGAGATTCTCGTGCAGTTAGTGCGAACCTGCACATGCAAAAGGAGAACTCCCTTGCAAGATACTACTACTAATACGGAAATGAAATAAAGCACAGCACAGTAAACTGGGATTCATCCTTCTTCCTTCAGAACATGTATCGGAGCCAGTGGATGTAGCTAGAAAGCTCACAACGCAGGCACCAATCGCGGTTTCTCAGAGGTGCATGCCACCTTGGGCAGTAAACTCTGACTCCTTGACCAGCCCACAGGTATGGGGTGTCTGGGTTGTCTGCCATCCAAGCGAGGACGTTGGTGGCCGTATACGGAAGAACTGACCGATCTGTCACCATTCTCCCAATCATTCTGATCCCTTGCTCGACTTGGCCTTCATCCGTCTTGCTCATAAGCATCAGTCCGCGGACGAAGATTGACGCCTTATGGTTGTCCTCAAGTCCTGGGCGCAGCAGTTCACAAGCTTGTTCCTCATTCCCTTCTGCAAATGCCATGAGTGCTGGAATGAACTGGAGATTGAAGTTTCCTGCCGCTGTGCATGTTCGCAGGAATCTCTCCTTCTGCCGACGAATCCTTTCTTGCCATCTCTTCACAGTGGAGGAGTCAACCTCGCATCGCCTGTACACGATGGCAAGGTTTCCCGCATCCCTGAGCTTCTTGCATATCCGTTGTGCGGTAAACACCTCCCTGATTTCATCCTCTCCTATTCGGGAGAGGATTTCACCAAGGAGCTCGAGTGGCAAGTCCAGCAGCTGGGTTCCTTCGGGTGCAGGATCTGGAATGGGAGGATTGCCCCTGAAAAGATAAAGAAGTGATGAATCCAATTTTTATATAATTTTCAGAAATTATTCAAGTTCAGAAACCAACATCCTCACATTTAGAGCTTTGCTCTAGATGTGAGATTATTAAATTCCTGACTTGAATTTTGATTTAAGGCATAGGTAAACAATATTTGGTTTTAAATGGGCTAAGGAGCCCAAAATAAAATTGGTCATTGGACCTAAAATTTTTTTTTTAACGGACCATTGGGCCCAAAATTTTTTCAATTTATTAAACAAGTCCGAGACACTTGTTGGAAGTGGAATGAGATGGACAGATGGAAATGGAATGCTCGAATATTGGAATGTGCAGTGAAGACGTGGCGGAGTGGATCTGCTATTTCTGGATAGCTTGGACTGTTTTGGACAGTTAAAACATCCCAAAAATTTGCAAACACTGTTTTTAATTTTAAAATGGTTGACTCATTTTATTTAATAAAAGTGGGATGTGAGTGGTCCCATTTTTGATTTTTGAAAATGATAGCAGTTGGGTGACAAAAATACTGCTATCTTACTCACACTAGTGTTCCATTGGGAGCAAAAGACTTCAAGTCAATCATTAAACAAAATAACTCTTTTTGTCTTTTTCCAAAGGGTTGCTTTTATTAAAAAGTGGAAGCTTCTCATTGGGTGTTTGTACTATGTTTCCATAAACAAACAAACATTTATTCCCATGAGATTTCTAACATGAGAACAAATGTGCCCAAAAAGATCTTACCTCTTTATTACACCAAAACAACACTGTAGAGTCACATCAAGATCAATCAAACCAATAACATCAAGATATTCAAAACAATACCCAAATGTTCATCAGTTTGTTCTTTCCAGTTTTAAACTTCAAAATCTTAATCCATTAACAGTTTTAATGCCATTAACAGTTTTCAAAACAGGTTCTCAAAAACTTTAAAATGGTGCTCATAACCGAGAGCACTCAAAAAACCTCCAAAAATCTAAAGTTAAACGTGCACACTAACCATGAACACAACAAAATAAAAATAAAACAAGGGATTTCGAGGTGCCATGAACATGGTGAGAATGGGGTTTACCCTCTCCTCCTTGGCTCGGGTCTAGGCACGGGTCCAAGGTTTGGGAGGAGTCCGTAAAATCGATCCATGGTTTCCCCTTAGAAAAAGAGTGATATGGTTGCGAAGAACACGTGGTGTTCGTTCGGAAGAGATGAAAAAATGGGGGAAAGAAGATGAAGAAACTGAAGTGACAAGTGAGAATGAAGAGAGAGTGTGAAAAACTGGAGGGGGTGGGGGGTATAAATACTTGAACTTTTGTTGCGGAATCCGAGACTTTGTCGCGGAACAAGGTTCCGTGACAAGGCATAGCGACATTAGAGAGGTCGCGGAGCAATGCTCCGCGACAAGGCTATCGCGACAAAGTTCAGCATAAAGACAAAGTCAACGGGGGTTGTGTCGCGGAGCAGGGCTTGGTCGCGGAGCCATGCTCCGCGACAAAGTGCACCGCGACAATCAACAGAGGAGGGTTAAGAACAAAAGAGGGTTTGTCGCGAAACAGGGTCTGGTCGCGATGCATGACATCGCGACAAAGGACCTTCCGCGACAAAGAATTTTGAATTTTCAAATTTTCTTGGACTGGGCCCGAGTGTGATATTGGGCCTGAGTCCATTTTATTTGATTTGAGCTGAATAAATTCAGTCCAAATAAATTCAAAATGCTGGGCTGATAATAAAATAAACCACTTGCATAAATTAGGTTGGATCAGTTCCACTTATCTGTGAAATTTATTCTGGATTTTGAATTTCTTCAAATTCCGGGAATATTTTCTTAGACTCATGGAATTGATCCAACCGAGAACCTGGTTTTTCCATGTTACTCTTTTCTGCTCCTCTTTCTGGTGGTTCCGAACTTCTGCAAGATAGATAAGTAAAGCGCATTAGATTTTCTCCAAATATCAACATCTTCACATTTAGAGTCTTAGTACTCTAAATGTTTAATTGATCTTTGGGTACTTTCTTGTCGTGAGATAAGTACTATATATATAAAATGAAATTTTTGTGTTTTTAATGCTGTTTCTTATTGAGTGTAAGTTGGGTCTGCCACTGCTTGGCTTTCTTTCTCCGGATCGAACTGTCCGATATACTCCTTCAATCGTTGTCCATTCACCACTATATCGCCCCTATCAGTTCGGATCCTGACAGCTCCATTTTTGAACACCTCTAGCACTTCATGTGGTCCTTCCCATCTAGATTTGAGCTTTCCGGGGAACAGCTTCAACCTAGTATTAAACAATAATACCTGTTGACCAACATAAAAATACTTAGGCTTAATCCGGCGATCGTGCAACTTCTGGGTCCGCTCCTTATAAATTCGAGAGCTTTCATAAGCTTGCGCTCGTATTTCCTCAATTTCATTGAGGTCCAACTTGCGTTTGCTCTGAGCGACTCTCGGATCGAAGTTAAGCGTTTTGACAGCCCAGTAAGCTTTATGCTCTAACTCTACGGGCAAATGACAGGCTTTTCCGAAGACAAGTCTGTAAGGGGACATCCCAATGGGAGTCTTATATGCTGTGCGGTATGCCCATAGAGCATCATTGAGCTTACGTGCCCAATCCTTACGGGTTATCCCGACAGTGGCTTCGAGTATATGTTTGATTTCGCGATTGGATACTTCGACTTGACCACTAGTCTGAGGATGGTAAGGCGTGCCTATCTTATGGAGGATTCCATTTTTATTCATTAAAGTTTCAAAACCTTTATTAATAAAGTGTGTTCCTCCATCAGATATCACCACCCTAGGTACGCCAAATCGACTGAAAATGTTGTTCTTGAGGAACTTGATGACTTGGCTACCATCATTGGTCGGTAATGCGACGGCCTCAACCCATTTGCACACGTAATCGACAGCTACCAAGATATAGTAGTTTCCACCTGATGGTGGAAACGGTCCCATGAAGTCAATGCCCCATACATCGAAAATCTCAAGTGTGAGAATTCCCTTTTGAGGCATTTCATCCCTCTTGGAGATGTTTCCTAACCTTTGGCATTTGTCGCAGCCTTTCACAAATGTCCTGCAATCCTCATAGATGTGAGGCCAATAAAATCCACATTCGAGGACCTTGTGGGCCGTTCGAGCGGGACCGTGATGACCTCCATATTCTGATTCATGGCATTTTCTGACAATTTGATAAGCTTCATGCTCGGTCACACATCGCCTGATTATTGAATCAGCGCAGTGTTTGAAGAGATAAGGTTCTTCCCAGAAGTAACTTAATACATCTCGGTTGAACTTACTCTTCTGATGATAATTCGAAAACGGTGGGGTTATTCCGCACGCCAAGAAGTTAGCGATGTCGGAAAACCATGGACAAGCTTGATTATGCAGATGCAATGCGAACAACTGTTCGTCCGGGAATTCTTCATTAACGGCTTTTTCCTTTTTATCATTATCTAATCGAGATAAATGGTCAGCAGCACCATTATCTCGACCTCGCCTATCTTTTATTATGATGTCGAATTCTTGCAACAGAAGTACCCACCTGATTAATCGAGGTTTTGCATCTTGTTTGCTAAACAAGTATCTCAATGCTGTATGATCGATGTACACTATGGTCTTCGTACCTATCAGATACTGTCTGAACTTGTCAAACGCGAAGACTACAGCATACATCTCTTTCTCCGTTGTGGTGTAGTTAATTTGGGCCTCATTCAGGGCATGACTTGCGTAATGAATTACGCAATGTCTCCCATCCTTATGTTGTCCAAGAACTGCGCCCACGGCGAGACCACTAGCATCGCACATTACCTCGAAAGGCAGTGACCAATCGGGTGGTTGCACTATCGGTGCAGAAACCAACATCTTCTTGAGCGTGTCAAAGGCTTGGACACACGCTTCATTTATTAAGAAATGATTTTATTTACAAAGCAGATTAGTGAGCGGCTTGGCAATTTTAGAGAAATCCTTAATGAATCTCCGGTAAAAACCGGCATGCCCTAAGAAGCTCCTAACTGATTTGATCGAGTTGGGGAGAGGGAGATTGGAAATGATGGAAACTTTGGCTGGATCGACTTCAATGCCTGCACGAGAAATGCGATGACCTAACACTATGCCCTCAGTGACCATAAAATAGCACTTTTCCCAATTTAAAACCAAGTTAGTGTCCTCACACCTCTTTAAAATCTCTGCAAGATTGGTCAAACAATCTTCGAACGTATCTCCATACACAGAGAAGTCATCCATGAAAACTTCAATGCATTTTTTGATAAATTCGGAGAAAATAGACATCATGCATCTTTGAAAAGTAGCAGGTGCATTACACAAACCAAAAGGCATCCGTCGATAGGCAAAAGTGCCGTACGGGCAAGTAAAAGTGGTTTTATCATGGTCTTCACTAGGAATAACAATCTGATTATAACCAGAATAACCATCCAAAAAGCAATAAAACTCTCTCCCTGCCAACCTCTCAAGCATCTGATCAATGAATGGCAATGGAAAATGGTCCTTGCGTGTGGCCTCGTTCAGCTTCCGGTAATCGATACAAACTCTCCATCCGGTCACTGGCCTGGTTGCAACCTCTTCTCCTTGCTCATTCTTGGTTATGCACATCCCTCCTCGTTTGGGTACGACCTGCACTGGGCTAACCCATTTGCTGTCAGAGATATGATAGATTATACCATCATCTAAGAGCTTGATAACTTCTTTCCTTACCACTTCTTGCATAAGGGGATTCAATCGCCTCTGAGGTTAACGTGAGGGTTTAAACTCTTCTTCCATTAGAATCATGTGCATGCAAATAGAAGGGCTTATTCCTTTTATATCAGAAATGGTCCAACCTATTGCATGTACATGTTTCTTAAGAATGACCACCAGAGCATTTTCTTGCTCTTGGGAGAGCTTAGCCGAAACAATCACAGGTAATTTTTTATGTTCTACGAGAAACGCGTACTTGAGATGATCGGGTAATGTTTTAAGTTCAAGCTCTGGTGGACATTCAACGGAAGGGAGTAGTTTGCAAGAAATGGGTAGTGGGAGAACAGATTTACCTTCGGGATCCTGTATCAGTACAGGATCCTCTTCTTCCTCTTGGTTGGCGTCATCATGGAATTCGATGCCGTCAAACTCTTCCAGATCCCCTGTTTCGGGATCGGCAAAGTGAACGGCTTTGCATCCTTTGTGCTCCATGCCAGCAGGCTACAGTACCTGCTTTGATAGTTCATCCAGCATCATTTCACAATCAAGTTCAGAGTCTGGCTCTTCCCTAACTATTACATTTTCAAATGAAAAACAAGAACTGTCATTCGGAAATTTCTGCAATTTCTCCATATCAAAGATGATCTCCTCGCCATCGACCCTCAATGTGACCTTTCCAGATTTAGCGTCAATCAGTGCACCACCAGTGGCTAGAAATGGGCGTCCAAGGATAAGCGGCATTTCAGAATCTTCTTCAATGTCGAGGATGATGAAGTCGACCGGGAAAAGGACCTGCCCGGTTTTGACCACAACATCCTTAAGGATTCCTACGGGCTGAGTGATTGATCTGTCTGCAAGTTGCAGTCTCATCTTGATCGGTTGAATTTCCCCCAGCTTAAGGCGAATAGCCATAGCTAGTGGCATCACATTGATGCTTGATCCTATATCACAAAGCCCCATACTCACTTTGGCCTTTCCGAATTGTACTGGAAGTGTGCAACATCCGGGGTCCTCTCTCTTTTCAGGCATTCTCCTCTGAACGATGGCACTGCATGTGCTGTTGAGAATAATCACCTCCTCCTGCTCAACCTGCCTTTTTCCTCCACCTGTACCCTTATCTGTTTCAGCCGTTGTAGGCGCAACTTCAGTCTGCAATTCGGCTGTCTCTTTTTCAGCTTCGTTCTCATTATCAGCTTCCTCACCAGCATTGTCAACAATATCATCTTCTTCACATTCCGCTCAAGTATCTGCTCCCTTCGGTCCAGCTAGTACTCTTCCAGATTTCAAGGTTATTGCCTTGCATTGCGGGTTCTTTTCCGCAGTGCTTGGCAATGTACCTTTGTCCCTTTTTTTGCATCTCATTAGCCATCTGTGTAACTTGGGTCTCCACATTTCTGATGGAGGCCTGCAGTTGATTGTTGATCTCCTTCTGACTAGTGATGAAATCAGTCATCAAATTCTCAAGCCTTGAAGGAGGCTTTTGATTCTGATTCTGATTCTGATTCCATTGGCCATGGTTTGGGACAAACTGAGGCTGGAAGCTCTGATTGGGCTGAAAATTCTGGAAGTTCTGAGGCGGCCTCTGCTGGATTTGAGGTTGGAAGTTAGGATTCTGAAAATGTTGGCCCCCTGTTCTGAATGAATCCCTGATTCTGCTGAGGGTTGAATTGTTGTTGCTGTGGCTTGTTCAAGAGATGTGAATTCAAGGCATTGTTGTTTGAGTAAGACAAATTCGGATGTCTATTTGGAAAGGCTCCTGCATAGTTACAGCTTTCTGCTGTGATTTGCTCGCATGTGTCAATTGCATGAGCACCTTGACACAGACCACAGATCACATCAGTTTGCTGTCCCTGAGCAGAACTTCCAACTCCTTGATTTACAGACAATGCTGCCACTTGCTCTTGAAGTTTTTCAATGTCTGACTTCTCTACTGTACCTACAGCACATAAACCACGAGTGGGAGGGAGATTACCATCATCAGTCAGAACAGAACGGTTGACACTCATGGCTTCAATCTTTGCCCAGGCTTGGTCCATCGTATGTAAAGCAAATGTTGACCACCAGCAGCATCGAGCATGGATTTCCATGCTGGGGTCAGACCACTGTAGAACTTTCTCAATCTCTCCCAGTCATGGAAGCCATGTTGAGGACACTTTCTGAGCAGGTTGAAGAATCTTTCCTTTGCATCATACAAGGATTCGTATGGTTTCATTTTGAATTCCGCAATTTTGGAGCGGCATTCATCCACCTTGGACTCCGGGAAGTATTTTGCTAAGAAGTTCCTGATCACATCTTCCCATGTAGACTTCTGATTTACGGGCAGTGACTTGTACCATGTTCGTGCTCCGCTTGTCAGAGAGAAGGGAAATAGCCTCAGTCGAATAGTGTTTGCAGATACATCACGATTTTTGATCGTGTCACATAATTCTAGGAAGGTTTGCAGGTGATAATGGGGGTCTTCATGGCTTGCTCCGGCGAACTGGTTGCTCTGGACTAGATTGATTAGGGCCGGTTTCAGTTCAAAGTTCCTAGCCAAGAATGGAGCTTGTCCAGGAATATTCAGATATGGCTCTAAAATCGGCTGCATGTAATCAGCAGCAGCTGCTGCTTGATGATTGTTCTCAGGCCCACCTTGGTACTTGCTGTGGGTAGTAGTTCTGAGGCATGAAATAGTTCCTCGGATCATTGAAATCATTCGGATTCGGAGGATTCTGATGGGGGTTATGGTATTGCTGATTCTGCTGGTTTTGGAAATTTTGCTGGTTCGGGTGGTTCTGGTTGTTTGGTGGGTTTTGATGGTTCGGATTGGGAGGGGGTGCCTCGAAGTGTTGCTGCTCTATGTTTGGTGGGTTCCCACCTCCTTGTATGATCTGGGGAGGGGGATCATCCAAATCATCGTTATCAGCATCTTCGGGGTCTTCCTCGATGTTGTGAAGTGGAGGATTGGGTTGAATGATTGGTGGGATGTCCGGGTTTGCCATCTCGGAAATGTCGCTGCTGGTGCTTGGTGAAAGTAATGCCTGTCGTTCCCGTTCCCTTCTTCGTTTAGTCTCCGCCCTAAGACGTCGAGCTGTCTTTTCTATCTCTGAATTAAACGGGATCTCGGCTGGCGTCTGCTTCCTCCTTTGCATAGAACAACGGCTTCAATGATGACAGTACCTGTACAATCCCCAGGTTAGAATTGGTCCTGAAGGTGAATATTTATAATTATATATATAAGCTAATCTAGGAGCAATGACGAATGTAGTTCTCTTAATAAAACGGCGCTGCATCCTCCCCGGCAACGGCGCCATGAAACTTTTGACAATTTCCGCACACGAGTATTTTCTAAAATATACCAGGTTAGATTTATTAAATGAAAAGAGTTATGATTCACGGGAAGGGGTTTAGGGATATATCAAGATTGTTAATCTTTTTATTACTCAAGTGTGGTGTTTTAATTTTCAAATGGCGTTGTGGTCCTCTCTGTCATGAAACTGCTGACAAATCTCATGGTACAGCCGGGATAGGTTGACCTTCAGCCTGTCACACTGAGGGTCCCCGGCATAAGTGCCATGATATTTCTCATCAATTCTTGTCATGAGATTCCCTGCCATGAAACTTTTGACAGATTTCCACTACATGAGTATTTCCGAAAAATCATATTCCTACTTTAGGTTTTATTTAATGGAACCAATTTATGATGGCGGAGTTGTGATTAGGGATATATTATAAGTTGTCACGTTTTTATTACCCGTGTTAAGAAACTGTGCCCCCGAAAGCGCACGGTGTCAAAAATTGCAGTAATTTATAGTAAGACCGGATCGTTCACTGGAGGATGTGCGATAGAAGCAGGGCCCACGTCGTTTTACTAGATTTTCCATTCGTATTGCTCTAATGGTTTGAAAAGTGATTAATAACTACTGGCATGAATTTAAACTAGATTATAAAAGCGTTAAAATTTACTCTACAAAGCGAATAAGTCTATCCTAGAAAGCGGGTAAAGTTATTCTAAAACTGCGATAAACATTATCTATGAAAGCAGGGAAAATTTACATTGTGCCAGCCGTGAAGCTGAACCACAATGTAGACAGAAGGGACAGGAAGAAAAGAATAAAAATTGGACAAGATTTAGATAATGCAGTATTAAACTTCCAATTTTATACAGATCTTTGTTTGGGATAACTCTATCAGATAGCTAATTCTCATGCTCTCAATAATACTTTCCCTTTAACAGACAGGTACTTACAATATGAGTTTACATGTTCTTAAGACCACAGATTCTAAGATACCACAGATTCATAACTGCCCTGGCCTGGGTGTGTTACTTCATCTGTGGCGGAAAAGCAACACCCGACATATCATTTATTGAAATGCCAAGTACTACTATCATTCCCCCATGTCACACCCAAAGATTCTAATTAAGCCCTAAACTATCCCTTAACTATCAATCCTAGTAGCAGTTACACAACTCTCAATACAACCGAGTGACCTCTAATGAAAGCGGTTAAAAGAAAGCAGTAAAGAAAGCATTTAAAATCTATCACTCGGAGGTTTTGAAAATCTGACCCTGGTAGTAAAAGACAGCACCCAGTCAAGATGACTGGGTATGGATCAAGAATTCCCGGCTCTTGGTGAAATGCTCGCAGCGTTCACTTCCTTCCGGGTGGTTATGAGATACAAACTAATGAAACGAACTAATAAATTAGTTCGTTCCGGATGCACTCACTCAGGACTCAAAAATAGGCTTTGGCAGAAGAGGATAGCAGTTGAAAGAAAACTCAACCTTATCTTAGAAAATAACCAAGGCCTGGATGATGTTCCTCTAAAATTATTTACTACACTGTATTTGAGTCCAAGTGGACCCCATCTCGGTGTAATATCTAATCTTAGATTTCCAACAAACAGCAATTTTGGGAAATAATGGATTTGAAAATCATTCCCTAAACAGGTACTAGACTCTCAGTTAAAACCCAGACCCTTTCAGTCTAAGTGAGACCTAATCGCTGAATCTGCTCCTAATTTCCCAAAATACAACCCTTGACAGAATATGAATTAGTCATAACTGAGGAATTTATCCTTAACTCAGATCCGGATTTTATAAAGAAATTTTTGTTGGAAATTTATTACACAATATCTGTTTAAGATCTCGACTTCTATTGTCCAAGGGAAGGATCCCAACATAATATAGACCACAATATTTACGTAATAATAGCATGCATACGGATATAGGGAAGTGTAAAATTAATTGACCCAAAATATAGATGCGGGTCTAGACAGAAGGTGAAACACAGATATGAAGTGGTCAGGAGACCAAAGTAATGGCAGAATAATCGGGTGGACTGTAAACATCTACTGTCCAATTTCCCAATTACTCGGATGGAGCGAATTTAGACAGCTTAGACCCTATAATGGTAGTGTCAATACCAGTTGGATCTCCACTGTCTGTGAATTCGGATAAAAACCTACATGCTTCCCTTCTATAATGGTCATCAGTTAGCATTGACAGATGTCAACTGATTCCTATTACGGATTGGAATTTGGGTTTGGAAATTAAGATAAGAAAAATAAAACTGTATCTGGATGGGAGTCAGCCGAGCAGCTATTATAACCCCGGATGAGCGAACCGCCAAGGCTTCCACTGACAGTCATCCAGACCATGCAAAATAACACTTAGTAATTAATACCCAGAATACGAGCTAGTTATCCATGAGGGAATACCCGCCAACATTAGTCTGATGTATTCTTTACTAAGTGTTACACACAACACGCAAAGACAAAATCAACAAGAAATAAAAGAAGATTCCTTGTATGAGAGACATTGGTTTCTCATGCAAGGTTGTGGATTGGGTCCACAATTGATGATCTTAAATAATCCCTCCTACCATAAATAATTACAGTCCGGATTATCTACTTAAGCAATCAAGATTTTGTTTATAGAGGAGCATTTTAATGGTAATTGAACAAAGGTCCTTTAATCATGATGATTATTGATGTTTAATTATTGCTAATCTCAATCTTTAATCATTAATGAGTCAAGGGTTCAATCAATTAAGCGATGAAAATGGAGAATCAAAATTTGGGCAGCATAACACCCTATATTGCAATTCCAGAATGTTACACCTTAACCCGTGGGGTTATGATGTGAGTGATGCAATATAATATAGGAAGAGAATGAAGAATGTTTGAGATTAAATAGAGAGAATGGAGTCTTTGTCGCGATATCATAAATTTTGTCGCGGGCCGAAGTCCGCGACATAGGTATCCCGACAAGTTTTAGAATTTTTGGCAGCATAACGCTTCTTTGTCGCTAAGCAGGATTTTGTCGCGGAACGTGGTTCCGCGACAAGAGTGTTCCGCGACAAAGAGTTTTCAGAAAATTTTTAAAGCATTTGAACCTTTGTCGCTATGCATGGAAAATTTTGTCGCGGAACGTGTTCCGCGACAAGATGTTCCGCGACAAAGTGTTCAAAGAAATAAGAACATGGCATAATTCTTCTGTTTCAGAATGAGATTTGTCGCGAAACGTGGTTCCGCGACAAGATTATTCCGCGACAAAAAGCCATGCAGACAAAATGCAAGAGTTTGGCTCCTTTGTCGCTATGCATGGAAAATTTTGTCGCGGAACGTGTTCCGCGACAAGGTGTTCCGCGACAAAGGGTTTTAAAATGTGAAGACAAGTGTCTTTAGACACCTTTGTCGCGGAACAACCACTTTGTCGCGGAACGTGGTTCCGCGACAAAAGGCGGTTGGCGACCAAGGTGGTTCAGGACAAAAGTCAGAAAAAGCAAAAATGAACAGTGGCATGCAAACAGCGTGATCTCACCCTATTTCAGATCAAAAAGCTATTCTATGCTAAAAACAAACAAGAAACATTCAAAATAGGAAGAACATGCTTAAACAAAACTGGACAGAATTTAAAAATAAAGCAAGAATCCTAATCTAGGGTTTGACCACACTCAAATACACAGCATCATCCATAAAATGCAAACAGTAAACATAAAAAAGCATAATGGGGGTCAAATGACCCCGAAATGAAAAAGAAAGCATAAATCCATGGGGTGTGAGACTCATTTCATGATTTGGGACACAAATGATGAATGTTTTCCCATATTATTGAAGGGGTGTTGTTAATACCCATGATTTGGGTATTACAAACCCCTAAAACAAGAGTTTAGAAACCAAAACATGGTATAAAGAGTGGCTATCTAGATCACTGTGAACAGTAAAATACTAAGGTAAGCACACTAACTAAACTAAACTAAGGGCAATAATTAAATAATACAAGAAAATAAATCTAAACTACACTACCTAAGAGAGAACTCCTACTGTCTTGCCTTCATGAGAGCTCTAATCAACAAAATTCCAACCTCTAGCTCATGGGAGACACCTCATATTTATAGAAGTGTAACCCTAAGCCCATGGGCCTTGATTCTAGCCCATTGTGTCTCAAGACATCACACACATCACAGCTTTTGTCTCGGAGCATCAAGTTTGGTCGCGGAACACACTGCATGTGCAAAGCTTCCTCGACTGGTCCTGGTGTCTCTAATTGGGTGTCTTGGTCGCGGGAGCCATGCCTTTGTCGCGGAACATGCCATCGCGACAAAGGACATTGCGACAAAGGGGCTTGGCTGGTTTTCTTCTCATCTGAGCTGCTTGGTCCGGAACGATCCTTTGTCGCGGAACCATGCATCGCGACAAAGGGCTTCCGCGACAAAGGTGTTCCAGGGCCTGCTGGATTGGGCCAGATGGGCCGAAAATGTTCTTTTGTGGGCTTTTCTATCTTTTCCCATCTTTTTCATTCCTTTTCTTTCATTTCTTTTTCACATGTTTTTGGATTTTTCTAACATAAATATGTAATAAAATTACATATTTATGCCTTTTTCACACCAGCTTATTATTTTTACAATTATGCATAAATCAGTCCAATTCGACTGCTTTCCTACTTAATGTAAGACCGGAATGCGATCAAATGCGCCGTTAAGACACGAAATGGATTGAAAATAATGGTCATCTCTGGCCATTATTAAAACCCAAAAGAAAGCTGAATCTGGACAAGGATAAAGGGAAGAAACGTCCAAAAAACTTTCAACAAGTCCAAGTGAAAACAGCTGGATGTAAGAGAAAGAGAGGTGTCGGCAAAGACCCTACAATAATGGCCGCCAAAGTAGAAGGGGCAGCTGGCAAGGGCATGTGACGAGTTGACAAAGGAGCCCACTAGCAATAATTCTAGCAGAATAAAAATGTAGGCTGGAATCCAAGGCAAGTGACGTCACTTGCGTTCGTCACAAGAAATTAGAGTTTGTTTGGAGTCCGTGATTGAAGTCCGCGGACGCCTATAAATAGAAGAGATTGAAGCAGATGGAGGCATCAGAAATCCTCCCAACTCTTCAAAATAATAAGTTGTATTTCCTTTCTGCAAAATTTCCTTTCTGTATTTCTTTTTCATATGGGGTCAATCCCCCAGAGTCAAGCATCCTCATATATGAGGAGCTAAGTGTCCGTCTTCTCCATTAGGAGAAAAATATTTCTGTAATATTTTTAATATTTCTTCAATAAAAATCCAGGCTTCCTATATTCATAATCTTCCAAAATTAGAATTAAACTTTTGCCCCAAACCTTGCTACGTCCTAAGGTAGGAAACAAAATTAGGACTGTGCTGATTGTTGCTGAAGGAGCCCAGATCTGGTGAACCATTGGCTGCGGTCGTGTGGTTGGAAAAAGTCCGTAAAATCCCAGAGCTCGGAAGACCCGGCAACAAGGCGGTCAAACCTGAGGTATGAGGTTTTTGTTTAATTTTTCTTACGGAAGCATGTTGGGCATTTATTTGATGTATGGATTAATAAAAATCACTATTTAAAGTTTTGGGGCTAAAATGAAATAGTTTGAAAGGTTGGTGGTCAATTTAATATAAAAGAGTGTCAAGTGGAGATTATTTTATACAAAAAAGACTAAATTGGACATTAAGTCAAAAGGTAGAGGACTAATTGGGTATAGAAATAGATAAAGGACTGATTTGACCAAAAAAGAAAGAAAAAACGACTAATTGGGCATTTATTCCCAGAAAAAATTATATACTCCCTTCGTTTTTTTTTAAGTTCACCATTAGCATAGTAGATACTATTTATTGAGTAACTTTGATTCAACTTTTTCATATAGTTATATAAAATAAAACATAGTCAAGTGAGATCTTGTTGGATTCGTCTAATCACGTAGTTTTAGAATATCAAACTTTTATAATTTTTACTTTTATATAATTTGAGTTATTAACGATTGAAAATGTATATTAGATTGTGTGAAATACAGGAAGGGTGAAGTTAAAAAATAACTGAGGGAGTAATAAGTAAAAGAATATATAGTGTAAAACAATACCCATTTAATTACAATTTATATTCCCCTTTTCATTTTCTTTAGATTTTTTTTTTCCTCTTTCGCTCTTGCGTCACTTATCACAAATAAAAGAATTCCCAATTTTTTTAATTTTAGCTCTATCAATAAAATTAAAAGATGACGATAATTTATAAATAAAAGTAACGTCGAATTTTAGTTCTATCAATAAAAGGAGCGCACCTTTTTGGCAATTTCTATCTTTTCTCAATTTCTTCTATTCTAGTAAATATTTTTGTACTAAAAAATACTTCTATTACAATACTTCCGGCTTTGTTTGTATGCTGGCAACATCACCTAACCTACAGACAAAAGTAGAATGATAGGTACCTATAGAGAAATGATCAATATAATGACAACATTATTTCTGAAGCCTTAACCATTATTTTTGAAATGATGGGTACCTATAGAGAAATAATGGATATAAATGACAGCATCATTTCTGAAGCCTTAACCATCATTTCTTGATGTGCATGCACTTATGTTGCCTGTGTACAATAACCGGGTTGCAATACTTCTTTCATTCATGGTTGGGGTTTTTAATCATGTTCCAAAAATAATACTCCATCCGTTCCATTTCAAATGTCTCATTTTCTATTTTGGTCCGTCCCACTTCAATTGTCACATGTTCTTATTTAGAAAATTTTTTACTTCTTCAAACAAACATCACATCAACTATTTACTCCACTTTATTTAATACAAAGTATAATAACTCATTCTACCCAAAATACCGTGCCTAAAAGAAATATGACATCTCGAATGGGACGGATGGAGTACTTATTTTTATTTATAATACTTCCGACAAAATAAATGGGCTTTTCGATAATAGATTATTTCCTATTTATTTGAGGTTTTTCAAAGGGAATAAATACTCAAATAGTGCTATAAAATTCACTATTTTTCAATTTGGTCCATAAAGTACTATATTTGATTATCCCAAATGGTCCTATAACTTTTATATTTTAGCCGAAATAGTCCTAAATACATTTCGTTTTCAATTTTAGGTCTAAACTTTTATTTTGTTCAATATACCCCAAAAA